>CAMXCT020006301.1:335550-393050 GCA_947184155.2 Cladocopium goreaui
CTACATACACATACATACACATACATACACATACATAGATACATACATTCATACATACATATATATCCATATACATTTACATATACATATACATATGCATGTGGGTATACATATACGTACATACATACACACATGCATGCATACATACATATACGTATACGTATACGTACACTTATACAGTTACATATAATATATGTACATAACTATACATACATACATACATGCATACATACATACACATACATACACATGCATACACATACACATACATACACATGCATACACATACACATACATACACATACATACACATACATACACATACATACACATACATACACATACATACACATACATACACATACATACACACATACACATACATACACATACATACACATACATACACATACATACACATACATACACATACATACACATACATACACATACATACACATACATACACATACATACTTACACACATACTTACATGCATACTTACATACATACATACATATACATGCATACATACATACATATACATATACGTATACGTATACGTACACATAAACAGATATATATATACATACATATACATACATATACATACATATACATACATATACAAACATATACATATACATGCATATACATACATATACATACATATACATACACACATATACATACATATACATACCTATACATACAGATACATACATAGATACATACATAGATACATACATGCATACATATACATACATATACATACATGTACATACATATATATATACATATACATTCATATACATACTTACATACACATACATACACATACATACATATACATACATAGATACATACATAGATACATACAGATACATACATATACATACATATACATACATATACATACATGTACATACATATACATACACACATACATGCATGCATGCATTCATACATACATGCATGTATTCATACATACATATACATATACATATACATATACGTACATACATATAAATACAGATACATATACTTACATTTACATATATATATATACATTTACATACAAATACATACATATACATACATAGATACATACATAGATTCACACATAGATACATACATAGATACATACATGCATACATATATATATACATACATATAGGTCCATATACATATACAGATACACATACATTTACATACATACACATACATATACATACACATACATACACATACATACATACATAAATACGTTCATACAAATACATACATACATATAGGTACATACATATGCATATACATACATAAAAATACACACACATACATGGATACATACATGCATACATATACATACATATACATCCAGTTACATACATATCATCATATACATACATAGGTACATACATATACGCACATACATATTTGTACATACATAAACGTACGTACATATACATACATACATACATATACATATACATACGTACATACATATACACATCTATTTATACATACATACATAAATCCATACACACATGCATACAGATATCTTTGCACATATACATACACATATACATACACATATACATACACATATACATACACATATACATACACATATACATACACATATACATACACATATACACACATATCCAAATAAATATTTACTTACATATACACATACATATACACATACATATACACATTCGTATGCACACACGCACATATACATACACATACATATACACATACATACACATACACATACACATACACAGTCACATTCATATACACATACAAATACATACATACACATTCATTCATACATACATACATACATACACATACACACATACACACATACACACATACACACATACACACATACACACATACGCACATACGCACATACACACATACACACATACACACATACACACATACACACATACACACATACACACATTCACACATTCACACATTCACACATTCACACATTCATATACATATACACATTCAGATACATATACATGTACATATACATACATAGATGGATAGATAAATATTATTGTTTTTCCCTTTGTTTTGAGGTACATGTTATTTTCGCTTCAGCTCGGCCTTTTTGACGAGGCTCTACACCCTGACCTGGCGCAACGTGGTTGCCTGGCAGCAGAGCTCCTTCGCCCCAGAGCTGCGGGAGCGCATCGCGCCTTCTTGGGGAGAAGAGCTCGAGGTGGTGCAGGGAGGGTGAAAAATGGGAGGAAATTTGTTTATAAATTGGTTTATAGTTATAGGCTATAGGTCTCATAAACCATAGTTATGGGAGTTATAAACCAACTTAGCTATCCGGGGGGGCCCATATTCTAGGGATTTCTGATGTTGAAATTATACCACCTATAAAAATTGTGATGACTGGCAGGGAATGGTTTATTATTGTTTTACCCACATCAAAAACGTTTTACCCACATCAAAAATGAAATCTGGTTCGGTGGTTACATTTTTTTGATCGAACTTATAGGCTTAAGTTTGGGATTCTGGTAAAATTGTGGTGGGTTGTTTGTCCCCGGGAAGACGAGAGAAACATGTTTTTTTCATGAAAAATGGTGGAAAATGACCAGCATGGGGATATCTAGTCGCGATATAAAGCCAACCATTTCATCTAACTAGGCCAATACTAACTTCGGGGATTGTCCCAGAAGATTCGGGGAAAGTGAGAACGACTTAGACATGCGGACACGACACCCAGATCTCTGACGATTTTAATATCGGAAATGATGAACAACCAATTGCAGGGTGACACATTTTCGAAGAAAACTAAGCATGTGCCGATTTTGTCACAACAAAATGATAGTTTGATATATTTGTTATTTAGCGAATTCTAAGGTAGTAGCACATCGCCAAAATTCAGACTCAAAATAGTTTTAGCCAATGAAACTTGCCCAAATTCAGACACGACATCCATGGACATCCCAGTAACTTAACGCGCAAGGTGCATGAGAAGTTAAAACCGGAGAACATGCGGAACTACGCCCGATACTCCGTGGCTGGGACGAGAGGACCGTTGGAGCCCCAAAAAATACTGGGTTCATACGTTCTGCAGGGGTCCTGCTTAAGGCATAGAAACGAGAAACCTCTAGACTCTATTATGAATTCAGCACTTTATTTGCCGTATGTAATACGTGAGGAATATGTTTAGTATACATCATCAATGCAGATCGGGATATCAACAACAGGGGTTTTGACTGGCAAACATTGGGGCGTACTGCAAGTGAATGGTCAGCTGGGCAGTCAGAGAACAGAATGGATGTCAGGGTTGATCCCATCCCCCTTACATTCAACACCAACCAGTGGCCCCAAATGTACTAAACAAGGGTTTGAAAGGCGGTATGGGTATTTGATATCAGGCAGAATCAAATTACTATTACTGTACAAATTTTGACCTAGTTTCAATGCCACTTGGTGATCAAACACAGCAACGGTCAGTTTTAAGGCAATCACGAATGGAATCGGCGCCGCGCAAACTGCGTCAGGTGTGCGAACACCAGTGGAACGCCTTTCACTCGACCGCGTCGCTGGATGCCCTGAAAAATTGGACAAGCGAAGTCGAGGAAACTGGGGATGATGAGAATCTTGCATGTCCGCTGATCTGTACATCAAGGCCTGAGTCAAACAAATAGTTAGAGAAATGCTGGGCTGGTCATGCTGTGAAAGGTGAAAGTTCTGAAAGTTGGGACAATGAACTGGCAACGGCTGATGTTATTGTTGAGTCGCAGGAGTCAATACGGCAACTGCATAATGAAAACCCGAACAACGGGTACCCTCTGGTAATGACTAACATAGCGAACTGGAAAGATCCACCATTTGTAATGGGAAAATCCACTATTTCTATGGTAATTTTCAATAGCTATGTTAGTTTACCAGAGGGTAACTTGTCAGCGTCGGCAAGCCGGAAGAAAAAAACAGGAGCGAGTCTCAGGCCTCCGCGTGGGGAATCACGGAGGAATTTCGCCAACATGTACACAAAAAAAGACCCTATACTAAATGCAGATAGATATACTATACAAATTATACATTACATAGAACATATTTACGGGTAGTTTTACTTATATGTATATAGCTATAACATAATATAGTATAAGATAATATGATATACAATCCTCCCGGATTTCCTCCAGGACATGGTGTACGATATGTCACAAGACATACACCCTTTTCATCTACAAAAAACATGATTTGTTTCTTGCATTTTCTACGTAGAGAAAGTGCATTTTGCCAGACCAGAGAATGCTTCAGGTTCAGAACCATTTTCACCCGTTTTCTAGATGGTCTTGTGAGGTACAACCGGTCATTTTGTAAATAAAAAGCAGGACCTCTAGAAAATGGCGAGCCTATCGTCAACCTCTAACTTGGACACGGATATGTATATATATATATATAGATATCCAGACATATATGCATATATATATATATATGCATGAAAACATATATGATTATAATATATATATATATTACTGTACATAGATGGACTTGGATGGTCTTGGATAGCCGTATAGGTATGGACATATACTTATAGACGGATAGTTAGAATTTTAGATAGACCTAAATTCTTCTTAGATCGAAGTAGATAGGCCTCGATGGGTATTGGTTGATGAGTCGATAGATAGATACTTAGATAGATAAATGGACATGTGTACATATATATATATATTATATATTCATAATGTCCGTGTGCGATTTACAATTCTGAAAGTAGCTAAACTATGAGTAGAAAGACAACTATTGAGCGAATCAACAAAGATCGCCATGCACCACACCGTCATTAGCATCTAGTAGTGTATGAATTCAAATAATCATTAGATTCTAATAGATTGACTCACAGTACTTGTAGAATACAATAGATGTGAACACATGTAATTATTTATTCAATTATAGATAGATAGATAGATAGATACATAGATAGATAGACAGGTAGGTAGATAGATAAATAGAGAGAGAGAGAGAATCAGAGAGATAGATTGATAGATAGATGGATAGACAGACAGACAGACAGACAGACAGATAAATAGATAGATAGATACTGGATGTGTCACTTAAACATCAGTTTTGAGTTTTGCTCATTTTCTGATGCCGGTTCATCAGCTGTTGCCCGCCCTTGCGGTTTCCGCCACGTGGCCGAAGGTGCATTGTGGCAGTGTTGATCGGTTATATGGGATTATACTACCTGGTCAAATATGGGGAATACGTACTATCCAACCAGTATAATATGTATAATGGGATGGGGACATTTTTTCGTGACTCATATGAAATACACCACTGATATATGGGATATCCCCCGTCATACCTGGCTTCGAAGCCATTAACTGGGATGTATATATATATATATATTATATATATATATACACATCAGAGGACCAAAGCGGATTAGACCAGCACCTCGATAAAGTAGCGGCAGGCAAATGGTAAACAGACATGGCAAACTTGATCACTGTGAAATCATCATGTTGAAGTGGACAATCGAAACTACAGATGGATATAGATCGGGGATTCGGCTTTGCCCAGGAGGTTCACAGAAAAATTAGCATGTAGCAAATGAAACACCAGATACAGAGTCGGTAATGTTCCGTCCTGATTTGTGCGTGCACCCCCCAAGCAAATGCTATACCCTCTTTAAAGTTGAATTTTTCATCCTACATTTAAATAAGGATTTTAATTGGCGACAATTGAACATGTTTTGTTGTACTTGTAATACTTGAAGTGCTTGTAGTACTTGTAGTTCAGCATGTTGATCGCGTTACCTTTTGCACCTTATTTTTTATTATAGGTGTAATAAGAGATAGAGAAAGAGAAAGAGAGAGAGAGAGAGAAAGAGAAAGAGGAAGAGTAAGAGAAAAAAAACATTGCTTTTGTAAAAAGTTCTCCTTCTCTTGGCTCCAGGATCACCGGAAAAGTTTGCTGTATTTCCGAACCTTTCAGAAGGTCCAGTCCCTTGGAAATTTCTTGAAAAGCTGTTCTGAACAATGTTTGGGTTTAATAAGCGATCTGAACTTTTTGGGAAAGGCAGACAGATTGCAAACAGTTTTTTCCAGAAAAAAACATGTTAAGATTTTTTTCACGCAGACAGTTTTTGTTCGACCAAAAATATGGTCTGCCAGAAAAAATGCAACAATAGTGAAACTTCAATCTAATCATGGGTTCTGAATAACTTGGAAATTCCTGGCCACAATAGCTGGCCTAGCTACTAATTAATCAGGATGCAACATTTATTGTAAGATAACTTCAGATCAGGAACGCAAATATGGGTTGCACGTATCAAGCTACCCAGTACTACCCAGACAGAAGGTTTTCAAAAGTGGCCCCACTGGGCCCATAGTGTGTTTGATGCTTCGCAGTAGCTGCTTTTATTAACAAGAAATGAGATGGGGAAACCCCAGATGACTGGGTGTAATGTTTAAGAAACTTGTCTCCAGGCCAAAAGATTATGTTGACAAGTCAACGTGATTCAAGAAGACATGCATGAGTTTTGAAATTCTTCGCTGGACAAGTCACTGATGTTTTTTCGTTGCTGAATGTGACAGGTGATTTGTGTGGCCATGTTTTTTTTCCTGCGCATTTGCGGCATGACGTTTGCGGATATATGGTCCAATGATATCCAACGTAAGGTTGGTGTGTTTTTACCGTCCGGGAACTGGTTCCGCTTTCAGAAGGATACGCAGAACCTATCAGATTCACAGAATCGGATGTTGGGAAATGTTGCAGAAACCCCTAGATATTTCCCTTTATTATAAACATAGTTTAATGTATACCCTCTGGTAAACTAACATAACTATGGAAAATCACCATTTTTAATGGGAAAACTCACTATAAATGGCCATTTTCAATGGCTATGTTAGTTTACCAGAGGGTATATGTATATTTGATGGTAAAACACGGTTTCCAATAGATTTTCCCCTAAGACCCTAGTTTCCCGACCTCACTGATCACAGCAACGTTCCAGGCATGGCACTCAAAGGCCAGCGCTTAAGGCGACGGCCTTTTCGTTTTTGAAGAACGTGTTGCCCCAGAGTTTTTTTTGAAAGATGCAACAAGTTGCCAACAAAGACGCTTGTTCTTTTCTGTTGCTAGGAAAAACGATGACAAAAGAATAATTACTAGTATTTCATGGGAATGGGAATTGACTGCGTATTGTTCTAGTTGGTGGTCTCGAACTTCACCAATTGGGAGTTGACAAAGCAAAAGGTTGTTCATCGCCAATAAAACTGGGAAGCCATGTTTATGTTATTCCTATCCCATCCCTAAGATTAAACGCCCCCCCAAATGGGGGATTTTCCACACGTCCCAAATAGGTTTGAATCCCCTACTAAAAACTATGGTTTCTGCAGGGCAAATGGGTTGAAACCACCAATTCCTGCCACCACTGCGTAATGGATAGGGACAAGGAAGTGCCATACATGGAAGACCACCAAGAAATAGCTAGGGAAACTAGGAAATACGATGCAACACAGGTACATTGGGAACAGCTGGGAAATTGGTTCAAAATCAATTTGGAATAGATAAGGAATATATTAGGAATAATTTGGACATATCTGAGAATCCACTAAAACATCATGCGAAATTGAC
Source organism: Cladocopium goreaui (assembly GCA_947184155.2). Classification (NCBI taxonomy): domain Eukaryota; class Dinophyceae; order Suessiales; family Symbiodiniaceae; genus Cladocopium; species Cladocopium goreaui. The sequence goes on from CAMXCT020006301.1 coordinate 343,183, forward strand.
AACAATAAGGGAACCATGGTGAAAAGAGTCAGGGGAAATAGACAAAACTCTACGGCGAACACATCAGAAGTATCGATCTATGGTGATCTATGCATGCATGCATATACAATATATTATTATATAATATCATATAATATTATATATATACCTGGTAAATATGCACCCTAGAAATTCTCAGTGCAAATTGAAATAACTAGTTTCGGGTTCACTTCGTCTAATTTCTAGCACGAACGCAAAAACTTAGATCTGAACGCTTATTCTTAGGGCAACTGTGAAACAGCAAAAGGCAACATTTTGTTTCATTCGCGAACGGGCAGCGAACTCATTCTGAACGCATTTTACACAGGTTTTGAACTCATTTGAATGTACAGCTACGCTAAATTGTTGCCCTTTTAGGATGGGTTTGAACGGGTTCGAACGCATCTCAATGGGCTTCAACTCGATCAACAGTTTGGAACGCATATTCTTAGAGCGCCCTAAGAATTTCTAGGGCAAATGGCAAATAACTAGTTAAGCAGTTTTGCTCAGAAATTCTTAGGTTTCAGGTTTAGCAGGTATATATATATATATACTATTGCTTTTTTGTTTGAATTTTACTCTGAACGCTGGCCGATTCATCTCCCATCGTTTTCTTTTATGTTATACCAGTAGTACCGCACAAGGCGGTGGCGGAACTTTCAAAAAGAGGAAACCTATAGGAGAAGTTGGTTGTTGTGAATCAGGGATGGCAGAGCGAAGCCACTGATTGACCGAAAGGTGGTTGGAGTTGTGTTTGCTGGAATGGTTGCAATGGTTGCAGTGGTCACCTCACCCACAACTGCTGGATGTAGTGTGATGTACTGCAACTGTAGTTGTAGTTGTAGCGTAGTGGAGTTGTAGTTGTGGTGTAATGTAATTAGTGTAGTGTAGTTGCAGTCATATGGTTGTAGCTGTAGTTGTTTTGTAGTTGTAGTTGTAGTTGTTGTAGTTGTAGTTGTTGTGTGGTTGTAGTTGTTGTGTAGTGTTGTAGTAGTAGTAGTAGTAGTAGTTGTTGTTGTTGTTGTTGTTGCTGTAGTTGTTGTAGTTGTAGTTGTAGTTGTTGCTGTTGTTGTTGTAGTTGTTGTTGTTGTTGTTGTAGCTGTAGTTGTAGTTCTAGTTGTAGTTCTAGTTGTAGTTCTAGTTGTAGTTGTAGTTGTAGTAGTTGTTTTTGTTGTTGCTGTTGCTGTGGCTGTTGTTGTTGTTGTTGCTGTTGTTGTTGTTCCCTCGGACCCTTTGTTACCGCGCACCGTATTATGTTTTTCCTACTTTTTCCTCTGTGTTTTGCTGTTTTTCCCCTTTTTCATTGCGCAAAAAATGCAGGATTTTTTGCGCTGCTCTTCTAGGTGGGGGTTTGTGGGTTTGGGGGTGGGGGTTTGGGGGGTGGGGTTTGGGGGGGGGGTGGGTTTCCGGAGGGGTGGGGGGTTTCGGGGGGGGGGGGGCATAATAGCGTTCGTGTGTGTGTGTGCTGTCGTTTCGCCCTTCCCTTTTTTTTATAACGGTTGTAAGCGGTTTTTTTTCTCTGCGCCAAGACGTTAACTTTTTTGTTTGGCGCGTTTGGTTTTGTTATTGTCCGTGCTGCTTGGATCGTGTCCGTGACCTTTGGTTTTTTGGGGGGTGGGTTTTGAGGGATTTGGGTTTATGTGTGTTATATGTGATATAGGTATCTATGATATCTTTGGTATACATGATATCTATGTTGTTTATGATATGTATGATATATATATAGATATATTATATACATACATATGTGTTAAATATGATGTATATGGTATCTATGATATCTATGGTATATATGATCTCTATGTTGTTTTTGATATATATGATATCTCTGATACATATGATATATATGGTATCTATGTGATAAATAAATAAATATATATATATGATATATATGATATACAGAATTGTGCCATGATCCACGCCACAAGTTTGATTTGGACAAAGATCAAGCGTGGCTGTGGACCTAGTTGCGAAACAACGGCAGGCGTGTGGAAAAAGGCACTGAACGCCACCGTGCCATGGGGATTTTGTCCCTTGCCGGCGCGCGGTTACAGGGCGTCCGACCGTTGTTGTTGCTGTTGTTGTTGTTGTAGCTGTTGTAGTTGTAGTTCGAGTTGTAGTTGTAGTTGTAGTTGTTGTGTAGTTGTTGTAGTTGTAGTTGTTGTTGTTGTGGTTGGTGTTGGTGTTGTTGTTGTTGTTGTTGCTGTTGCTGTTGCTGTTGTCGTCGAAGTTAGGGTAGTTAAGTTAGTGAAGTTAGTTAAGTTAGTCAAGTTAGTTAAGTTAATCAGTGTCTACTTTTTCGACATCTTCACGTCAAAAAAAGGCTCAAAACCCTCAGTTTTTTACACTTTTGACTTCGAAATGTGCTTCGCGCCACAACGGCGTGCACTTTTTCGACACTTGTTCGACATCTGAACCTCCAAAAGTGGTCCCAGACCGTCAGTTTTTAACACTTTTGACTTGGAAATGTGCTTCGCGCCACAACGGCGTGCACTTTTTCGACATCTCAACTTCCAAAAGTGGTCCGACAATGGTGTGTTTTGTACATTTTGACTTGGAAATGTGCTTCGCGCCACAACGGCGTGCACTTTTTCGACATCTCAACTTCCAAAAGTGGTCCGACCATGGTGTGTTTTGTACATTTTGACTTGGAAATGTGCTTCGCGCCACAACGGCGTGCACTTTTTCGACATCGCAACTTCCAAAAGTGGTCCGACGCTGAGGTGTTTTGTACATTTTGACTTGGAAATGTGCTTCGCGCCACAACGGCGTGCACTTTTCTGACATCTCAACTTCCAAAAGTGGTCCGCCGCCAGTTTTTAACACTTTTGACTTCGAAATGTGCTTCGCACCACAACGGCGTGCAATTTTTCATCGCTCCTGTGGCCAGCTGGCTCCGCACCCGCCGCTTTAGCGAGCCTACTTTTCGACCCTCCGGAGCCACAAATCATTGGAAAAACACAGTGTTTCGCGACTTTCCTACCTTTTCGCGCATCTGCATCTTCTGTCTTCTTGCTCTTTCTCTTCTGATCTTCTCTCTTCTAATCTTCCTCTTCTCTCTGCCTCTGCCCTGCTTTTCATCTCTCCATATTGTCGGAAGTTTGACTTCTAAACTTCCTTCGATAAATATGTGGAGATGCCACAGACAACAAAACCTTTCAAGCCATGCGATGGAGTGAAACGATGCCAAGCTGATGCCTATAATACATATATACTTGTATATATAATATATGTTTATATATATATATATACATATTCATACTGTCCCGCTCTGTCACCACTCTCCAGTACGACGCCTCATATTTGGCCCTACATGTCATAAAATTGTGAACAACCAAGCGGACTTAGTATGAATTATTAACCCTGGTGATTGTACAACTTTGAACTTCAGCTGGGTTGTCGCAAACAAGAAGATCATCGAACCCGCCAAGTTTCAAAGTTTGTTTAAACAGAGGTTTGCCCCAGGCCTCAGACTACCCTTTGGTCGTCTTGCCCTTCGATTTTTTTTGCAGATAGTGATGGTAGTGATCCCAATGCCACATTCGCCAAATGAGAGGTTAGCCATGTCAAGCTGCTGTGAACACCTGGGTAATTCGGTAAACCCAATGCCATGAGCCCCGCTGGTCAGATCCGGATGGCTAGTCCTGCCGCTGGCATGGCACCTTTGCTGCAGACATTGCTTCGCAGCAACAAAACCCCTGAAGCTTGGGGAAGGGGGAGGTGAATGGCTTCGTAAAAATGCAGCAAAAAAAAATGCAAAAAATGGTTCATGATTCAACAAAAATGCCGCAATATCCGAATATCCTATATATTTTTGTATTTTCCAGTTTTCTAACTTTTGGGGAGGGATTCCATCACATTCGGGTGGTCAGTGGCCGCCCCAAAAGGTAATTTGTGGTACTGCTTGAGTCTCTTCAGGGATTCAAGATGATGAAATGGCAAATAATGGGGTGCATGCCCCATTTTCAGACACACCGGATCATGCCTTTGCATCAGCCAGGGCATTCTACAGCTTGAGCTTTGTGACGCCCACAGGTCCCACTGAGAGGCTGGAGCGCTTTTTTTTTTCATTATGGAGCCCCCAGAAATAGGGTCCGGAAGCTGACCGGTTTGTTGGTTATGGGTGGATATGGTATCTTGATATAGTTTGATGCATTTTGTGGATTTGGTGGGTTCCTTGTCAAATTTTGCTGGTGTAGTTTGATGGAGAACATGATGACAAGCTGTGCCAGACCTGGGAAGGTGTAAGATACATGGAAACTCCATGTGTCCTTGGAGATGAACCTCCCGGTTCGGTTGGTTGATGTGGATGTTCATCCCCAGGTTACAAGAGGTATGGATAGTATGGACACCCATTCCCAGTGATCACCCCTTACATAAAAAAAACCAAAGAGAGGGACATCGAATTACATAGAAGTATCGGGAAACCTGAACATTCTGAGTTTGTTTTTTTGATATGTGATATTTGGGGGAAGGGAGTAATCAATATAACAGAATACAACAATCAGCTTTACTACAGCCACAAATAGAGAAGTTGAAAACTCAATATGGAAACCGAAAAGGAAATATTATATTATATATATATTTACTTATAGTATGTTTATAAGATACAAATGGATTTATGAGGTAACACTCATCTTTTCCCATCCTCAAACCTGACCTGGTCATATATCCAGGCTTCAACTCGTCCAACCCGACGCCGCGAACGGGAACCGGCTTTACGGCGCGTCTGGGCGACCTGAGGCGCCCTGGGTAGGGATTGGGCTGGTGTTGGTTTTTAATTGGAAAACATGGGGGGGAACATCAAGCCTAAAAACAAGCTAAAAACCTTACAAAAGATGGAACACAATGGAAACTTCAGGGAAAACCATCCCAACTTCTGTGTTTTTCTGTGCCAATTATGAGGCTACCGGATGATTCTCGTTGTGGCAGAAGCATCAACGAAATCCTGAGGATTCGCCAGGTATACTGGAGATATTTGTTTGAGTACCCCATAATTTCCCTAAATTTTCAGTCAAACCAAGATTTTGAATCAGGGAAACATCCGCAAATGTTCGGATGGTTCCCACCTTCCCGGAGGTTCAAAACCAACAGAAACAGGACATGTTTTTGGCTGAGCACTTATCCTAAAGTTTCCTAAAGGCCTACAAAAAGGTCAAAAGGTGCGGCAAAAACATGCAAAAACTGCCTAAAACATCGACTTCCCTTCGGCGGGACGGATCAGACGGTTTACACGTCCCACTAGGTTTTGCGGCAACAGTTTTGGCAGAGGAGATGACCCAAATCACCAGAAATTGACCCAATGGGCCAGCGTTTGAGGATGTTTTGTGTGAAATAGGAGATGAATCATTTTGCCATCTTGTTCGATCTTGTTCGCTGGTTGTCACATCACGACAATGAAAGGACAAATTGACGTTAGGATGTCCATGTGGATTCTTTTAGGTGGTCCACATGCATATCGAATGTGAACATCTATCAACAAATTGGTATGATTATTAATTGCAGTGATTTTTTAGAGGGTTGACCGCTTTGTTTGATTGTATAGCCTATAATGCACTCGTTCATGTTCAACCATTGGATACTATACTTACTTATTTTTAACATTTGTATATTGGTTTGTCTGAAAAAAATGTACCCTTAAGTGTACCCCTTAAAGTTTGATGGGTTTCATCATTTTCTCATTTCAGAATAGTTTTTGGGTATAGCCCATTTTCAGACACAGTTTTCTGCACTTCGGGATGGTTCAACTATGAACGATCGATAGGCACCAACTGCATCATTAATTTAGGGCTGATTGCGTTTCGGACCATGTCCATTCAAACATAGATAACATATGATAAGCGATTTTTGCCATGGACTCAAAGATCATGTTCCGCAGAAATGCTTAGTTTGTCCCATTCGATTTGGATGTCATTTTCTTCAGACAGAAAAACGGATTTCATGGGACCATGGATTCCCATCTAAAAAATATGGGGATGGGTCAAAGCCTATTACCATATGACTGCGGGAAAAAATATGGGCTATGGATCAATACCTATGAAAATAGCATTTTTATTGGGATGAACATCCATAAATCCCAGCTATTTTGATGTGAACTACAGGGGTACCAGGGTTTTGACACACTGCCATATCATTGAATATCCATTTACCAGCTATGATAGGGTACTCTCCGGGAGGGTTTTTTTCGGCGTCGCCATTTGGATTTCCCATCCCCCAGGCAGCTTCCTCCAGCATTTTGGCGCTCGGCTTGACCGCTGTCGCGGGAGCCGTCGGAGTGCCAAGAGACCGATGCCGAGGTTGGAGGTGTGCTGCCATGGGGGGATCCCAATAGCTGGAATGGGAACTCCTATTTTTGAATGGATGAGTTATAGTTATAGTGGGTACCCGGGTACCCCCAGCCATTTTCGGAAAGCTCCATGACATGTGATGATGAATTTTGAATTTGTGGCAAAAACATCAGCTGTTGTATACTAATAGATAATAATATATACTAATATCAAATGTGTTGCCATCTCTATGACTTTATATAACATCCCTATTTGGGATGGCCTGGTAGTTTGGTTTAGGGTTTGTTGCAATGTCCTTAATGAACACGGGATGATTCCGGCCCCGGGTCAGTGGCATCTTTGGGATGTGTGGCTCATCTGAAATAGTATAAAATCTAAAACTTGTCCTGCTTCCATCCTATATTAATATCTGTGGATGTCTTTGTGGTCTCTGCAATCACTACTCAGCTGTTTCATTCCTTTAAGTGGGGACATCCAAATCATAGAGGTTCGTACTGTTTATATTTGCCAAATGATTATCATGTTATCACTTGGATATCTGTCCATGTTATTTTCATTATTTCCTTAGTAATCCAATCCTATCACCCTAATATTGAATAACGCTCTAGAAACTCTAGGTTGGTATTGGATGTGTTCCTCATATCGGGCATGATGTTCCTAGGTAGACCCACCGATTACCCTAGCTTGTCATTTTCACGTAACCATGGAACATGGCCCATTTAGTTTGATGATTTACCGATCTTAAACCTTGTGATTTTCTATAGTTATGCTAAATTATCAGAGGGTGTGCAATCCCCCTTTTTTGTTGGTAAAAAATCAATCAATATCCAATATAATATATTAATAAATTTCATCGTTTCCACTATACCCCAGTATACCCCAGAGGGGACTTGAGGCTGTTCATTTTATCAGCCATGCCATGCCATGCCGCTTAGGTGAGCGCGAGAGCTGGAACAAGGGCAGTTCGCCACGTCCCAAGATTTGTCCGATGGAAGCGTGTCCAAGCGACAAGAACATGGTTTCTATCATGTTTTATCAACCAAAAACAGTGGGTTGACTGGGGTTGACCAACCAACTAAAACTGCAGAGCAAAAATCGGAATTTCATCAGCACTGGAGGATAAGTAAATTGGCAGGATCTGGCCGACGTTGGCAAGATGATGCTTCAGAATCCGAACTTTGTAAGGTCATTGAATTGCTATAATTCAGCCCGAACGTGGTACATCAGATTTCTCCGTCCTAGATTTTGAAAGAACCAGCAAACAATAGTGGCTCAAAATCATCCAATTCTGGAAAATTGAATGGTGTGATTAGCAATTTTGTGGATCCAGTCGTACCACATTTTTTGCAAGAAACACGGTCTTGAACTGTGTTAAATGGAAACAAAAACGGAGGGGAGGATAAACACCAGGCATAGCACGTGCCACCAATCCGCCCAATGGGAGAAATCGGCCAAAGGTAGAAGAGCGGAAGAGAAAGAGGAGCGACTGAACGTTTTTCTTGATGGACATTTTGTGGGGCATGGCTGGTGGGTCTTGGCCGTGTTCTGTTTTTCGGCGATGCTGCAAGTAGTTATACAATGTTATATAATATATATAATATAATACAAATATACATATATATATATATCAAGGATATTTTGAGGGAAGATAGGGAAGAAAGACTGCAGTGAATCATGTGTTGTTTTTCTGATGTTTGATGAATTTGATCAATACTGAGTTAGCAAGAACCCAGCCGTGCCATGGCCAAGTTAGGTAAATTGCCATTTTTTTGCGGGGGATGGTCATCAATCCACCAACAAGACTTTACATATCCATCATGTTTGGATCCCCACCATTGGGGGAACCATACCACATGAATCCCATGTAACTTAACCATGGCACACAGCCAAGAAAGAACGGAACGAACGGGCCTGGGAAAATCAGAAGGGCTGGGCCAACTGAGCTCCGTTGGCAAAGTGTTGAGATTGTTTTGTTAGGAGATGAACATCCATAAGTCCCAGTTATTTTGATGTTCCCCAGGGGTACAGTTGACCCATCCCCAGTTGACAGGTCACTTTCCCGTCCTGACCATTTTTGATCAACAGCCTACAGGTCATTACATCAAAACCCCTGTTGGTTGATGATTAGTTGGGGGATTATATTACTCAATATATTGGGGATTATAAGAATCCAAGAACGGGGAATCCCTATAAACCAACCAGTATGAGGGAATGATAGAGGGATTTATTTCACACTGATCATTTCGGCATGTTCTATTTCCCCCTGATTTGGGATGCTGATCCATGTCCAAGAATTTCTTTGAAAGAACTAAAGCTCCAGAGTTGTGGATCAAATGGTCAAATCCATGGTTTCATGGCGTTCATCACCATGTGCCGTGAGGACTGGACCCTGGACTTTGTCTCCAAGAAATTCGCCCCTGAGGTCAGGATGTGTTTTTTTTAACGCCTTGGACCGCGGACCAATGTCAGAAATGGGGGATCCCCAAAATGCATGGTACCCCATGGTACCCCCCATTTTAGGAAACCTCCAGTTGTTTCCTGGTTTCTGCTGTATTTCATGTCTTTTATTTGCTGATGTTGGCTGAGCTTTGATGAATGTTGATAAGTGTTGATGATTTCTGACTATAAATATAGGATATGATATATTAAATATGATATATAAATATGATATATAAATATGATATATAAATATGATATTTTAAATATGATATATAAATATTATATATATATGATATATGATATATAAAATATGTTTGGAGATCGATTTTGGGAACAAAAACAGGGGTGTTTCCAGTGCCAGTCGAAATACGACAGCTTGGGATCGGTTGAGAATTTTCAGATCCTTCACATGGGAAGTTTGGTAAACAAAAATGGGGATTCCTTAATGGAACCACTGTTTTAATATGTTTTATTTGCATTTTGTTCTTCATGTTCTTCATGCTTGCAAATTTAACCATCATAAAGCATCATAAACAATCATGTGTGCTCTGATCCTCCAATCACCTCGTTTTAGGACTCCAAACCGTCAGATTTCCTTACTGCAACTGTCTCAAGGTCTCCCCTAGCTCGAAACTTGAGCCGTGAGAGGGGACCAGACTTAGTGGAAGAGTTGTTATTTGGGTATGTCTGAAAATGGGGTATACCTCCAATTATAGCCATTTAGTAGGGATAATGATCATTAACCATTGGGTGTAGGGGTACACTATTTTCAGACAAAGCCATTTTGCACAAAGAACGGGCCATGTTGAAGCTGCGGCTTGAGATTGGAGAGGGTGCCTTGATGCTTGGTTGCTGTTGCTGTGAGATGATGGGAAACTGCAACTGGGGCACAAAAGAAGGCCGGCATGGTACGTACCAAAGGTGGTGTGCAACTACCGCAACTTTGACATACTTTGACACAGCATTCATGAGATTTTCTAGGCTTTGGAAAGAACATGGCCCTTGTTTCATCTTCGAATCGCTGCTCACATTTGAATGTCAAAAAGGCCATGATGAAGCTCGATGAACACGTATTATGCTGCGACTGTGCAGTAGAAATCAGGACGATGGCTTCAACAAGGTCATGCAACACTGGCAATGGCTTTTGATTTCGGGTTCATGTGGTTTATGTTTGATGTCCTCTCTTTGGAATGACAATCCCAATCGACTATTCAGAATGTGCTTGAAACCAACAACCAGACTCCAGACAGTACCATGTGAATGCTTTGTAACTATCCATGACTTGCATGAACAGACCCAGATTCCTTCAGATTGAGACTCTCTTTCCCTTCAAATCCTTACTCCCCCCCTTACAGTTTTTTTTTTCAAAGAGTCATGTGGGTAGACTGCTGCTTGTGCTGCAGAATTTGGCTTTGGTATGCTTTGGTATTGAAAATTCAAGGGAAAAAATTGGCATTCCATCATCTTCCATCCGATGCTTCGGTAAACCTCATTATAGTGTGTATATATATACAATGTATATACAAGGTTTTCCTAAATAGGGATAACCCCAAATCATCCGAACTTAGACCATTTTAGTATTGAAACCCATATGGTGACTCGAGGATCCCCCATCAAAAGACATCTCACTGTATACTGTATACTCACTGTATAAAAATTACCACACATGTCCCCACTTTATCCCACTTTCAGATTCAAATCTGAGGATCGTTCTGATCGCAGTGACGGCAACGTTTGTTTTGCACGTCGTCCTGTGTAGTCTCCACCACTGCCGTCGGCATCGGGATTTGACTGATGAGGAGAAACTGGGTCTCTATTTTGAAAACGAGCTTGTTTGAAAAATAGGATACACTCTGGTAAACTAACATAACTATGGAAAATCACCATTTTCAATGGGAAAATCCACTATAAATGGTCATGTTCAATAGCTATGTTAAATTACCAGAGGGTACTCCAAAATCCAGTGGCTGATTATCATGTTCCCCATGAAAACATAGGAAATCTATGTTAAATAAGGATGTATACCTCAGTTCGAGACACACCCGATGGTGTACCCCAAAATATTGAAAAAGATCCAGCGGTTTATACAAGCACCCAGGGATGTCCTTCATATGCGCCCAGTCACTGGGTCACCATTAAGCACACATTTGGACTGGTGAAAGCCAGCCAGCTACAATGCCCACTACATGATAGCCAGTGAATGTAGCTTGTGGCATTCCATGTATTTGAGGGTAAAATCACTGGATTGCATATTTGTAGGACTTTCAAAATAGCTCTTTGTAGGGGGTGCCCAATAGAAACCCCATAAATTGCCTGGTATCATCATGGTGTATCCAAACCCAGATGGGACATTATTTTCATTCCTGAGCGATCACCGACTGGTAAATTGTCGTATGACATTGTGTTTTTATTCCTCACCCATCTAAATAAATAATGATACAGATATGATATATTGATAAGACCGCCATTTGCAAACACAATCAGTCATCAATCCATGTTCAAAGGATATACCCTCTGGTTATTCAACGTAGCTATTACACCGGCAAGAGACCCCAAACAGTGTGGGGGGTAGGAAGTTAATGTACAAGATACATCAAGATACCGCTTGTATGGAACGGTGACAGATCAGGTTAGACATTATCGCAACTGCAGCAGCAGGAACTTGTTTTGGAACAAGAAGCAACGCTATATTTGCCTATCAGGACCTCATACCAGAACCTCATACCAGGACATCCAAGAGAATTTCAAATGATCGTCAAAGAAGGACCGTCTATATAGATCTATATAGATCTATGAAGACCTCACAAGATCTTCACACCTTCACACAAGAACTTCCTGTGAGCATCCCAGAAGAACGAACTTTCATACAAGCACCAACGCAGAGCATCTTCAAGATCTTGATTCAAGGAACTATTAGTAGGTAAATCATAATGAAACATGTTTTAATGGGCCATTTTCATCCATGTTCCATAGCTAAGTCAAATCAGAGGGTACCGACTTCGAAGTCGGCTTTCCGTTGAGGGATGGATGACGTCGACGTCCACCATCGCCAGGACGCGAAAGCCTTCTCGGTCTTTGCGGAGGTTGGAGATGTTGGAGATGTTGGATGGGTGGGGTGGCGAGGTGGGAATGCTGTTGCAAAAAAAAACATCAGAAAGTATCAGAATCATTTTAACAGATGAGTTATGCATCACATAACTCATATAACTAATACTTAAGTACAACTTACTAATTAAGATGTATAGCCAATAGGATATCGTGGGAATTGAATATGGAAAATACATGAAAATACCATAATTGTATGATATATGGATGTGTCTGAACGTGGGATATACCCCCAGTAGATGGCCATGTGGATACAAGATAAACAAACATGATGATCAAACAATAGATTTTACGGTGCATACATCTTTCAGACAATCCCATATGTATATATATATATAATTATTTACATATATATATATATATATTATGTTATATACTATATTTGTTATATATTTTTAATATTTTTTTAATATATGTGATATAATATATCTATTATATATGTATCATATATGTTATATAATATATATTATATATATAATACATATATTATATGACATATATATAACATATATATATAACACACTTATTTATATATATATATAACGTATGCTCATGTGTTAGTCAATGGAGATCAGGATTTGTGAACATACTATGCGAGTGAGAATATCAGCAATATTTCCCCACCTGTCAGGTAAGGGTTAGATTTTATGTCAGCTGGCCTCCTCTTCCTCCTCCTCCGCCGGACCTCAACTGCAAGCTCTAGATCGCAGTGTTCTGTGCCGGACCCGAACGGCAAGCCCAAGATCAGAGCGGTCCCTGCCGGACCCCAACTGCAAGCTCGGGATCGCAGCCGTCCCCGCCGGACCGGAGCAGCAAGCCCAAGATCAGAGCGGTCCCCGCCGGACCCGAACAGCAACCTTTGGATCAAAGTGACCCGGCCGGACCTCAACTGCGAGCGCGAGATCGCAGTGGTCCCTGCGGGGCCCGAACAGCTAGATCGCAGTGGTCCCCGCCGGACCCGAACAGCAACCTCTGGATCAAAGTTATCCCCGCCGGACTTCGACCAGATGTTTTTACATGATTCGGTTTGACTGATCAAATATGAGCCAACAACCGGCGCCAGGTGGAATGAAATGAATTGGTGAGTTAGCTGGGCATCTGTCTCACAAAAGATTTTGCTTAAAACAAACAATGCTGTGAGTCTCACAATGGGACTTGTAGCTGAGGGTTTGCCCTAGAGAACGGAACTTCTCCCCTTCCCTACTTCTCTCTTGTCCCTTCTGAAGTCCACTTCCCCAACAACTGAAGACAATGTCAGAGAGAATGCCCGATAGAATGCCAGAAAGAATGACAGATAGAATGTCAGAATAGCTGGCAGATAGAATGTTAGGTAAAATGTCAGACAATATGTCAATATTTTTTATTTTTGTTTTGAAATGCCATGGTGGGGATCACTCGAAGTAAAGCATTTTCTTAAAGGGATATATCAATATGATATATCTATTTGGCAGGTTTGCTAGCAGATTCTTGGATTATTGAAAGTAGACGCAGTCGTACTTGCAAAACTTGCAAATTGTCTATCTATCGCGAAATTAACTTCTGTGTTGGCCCAATTCTAGACATTTGCTTGATAGGCAAGGTGATGAAATTGTTTTGTTCATTTTTTTTCACTTTCAAATTCCCCTACGAATTTAAGCTACAAAGTTTAAGATGTATAGCCAATAGGATATCGTGGGAGTTGAATATGGAAAATACATGAAAATACCATAATTGTATGATATATGGATGTGTCTGAACGTGGGATATACCCCCAGTAGATGGCCATGTGGGTACAAGATAAACGAACATGATGATCAAACAATAGATTTTACGGTGCATACATGTTTCAGACAATCCCATATGTATATATATGTGATATAATATATCTATTATATATTTATAATATATGTTATATACTATATCTTTTATATATAATACATGTATTATATAACATATATATATACAACATATTTATTTATATGTATATAACACACACATATATATATAACGTATGCTATAAATGGAGGTCATGTGCTAGTCAATGGAGATCAGGATTTGTGAACATACTATGCGAGTGAGAATATCAACAATATTTCCCCACCTGTCAGGTAAGGGTCAAATTTTATGTCTCTTCTTCCTCCTCCTCCGCCGGACCTCAACTGCAAGCTCTAGATCGCAGTGTTCTCCGCCGGACCCGAACGGCAAGCCCAAGATCAGAGCGGTCCCTGCCGGACCTCAACTGCAAGCTCGGGATCGCAGCCGTCCCCGCCGGACCGGAGCAGCAAGCCCAAGATCAGAGCGGTCCCTGCCGGACCTCAACTGATAACTGCAAGCGCTAGATCGCAGCGGTCCCCGCCGGACCCGAACAGCAACCTCTGGATCAAAGTGACCCCGGCCGGACCTCAACTGCGAGCGCGAGATCGCAGTGGTCCCTGCGGGGCCCGAACAGCTAGATCGCAGTGGTCCCCGCCGGACCCGAACAGCAACCTCTGGATCAAAGCTATGCCCGCCGGAGCTCAACTGTAAGATCTGTAAGCGCGAGATCGCAGTGGTCCCCGCCGGACCCGAACAGCAACCTCTGGATCAAAGTTATCCCCGCCGGACTTCGACCAGATGTTTTTACATGATTCGGTTTGACTGATCAAATATGAGCCAACAACCGGCGCCAGGTGGAATGAAATGAATTGGTGAGTTAGCTGGGCATCTGTCTCACAAAAGATTTTGCTTAAAACAAACAATGCTGTGAGTCTCACAATGGGACTTGTAGCTGAGGGTTTGCCCTAGAGAACGGAACTTCTCCCCTTCCCTACTTCTCTCTTGTCCCTTCTGCAGTCCACTTCCCCAACAACTGAAGACAACGTCAGAGAGAATGCCCGATAGAATGCCAGAAAGAATGACAGATAGAATGTCAGAATAGCTGGCAGATAGAATGTTGGGTAAAATGTCAGAAAATATGTCAATATATTATATATTTGTTTTGAAATGCCATGGTGGGGATCACTCGAAGTAAAGCATTTTCTATATGATATATCTATTTGGCAGGTTTGCTAGCAGATTCTTGGATTATTGAAAGTAGACGCAGTCGTACTTGCAAAACTTGCAAATTGTCTATCTATCGCGAAATCAGCTTCTGTGTTGGCCCAATTCTAGACATTTGCTTGATAGGCAAGGTGATGAAATTGTTTTGTTCATTTTTTCACTTTCAAATGCCCCTACGAATTTAAGCTACAAAGTTTGTGGCCACAAGCACTATACAGAGGCTTCCATTTTAGTCAGGCTAACCCTGAGATGAAATCCAGGTCCAAGATTTTGCAGGTTAAATTTTTAAATTTGTGATTTTCATTTTATAAAGGAATCATTTTTATCATGTTAGTCCATCATGAAAATCGCAGTGGCATTTTGTAGCATGACATGATGAGCTTCATGCTGGCTTATCAAATCAAACGGGCATTTTGTACCAAAAAAATATGGTCCAAATCTTAGTTTTGAAAAACAACAGAGGCATGATGATGCATGATCTGTATTGATCTGTGATGAATAATGAACGGTGATGCTTGATGGATCTTGATGGATATTGTTGAAACCAACGTTGCATTTTGTAGCAAAGATGTTCCTTTGCATGTGCAATCCTTGAAAATGAAAGGGTATGTCCTTGCAGGATGCAGTTGTTGAAAACGAAGGGGCATTTTGTAACAAGGGAAAACCTCCCCATATGTCAAGGTTGTTGAAACGAAGGGGCATTTTGTAGCTAAGGCTATGTTGGGGAAAAATGGAGCTCAGCAACCTCATTCTATAGCCCCAAGCTTGTGTTTTTTTTTATAACATACAGACCAGGGGTCACAACGTCTCACCTGAAATTCGATGGGGGATACTTTCAATGTTTTATCCATTGAGAACAATTGGGATCATGCTGTTTGGTGTTGTTTTCTATCGACCTCGTTTTGCAGCGTCTGATTGTTTGTTTTTTCTTGCGGCAAGGTTTACAAGTGCCACAAGATTGAGATACCTGAGGAGACAAACGACTTCGCTGGTGGTTTGTAAGATACTGTGATTTCCATCCCAAAAAACGGTTTTGTCCATTAAAAAAGGGTATACGCCATTTTTTTGCGGTAAACCTTAGATAATCTTAGATAATTAGATATGTTAATCTCTGTAAATGGGAATATTTACCAACCTTTTTTTTTCGGTGGCAAGGTTTCCAAAATCGGCCATGTCGCCATGTGGCAGTGGTTTGAACAATTTAGAAAATTTTATGATCAATCATGGGAATGTAAGGATCAATTTGGGGTATCCCCTATCCTGAAACAGAACACGATGTTTCCAACAAACCGCAAATGGGATCTGGGCGTAGCGATGTCACTGGCCGCCACTAAATGATGGTTTCATATGGTTACAATGTATCATGACATGGAAAATCGTCCCCAAACAGGCGAACTTTGCTGGTCTCGGAATTGCAGGAATCACCCAGAAATATGATGACATATGTTGATTTCCATCCCAACAAATCGGACGATGATCCCTGACAATTTTCCGATTCTTGATGGTCTCGAATACAATACAGTAACATATATGAAAATTAATGTTCATGTCCATCCTTGCATGAAATTGTGATTGCCAATGGCTCAGTGACTTCTTTTTTAGAGGTTTTATGACGTTGGGGTTCAGGATGACTTGTGCAATGACGCACAGGTCCCCTACCTGCACTTTTGTATCCCCATGATTGGTCAATTCAAACGGCACTGTTTGTAATTACTGGGTTCCCATTCTTGTTGAAGGGCTACTTTTACTATCAAATTTGTTGTGAATGATATAGAAATTTATTCTGGGTACTAAAAAAAGGGTTTGTTTATTTATATAATGAAAATCAAAGATTAAACAATTCCAATTTTGGCGTTTCCGCAAAAAATAGGGCTACCAGTACCACGTAAATCACTATTTCAGCAGTGTTCACAACCCGTGTTGGTTGATGATCATAGGGGTTTATTTATGCTACCCAACATCTTGGCGAGGATCGGTTCATCCGTTCAGAGAAATTCGTTACCAGCCAGGATAAATGGATGACATGAGCCACGTTTTGAACGCTGCTCGTTTGGTTTACAATCCATCCGGCTAATGCTCAATGATGGCTAATGTAGTTAATTAAGCTCAATAAAAAAAACCAACGAATCACAAATCATTTATCATCCATTATTCCTCCATCGAGCATCATCGCAACGGCAATGATGAACCGAGTAATACCCATCCATATCAAAACAAACTATACATAAAGATTGTCCCATTAAAACGAAGAACTGGAGATCATCCCACTAATCATTAATCATTGCATATCGTTAATCTCACTCATCATCCATGAATCATCCAGCATACGCATCCATTAATCATCATTAAAACGGCCAATTGGGATGAGTTGCCCCAGGGTTGCCCCATGACGACTAGGAAACCAGGCCCCAGCATCCACGCAGCGCTAGGATCTCTTTGAGTTAAAACCGCTCGCCATAACCAGACGCCTCTGGAACTTCATCAAGTGCGTCATGCTCCTCAGCAAGGATAGGGTGACGCAGCATTGAATATGTGGATTTAAGATGATTTAAGATGATTTAAATGGATTTCAGCATGAAAAGTTGAGATTTCATGGGGTTTGAAGCATCAAAAAATGTGATGTTTGGTAGCACGTTCAGCATCACCATTTAAGAACTTCTCACTTCAGCTTGTCACTGGAGGATCATGCCAAAAAAGGGGGATTTCCATGAGGGATCCATCCATAGCTGGATGGTTTCATGGAAAATCCTACCAAAATGGATGATTTAAGGGTACCCCCATTTCACCTCCACATCTGAAAATGATGGGACCACCCCCCCAAATCGGGATGATATGTTGGTGATTTGCCTACCAATTGAAATGGCAATGGTTTGGGAGAAAATCCATGTTGGTATTGTGTTGGTGAGAAATATCCAGTGTATCCTAATAAAAGTGTTGGTTTCATACCATCATGTTTCAGATACATCAATATAAATCAGTAAATCCCCCCCCAAAAAAACAGCATTGTTTCGGACAAAGCCAGACATCATTGCTGGTTATATGCTAATAGGGGTTGTTTGAAGCCAAGCGAATCCCATGTTGAATCGGTTACCATCAGCTTTCCCATGAAAATTGTGCATGTGGGCTATCCACCGTTTTTGGACACATCCTCGATCCGCTGATTAAGAAACACATTTTCCTCAAGGTTCAGATGATTTCACATATCGTATATGGTTCTCCCCTATTTCCCATATTAGATCTCCATTTTGTCCTCATGCTATCCCCATGATGTGCCCATAATATATGACACTAATCATCAGCCAACCATAGTTTTATCATTAATCTTCTTCAAAATATATATGGATACCGTTGACTTCCAAATATATACCAATTGCAATGGTTAATTCCATATTTATATTTCTGTGATAATCACAGATGATAGTCATACGGTTGCGAATAGTAGATAGTATAAATGGTGTGATGTAAGTATATGCTACACTACACCAGCAAAATATAGTCCATATGATCACTATTCTGTTTTTTGGAGATATGGTAAAATCTATGTATATATATATATGTATGTATGATTAAAATGCATATATAAATCAGTTAAATTATATGTTATATAAATGTCTATAATT
Source organism: Cladocopium goreaui (assembly GCA_947184155.2). Lineage (NCBI taxonomy): Eukaryota > Dinophyceae > Suessiales > Symbiodiniaceae > Cladocopium > Cladocopium goreaui. The sequence continues at coordinate 361,670 of CAMXCT020006301.1, forward strand.
CTATATTTAAAAATAAATAATAGTTATATCCCATCTCCTTTTTCGGAGATCCCTTGACAGTTGCGTTGCGTCCCTCAGGTTCTGCCTACCCAAAACTCCCCCACGGGCCAAGCAGCCGGCAAGCGCCTGGGCATTACTGGGGATGGAGATGGGGCCAGCGTCCTCCTACCTCAGCCAGCTGGCCAGCAAGATTGACCAAGCCTTATTGGTGCCTTGGAGCCGAATTCTTGGGATTTTTGGGAGAATTTTCATGAAGATTTCAAGCCTGGTGCGGGAATCCTTGGGATAAAAGATTGGGATGATTTAACTGGGCAGCCAAGGAACTACGAAAAGTTTCCGGACCACATGATAGACAGTCCCGTGGGATAATGTTGGGATAGTATCAGGATAATACAAGCTTATAGCAGGCTGGGACATTCCATTATGAATTATAGATTGTGTTTTAATGGGAAAATCATAAAACCAAAATGAGTTTTTCAAGCAAGCCATGTTGTATTACCAGTTAGGGGACCATTTTCTCATGGCAACAATCATGATTAGATGGACGGTTGTCCCTTCCCAGAATTGATGTTGAGTAGTGATGCAGTAAAAAGTTCCCAAAAATTGGGAAAAGCATCCGCAGATGGATCCTGGTTCTGTCAAACATTTCAATTTCACCCAGACAGAAGATGATGATTGCAACTGGCAACTGACTAATATATTTGAATCGGTTGAGACCACCCACTAGAATACAACTATAGGGATATATAGGGATTGTCCAAGGTTACTCCTTATTCTTATTTGAAATCAAGGCCAAATATGTTGCTCCTTCAACTACCATCAACCATTTTGGCTGTTCTGAACAGCGCCGTTTTGGGAGAAGTGAAACCAACACGAAATCATTGGAACTCTCAGGTGTACCAGAGCCAACTTGCAAAGAGCTTGGTTGTCTATAGCACCTTGGACAGCAGATGTGCTGAATGGAAAATGGGTCAAGTCCAAGGACGGTGAATTCCAACATGATTCATTTGATTCATCCCATTAAAATGTAAAATTACAATAAATTACATGGACTAAGACTAGAAGTGGCCAAATTTGTGAATTCATTCTGTGCCGAATCATTGCGGGTGCATCACTGGGTGTGTCCGCGAGTTCGCTGGCTGTTGGCCACCTTTTTTTTGAGTCCTCATAGACTGCTGTTGTTTCACCTTTGAACAACATGGCACTATGTTATATCAGCTTACCATTTCCGTACCTTCGACCATGCTGCCAGTTTGTTTCTACCAGTTGGGTGATAAGCTTTGTTTAAAAAATGGATTATGAGCAGGTCTTAATCCTTGAGCAGAGATGTGAGTTTTGGAGTATCCCAGTTTGACGCGAATATTCCGAATCCCCAGAGAATGACATTCATTCACAATCAGGGGCAGGGTACGCTTGACTTTGCTCAACCTGATCGAACTTAGGCTGGTCTGGGGAATGGATAGAACCGAAAGACTCCCTGCTGCAGAATGGTTTGCGGAGTCCTTTTGTGCCATCTATTGCCATGTCTGTTTTGTCTTTTGAAGACAGCCCGGCCTTTGATGTGCTACGGGGTTAGCAAACTGTCTACCAAGCAAGTTTATATATACTTATACTATCTCATACTTACACTGTATTGTAGACCCGGATAAACAAGTTGCCAATGAATTGGTAACCACAGAAAACATCCATTTCAACTGGAACTTAAATTCTGACCGAAACTCGGCTGCCCGGTGGCCCGAGCGGCCGACCAAGCCCTTGCCAGGTCTAGGTACAATTACTGGTTGGTGGTTTGGAACATGACTTTTATTTTCCCATATAGAAGGGGAAATATATTGGGAATCATAATCCCAACTGACTAATTAATATTTTTCAGAGGGGTGGCTCAACCACCAACCAGATTAGGTACATACTTGTACTTGTGCTTTGTGATATGGGTAATATGTTCATGGCTCAACAAATCAGCCGCTGGGATCCGCTGGACAGCCGTCCTGACATCATGTATTAGGACATATTCTGTAATCATCCTGGAGAGAATATGGGATTTTCGAAAATATTTCAAATTTTGTGAGGATGTTTTGACCTACTCCAGGATGACCATACAAATTGATAAACGACACCATATATATAATATGTGTGTTATGTGCATAATGTGATCCATGTAGGTGGTTGCGTTCTGGGTTGCCAAAAATCTTCATGCTGTGTCCAGTGTCGTCACAAAACCATCAGCCAGGGCTCAGTGTGAAAAAACTTGAGCCCAACAAAATGACCAACGCTGGGTAGTCATGTTTGGACGGTTCATGAGATAAAAACCCTCTGGTAAACTAGCATGACTACTAGTATGGAAAATCACCATTTTTTTGTGGGTAAATCAACTATTTCAATGGCCATGTTCAATAGCTATGTTAGTTTACCAGAGGGTACTGGATGTATAAGTAATTGGAGATATAGCCAACCATCCCTATTTGGGAATGTCTGAAAACATAGGGGAAGACCTGAAAAACGCTCCAACATCTGATGGATCATTGTGAAACACAGAAACGGACCTAAATGGTAGGTGTATTAGGCGTGTACTAGGTGTACTAACCATTTTCAGACTCACCAAGAAAGCCCTAGTTGATCCTAGTTGTGTAGGGACTCAGTAGGGACTTTTTTTTTCCCTATGCACCAGCCCAGTTGTGTAGGGACTCTTCTTTTTTCCCTAACCAGCCCAGCCAAGGATGAGCTTTGTACACACTTTCCTTCCTTCATCGTGGCGGAAGAATGGAGACGCTGGGCTCGGACCATCTCTCACTATTCCCAGGAGGTGCGCAGAAAGAAAGAACCGACTGACTGACGAATCACTCATTTAAAGGATGCAAATCTCATTTGTGTTACATTTGTTCATATCAATACATAATTAGTTCAATAATATTTATATATGTGTTTATTACATATTAATACATATATTATATATCATGTAATCTCAGTCGTTTGTCAAACTCCGTTTTACCACTGTTCCAACGTTTTGGTTGTTTTTTTTTGTGCTCGAGCCTTCACTGACGGCTTTTGTAAAACCGATGATCGACTTTACCATGTTTATGATCTGAAAAGCATGTCAATAAACCCAAATATATGGGTATGGGTCAATACCTATAGATATATTACTATAGTGGGATGAACATCCATAAATCCCAGCTATGACTTGGGGTTCACTAGGTACCAGGGTTTTGACCCATCCCCATATGGGAGATATGATTTGGGAATCACCTCTACGGATTCTGCCAGGTCTGGAAGCAACAAAAACAATTATGACATTGCTAGCCATCCACCTCGATATCCTCCATCCACGTCATGGGGAAGTGGAACACAAACACCGAAATCAACATTCACTGCTTTAATGGAATTCATGGTGATTTACTAGTGGTTAATAGTGATGGTTAATAGTGATGGTTAATAGTGATGGTTAATAGTGATGGTTAATAGTGGTTAATAGGCTATAAACCAACAACAACAACAGGAATATGATGGTGTTCTGATTGGTGGTTTGGAACATGACTTTTATGACTTTCCATATATTGGGAATAATATAATCCCGACTGACTAATATTATTTTTCAGAGGGGTGGCTCAACCACCAACCAGTATTGGTTTGTAATGTAACAAACTTGTGCTGCCACGTTTTGATTGCTACGAATTTGTGTTGATACGGTACTTCCTCTAAGCCAGCTCCTTGACTGCATCTTTTTCCACCTGTGATTTGGAAGATCTGGACACGGAACTGGAACGAAAATGGCAGTAACTTAACCGTAGATATAGTGATGATATCGCACTTATGGGGGTTAGAATCTTATGGTTGTACCCATTAATGACCCATTAATTTTGCTGATTCTGATTTGTTGGGTTTTGCTATCACTACTTGTTTACTTAGTGCTTTGAGCGCTGCCCATTCAGTGTCACATAAATCTGAAGTACTCTGAAATGTGTGTGTGTGTGGTATACTTTCTAAGTCCTTTTGAGTTTTTACCTGACAAAAAGAACATGCGAGGCGTATCGAACACAAGTCCTTTGAGACATATCCTGTTTACCGTCTTAAACCTATCATGCATCTCTGTGCGGACTTGGAGGCTGCACGACTGACACGTCTTTGAACCCTCCCTTTCCCTCCAAAGAACATATAGTACTGTAGGTCCGGGGTCCAGAGGGCCGGTATGGTCTTGTGGATAAGACGCATCTCTCATGCGTGCGGAGAGGCGCACTACCCCACCCCTCCAGTTAAGGGGTGTGGTCCGTAAACACGATCTTACGTAGATCCGGGGTCCTAAATTCAATAGTCCTACTGGGAAAACCGACCTTGATTGGATATGTCTTGTTGTTTTATTTGATTTCCCTTCAAAATCCCAATCCGATGAAATCCCCGAATTCCCTCAAAAATCCAGTAGTTTCCAACGTTTTGACCACGTTCCCATGGCGCCAATCTAGGCGCAGCTGGATTTGCTCCAAGAGCTGGAAACGCGTCTGGAGTTCCTGGATGAGATCGAAACTGGCCTCGGTCATCCGCGACTCTCAGAGCTGCAGTATTCCTATGGTGTCCTGGTGATTCGGCGGATGGTGATGGATTTTGGGGATTATTTTGGGGATTTTTCTGAACAGAGATCTGGGATTTATTGGGATGTTGATGTAATTAGATGTTTTGGCTGGCAAAAAAATATATGTTTCTTCTATGTATGTATCAAATCCCTCCAATAATGAGGGACCCTGAATCAATACATCGAGCACTTAACCAGCGGCTTTTTGAATGTTGTTTAACAAGTATGATATAGGGGGAAGGGGATGATGCGGTATAGCCCCCCAGAAAGTCACAGTATGGTGGTTTATTCAAATTGGAGAATGTCCCAGAGCATCATAGAAACAGTGCTAATGACAGAAAATATCAGAAATGTTGCTGTCATTGAAATAATATTTGGCGGAATAAAGGGTTGGCAGAATTTGGCAGTTTCAAGCATGATGTGTCTTCTGTTCCTCTTGGGAAACACGATCATCCCAGTTGACCATGTTTTTTTAAATTACCAACCAGATGAACAGTTGTCGGCGGCTGCGGCTGAGGTTGGGATACCAATGCAGACCGCCATTTGCTTCAGATCTTTTTTGTTTCTAATGCACGACTATTTGTGATCAGTGGTTTCACATATTTTTCATTTCAAACCATAGAAATGGGATCATGATCTCCAATGACAAGCATATTCGTAATATTTTGTAATGGGGTTGACACCAGCAATCAAGTTTTTGTGGCATCTACACTTTCGTATACTTTCGTCAGTTTCGCCAGGGGAGATCCTTGCCAAGTCATATGACTCATACGACCTCACCACAAATGGTAACTAGAAAGGTGAAGTATCTCAAATAAATGTTGCCCCAAATCTCGTTTGACCATTAATTACACAGTATCCACCTGATATGGACGCGACCAGTCTATGTGGTGAGTAAAGCAGGTAATGAACATATTGAGGGGGGGGACTAACTCGGGGGTGCAGTAAGTGCATGTATAACCATAGTTGCGGGGGCGCCAAACCCCCCGGAACGGCTGTAATCCCATAATTATTGCCGTGATATAATAAGCTCAACTGTATGGGATAGCAAACTACTACAAGATCCATTCAACAGGTGGGTTATTACAAACAGTAAGCATCAGTAAGCTATATAATATACCTACAGTATGAACCATTCCCATGGTTTAGCTTGCACAACTTCATCATTTTTTTGGCATCATCCATGGGGATCATCCATTCCTACTTTTGCTGTGGCTCAAAACTGATTTATCCCAAAATGATCCCTAAAATGCGAAAGATTCCATGTATTCCATAGCCCAAAACCACAAAGATTGGTTTTTACATTCCATATGAGCTATGGTCAATACTCATGGTTAATAACCATTAATAGGGGCTAGTCATCCAATGGTTCATAGGGATTTATAATAACCATTATAAGGATCCTTATTATGGATGGGATGACCATGGCTCATATATTTATGGACCAATTGGATGCTTCCGCAAAAACCACCAGCGCCGGGTCTAGTCTCGTGACCTCGGGCTAGGAGGAGCTGTCCCTTCTGAAGGCCTTCACCACAGTGGTGTCCCCCTCTATTTGGAAAATGAAGCCGCACATCCATTTGTCAATGCTGCAGAAGTCCCATGCCACACTGATGATGCCTGGATATGTATATGTCGTTAATTTTTGTGGCGGTAAACCACAGGAACAAGCAAAAAAACAATTATCAAATTTATTTGGGCTACTTAGACATACTGTATATATATAGTATATATATATATCTATCTAATTGGGGTTTGTTGGCTTCAACTCGCGAATGCATAGCGGCGCATTTTTTCATGGAAGAATTCAAGCTTCTGAGATGGGCGCGGGCCAGAATTGGGTGCCAAACATAAAGGGACCACCTAACTATCATGTATGTGTATATATCTATAACATGCTTTTGTTTTTTGTTACTATACTATATCAGCAAAATTATAAATGTACAGATATTTGATAGTTGTTCATTGTCTGATTTCTTTGGCCAATGTCCTTGGGATTAGTATGATCTACCTGAGCCACTTCACCAAAGTTTGCTGGTTGATGCTATGAAAAAAAAATACATGGTCTCATTAAAAACCACAGGACAAAGAATCTATATATATATATACTCAAGTGAAATTGTACCCATGGACTCATGGGAACTATAATCCAAGCAATTGAAACTATGATACAAACTATCTCAAATAGTTTAGAGGTTTAGAGGCTACCATTTCTTTTCATCCAATTTGGTTTCGCCCCAGCTCAAGGAAGTCGGCCTTCTACATCAGCAAGCGCCTCATCACCCAAATCATTCGTTTTTTTGAATGTGTCCTCCATCAGGACGGTGGTATCGCTTGTAGCTTTGGCCGGCCGAGTGGAGTGCGATCATTCCCAATTTTTTTAAAGGATTCTAAGAACCCCCAAAAAAATGTCCCCAAAAAGTTGTCCCCATATATTGTACCATACCCCATATACGCCGTATATGTTTGGATAGTAAGAACGATATTACCAATCACTCCTCAACTCATCTCACCATGTTGGGGTTAGAAATGGGTGCTCCATCACATCCAGTGGCGACATAGCCCAAGGTTGGAGTCATGATAGCGTTTTGCTGCCGTCCCAGTTCCGGACAAAGCCATCTCAAAAAGCCAATATCACATGGTCATTCAATATAACATGTACATGTACATATATATATATAATTATATATATATATATGCTCAACGCCCCCCACAGAACCCCAACTAATGTATGTGTTACACTTTTTCTTTGGACATGGTTGTTTTTTTGATGAAGTAGAGCCAGAGTAAGAAGCATGTCTTGATCAGCCATATGTGATATACAAAGAACAAACCTTGATTATAGCTTCAATATGCGTTTGATTTACAATTTTATTGACCATGAAAATATCTTGAATAAACCTTTGATATACCTTTAATATACCTTGAATATGCCTTTTAAATACCATCCAATACACCTTTGGTATTCCTGCAGTATACCATTTCATATACTTCTGGCATACCATTTGATATACGACAAATCTACCTCTAATACCAATTAATTGACCTTGAACATACTTTTAATATACCGTTAGTGTACCTTGAATACCGTCAAAACAAATATGTTTAAGATACCATTTAATATACCTGCAGCATACCGGTTCATATATAGCATGAGTATACCTATACCTGTATTATTCCCTCAATCTACCTGCAATATGCCTGTATTATACCATTGAATATACCTGTAATTTACCATTGAATTTGTCTTTAGCATGCCATGTAATAAACAAGTAATATATGTTTGGTTTATCTGCAATATACCTTCAGTATACCATGTCATTGACCAGAACATATCTTTAATATACCTTTAATGTACCTTTATATACCTTCAATATACAATCTAATACGGACGGCTTTAATATCACATTTAAGATACCTTTAGTAGAATTTTAGCTTAAAATCTTATAGGCCATTAAAGTATCTTTAATGTACCTGTACTATACCTCTACAATACCTTTCGTAACCAATTAACTTGATTTCCAGCTACCTTTAATATAGCACATAATATATATATATACACGTGTGTTTTTACCATTTCATGTGTCATTATATAATACAATTAATGTTTAATACATCAATGTATGATATAGTATCTAAAATACCGCTTTATTCACCTTTACTAAACCATGAATACATGCATATAAACCTTGCATATATGTTTAGTATAGTATACCTTCGACATACGTTTTGAATTCTCTCTATTACACCTTTATGATATGCAAATTAATTCACCTTTAGTATACCTTAAAGATACCATTTGCCCATGGAAATATCTTTAATATACCTTTCGTATACCTTGAAATACAATTTTATTGGCCCATGAAAATATCTTTAATATACCTTTAGTATGCCTTTACTATACCTTTAATATTCATTGAATATACCTTTTAAATACCATCTAATACCCCTTTAATATACCTGTACCTTTAATGCACCATTTCATATACCTTTAGTATACAATTTCGAAAGCCTTCAGTATACCATTTAGTATGCCTTTGTCCAATTCAAGTCGTATACCTTTAGAATACCATTGAATATACCTTGCATACACCTTTAGTACATCTTGAAGATACCTGTAACATCTTGAATGCAAACTGTCCCAAAAAATAAGTCAACAAGAGAACATCAATTTTTCATATGTTTTTGGAGATCCAAAATATGGAAAATTAAAAAATCATTGAAGAAACACAAAAAAAAACAAAACAAACAATATTTGGAGATTTTTTGGGGAAGGCACCAAGGAGAAAAGCAAAACAAAAAAAACATATTTGGAGACTTTTTGGAGAAGGCCCCAAGGAGAAAACAAAAAAACACAAAAAAAACAAAAAAACCTTGTTGGGAAGCCCAAACGCGATGCTAGAGAGATTCAACGCGAACATTTGGCACCATCAGTGGAAGTCGTGTAAACACAGCACCGTGAACATTTTTGTCAAGTCAGGATCAACCTTCCAACATGAATGGTTTAATACACAAATTGATATTTATTTTTGGATCCATGGAATCCATAGGTACCCAGTTTTGACCCATATCCGTTTGGGTTATGTATGTTTCCTTCTATATGCAGGTTGGGTGCTGGAACCTCTTTGTAGTGTAAATACCCTCTCGGCCCTTCAGTGAGGGAATCTCGAAGTCCTCCCAAATTCAGAGAAAACTTGTATGGTCAAGTTTTGTGGTGCAGGGAACCATAGATGTTTGATCATTTTTTCCCTGAAGCGTATGCGTTTGCCATTGGGGTGAGGGACCAGGAGAACTAGCCCATCTGAAATTTCTAGCCCATAAGTATTATGGCTTGCGCCGCGCCTGGAAATTTAGCTGTACTTGCAGCCAGTACACATCATCAGTGGAGACCTGCTGCAGGGCCAGCAGGCACCTCCAAAACAGCAGAAGAAGCATGACTACCAGCAGAAGATTCAGGCAGATTCAGCTATTATCTTTGAAGGAAACGTCATGATGGAATTCAGCTGATTTTTTTGTGAGGTGGGCAGAAGCCATGACGAACTGGCCTTGAAAAGCCCAAGATTGCATTCCCCTAAGAATGGCCCCGGGCTTTTTCTCAGCTTTGAGACTCTGTATAGGACACCCCGTAACTGATTGTCTAACACAATTTCTACAATCTTGACTGTAACTGATTGTTTGCAGATTGCAATGTGTTGACTGGAAAATTACCCTTCACATCCCAACCATGATGATAATGATGATGATGATGAGGATGATGATGATAATGATGAGGATGATGATGATGATGATGGTGATGATGATGATGATGATGGCGATGACGATGGTGCTCACAGTTCCAAAACTTGACGTTGGTGGAACAACTTGGGCAAGGAGGATTTGGAACTGTTTGGCGGGCCACAGCGGACACAGATTGCAGAACCGGCAAAGAGGCCGCAGTCAAGTTCTCCAATAAGTAGAGACTTGTTTCTTTTGGGAGGGCGAGGGCTGACAATTCAAAGACCCTCCCAAAAAGTGACCAAAAAACAAAAAGACCCTAAAAGTCTCCAGATGTTTTTTGTTTTTTTTGTGTTTTCAATGTTTTTTTGGTTGTTTTCTCCTTGGTGCCTCTCCCAAGAAGTATCATTTGTTTGTTTTTTTCCATGTGTTTTTTCCTTGTGGCCACCACCAAAAGAGTCTCCAAATATTGTTTTTCTTATTGTTTTCAGTTTTGATTGATTTTTAGAAGCCGATTTTTGGGTTCAATATAGAGCCTATGTACCCTACATATATGTACAAATCATGATAATATTTAAGTTGCAGATGTGTGTATTTTACGCGTATTTACAATGTTTTGAAGGGATGACCCATTATCGTTTCTAATGTACTTATATATGATCCTCAATATGGGGGTTCTGGGGGGGCGGTGACCGCAAATATATATATATATATATCAGACATCCCATTACATCTACCAATTTTGTGGGTTGTATACTGCTCCTTCTATGGACAAGCCCGGTATGTTACTCATCGCAGGATGATGTGCGAGTGAAGTCCTTTATTCAGGAACAGCGTCAGCCTCGAAATATCAGGCGATGGGAAAGAAACGACACCTGGTTTAGCCCTGTGGAATGTAGTACTACTGTGGTAATAATGGGATAATCTTGGGAAGATACTGTATTGGGATCATATTGAACATCCTGTGTAAAGAGAATTTGCTTAGCCAGTCATCATTTGTAAAGTATGGAGAAAACAGAGCCACTGAAAGCTACTTGGTGGGTCACCCCACTTACTAAATAGGTTATATCCTTGGTTTTGTTCGTGGAATAAGCCGGGTGAATCCACTTTTAACTGGGATGACCTAGCCTACCTGCATTCGTGGGAAGCACCAAGTTGGGTGGGCGTCCATTTGCTGAAAATACGGGAAGATATGTCATAATGTTGGGAGAATGCTATCATAGATGTTTTTTTAACACGGGACTACTGCCACTCAGTTTTCAGACATTGGGGGCCAATTTACATCAATTTACATATTCAGTGCGTGATCACTATTTTGTGGGGGTAACCCCAGGATTTTGTTCACCTTTTGGTCACAAGAAGATATAAGCTTGGAAGCCACCTGGCAAAGGCAACAAAATACATGCAAATGAGAAGGTTTTGGCTGAAAGTGGATGTCCAAAATACATCAAAATACAACTGAAGATCATTTGGGTTGCAGATACCTCAATGTCCAAATTGTATTTGTAATGAGTAGAGAGAACATACAAAGAACATCCTATATATATACGTATAAATATATATATATATATGCAGGCAATAAAAATTGGAGTAGCACGAGCAAGATTGCGATGGAATGAAATTTGGATAGATGATAGATTCTGATAGATGTCTATCATGTTCTGTCCTCTGACTTTGGAGTTTAAAATCCCATATAAGCCCCATTTTCCCTGCATTTTTTGAGTGTTTGGCCCATAAGCCTATATACATAAATCTCGCCTTTTCAGGTGGTATTTCTGGGCATTTCTGACCTGGCCCCAATTCGCTGCGGCGGATGGCAAAGACCTGATGAAACATTTGCACGTGCCGGATCGAGACCCAGAGTGACCTGGCCTAATGACTCAAATGGAGGTTTCCTAAGTCATGGAAGGTACCCGGTACCCCAAATCATCCCAATTTTTTTTTGTTGTATAGCATGGTATAGACTTTTTATTGGGAGATTGGGAAAAATTATTATGGTGAACTATATTCACACACACATATATATATACTTTATATATATATATATATCGGTAAATATTGGACCTGGACCCATTTTCTTTATATTTATATTTTGGGATATTATGGAACAACCCCCGAACTCGCCATGGAGGTTTAGTTCGCTGGGAAAATCATGAAACAATTGAAGATTTTCCAGCCATGTTTGATGACACCAGAGGGTGTGGTTTCCCAATGGAAGTTTGTTCACTGAAAATTCATGGGGCACATCTTTTTGGGAAAGACTTTTCCCCGAATGCGTAGCAAGGGTTCCCGTTTCACTCTGGGGGTCTGGGGGTTGAGGGTGTGTTCGCTCGACGTTGCGCAACCGTTCGCAACTGCTCGCAACAGTCAGCAACCGTTCGCAACTGCCCGCAACCGTCTGCAACCGTCCGCAACCGCCCGCAAACGTTCGCACGAGGTCGCTAGTGCCCATGGCAAGTTCTGCAGCAGGGGTCACTTTTGGAGGTTTCACGTGTCCCGTTCAGACATATCTTTTTTTTTACGTGGTAGGCGCAATATTTTTGCGACGTTTTCAGAAGATGAGTTCCAGTCTTCGTGGCAGGTGCAGCACTTTGGAGACCTCCATCGTCATTTTGCGTGGCAGGCGCAGCACTTTAGAGGAGTTGCGTTGCGTGTTTTTTGCGAATCGCATTGCCAGGGCTGCCTCAAGTGGTGACAAAGTGCAAGTACCGTGGCAGGCGTGGCGTTTTGTGAGATGCGCTGAAAATTGATGGAAGCCTCGCACGAAACATCGATTTCGAGGTAGCAAATTTTAAGGTTCACACGAGAAAACTCGTAGGAAAACGTCGATTCTGAAGCTACAAAGTGTGAAATTGGAGGAAGTCTTTACGAAATGCTCGTTTTGATGCTTCAACATGTCTCGTTTCGAGTCTGTGGTTTTCGTGCGGCGTCGCCGTGTTTATGGGGGAAGCTGCAAAACTTGTCCTTTTCTGGGTGTCAAACCAGGTTGGAATGTCGTTTTGCGTGGTAGGCGTGGCACTTTCTGACATTCCAACCTGTTTCAGAACGTGTTGAAAGTCGTTTTCTGTGGCAGGCACAATGCACCCCACACTCTACACTCCACACTCTACACTCGACACTCTACACTTTACACTCTACACTTTACACTCCACACTTTACACTCCACACTTTACACTCCGCACACTCTACACTCCACACTTCCCACTTTACACTTTACACTCCACACTGTACACTTCACACTCTACACTTCACACTCTACACTTTAAACTACACTTTACACTCTACACTCTACACTCCACACTTTACACTGCACTCCTCACTCCACACTTAACACTCCACACTCGACGCCTGACACTTTACACTTTACAGTCCACACTCGACTCTCTACACTTTACACTCGACTCTCTACACTTTACACTCTACACTTTACACTCTACACTTACACTCCACACCCTACACTTTGTACTCCGCACTTGATGCTCCACACTTTACACTGTACACTCCGCACTTTACACTGCTACACTTTACATTCCGCACACACTCCACACTTTACCCTCTACACTCTACACTCCACACCGCAAACTACACTCCACACTCTACACTCCACACTTCACACTTTACACTCCACGCTCTACACTGCACACTCCACACTTTACCCTCCACACTCCACACTTTACACGTTGCACTCCAGACTCTACACTCCCCACTTTACACGCTACACTCTACACTCAACACTTTACACTTTACACACTTTACTCAACTCTCCACACTCCACACTCCACACTCTACACTTTACACTCCACACTTTACACTGTAAACTCCACACTTGACACTCTACACTTGACACTCTACACTTTACACTCCACACTTTGCACTTCACTCTCCACATTTTACACTTTACACTCCACACTCCACACTCTATACTTTACACTTTACGCTCAACACTCCGCACTCTGCACTTTACACTCCACACCCTACACTTCACACTCTACACTTTACACTCTACACTTTACACTCTACACTTTACACTCTACACTTACACTCCACACTCTACACTTTGCACTCCGCACTTGATGCTCCACACTTTACACTGTACACTCCGCACGTTACACTGCTACACTTTACATTCCGCACACAATCCACACTTTACCCTCTACACTCTACACTCCACACCGCAAACTACACTCCACACTCTACACTCCACACTTCACACTCTGCACTCCACGCTCTACACTGCACACTCCACACTTTACCCTCCACACTCCACAATTTGCACGTTGCACTCCAGACTCTACACTCCCCACTTTACACGCTACACTCAACACTTTACACTTTACACACTTTACTCAACTCTCCACACTCCACACTTTACACTCTACACTTTACACTCCACACTCTACACTATACTTTACACTTTACGCTCAACACTCCGCACTCTGCACTTTACACTCCACACCCTACACTTCACACTCTACACTTTACACTCTACACTTTACACGCTACGCTCCACACTTTACACTTTACACTCCTCACTTCACACTTTACACTCCCCACACCACACTTTACACTTTACACTCCACACTCGACACTCTACACTTTACACCCTACACTTTACACTCTACATTTTACACCCGTCCACACTCCACACTTTACACTTTAAACTCCACACTTGATGCTCCACACTTTACACTGTACACTCCGCACGTTACACTGCTACACTTTACATTCCGCACACAATCCACACTTTACCCTCTACACTCTACACTCCACACCGCAAACTACACTCCACACTCTACACTCCACACTTCACACTCTGCACTCCACGCTCTACACTGCACACTCCACACTTTACCCTCCACACTCCACACTTTGCACGTTGCACTCCAGACTCTACACTCCCCACTTTACACGCTACACTCTACACTCAACACTTTACACTTTACACACTTTACTCAACTCTCCACACTCCACACTTTACACTCTACACTTTACACTCCACACTCTACACTATACTTTACACTTTACGCTCAACACTCCGCACTCTGCACTTTACACTCCACACCCTACACTTCACACTCTACACTTTACACTCTACACTTTACACGCTACGCTCCACACTTTACACTTTACACTCCTCACTTCACACTTTCCACTCCCCACACCACACTTTACACTTTACACTCCACACTCGACACTCTACACTTTACACCCTACACTTTACACTCTACATTTTACACCCGTCCACACTCCACACTTTACACTTTAAACTCCACACTTGATGCTCCACACTTTACACTGTACACTCCGCACGTTACACTGCTACACTTTACATTCCGCACACAATCCACACTTTACCCTCTACACTCTACACTTCACACACTACACTCGTCACTCCACACTTTACACTCCGCACTCCACACTTTACACTCCAAAGTCCACACTTTACACTCCACTTTCACACTTTACACTCCACACTCCACACTCTACACACGACACTCCCCACTTTACACTTTACATTCCACACTCCACACTTTACACTCCACACTCGACACTCTACACTTTTGATTCCACACTTTACTCACTTTACACACTTTACACTTTACACTTCACATTTTACACTTTACACTCTGCACTTCACACTTTACACTCCGCACACACTCCACACTTTACACTCCACACTCTACACTCCACACTCTACATTCCACAAACTAGACTCCACACTTTACACTTTACACTCCACACTTTACACTTTACACTCCACACTTTACACACTACACTTTACACTCTACACTTTACACTGCACACTCTACACTCCACACTCTACACTTCACACTCCACACTCCACACTCTACACTCTACACCCCACACTTTACACTTTGCACTCTGCACTTTGCACTTCACACTCCACACTACACACTTTACACTCCACACTTGGCACTTTACGCTCCACACTCCACACTCTACACTTCACACCCTACACTTTTTACTACACTTTACACTTTACACTTTTCACTCCGCACTTTAAAATTTACACTTTTTACTCCACAATCTACATTCACACTCTACACTCACACTCTACAGTCCGCACACACTCCACACTTTACACTCCACACTCTACACTCTATACTCCACACTCTACACTTCACACTCTACACTTTACACTCTACACTCTACACTCCACACTTTACACCTCACACTCCACACTCCACACTCTACACTTCACACGCTACACTTTAAACTTTACACTCCTCACTCCGCACTTTACACTCCACACTTTACACTTCACACTCGCACTTTACACTCTACACTCTACACTTTACACTTTACACTCCTCACTCCACACTTTACACTCCACACTTCACACTTTACACTCCACGCTTTACACCCCACTTTCCGCACTTTACACTCCACACTTTACACTTTACACTCCACACTCCACACTTTGCACTTTACACTCTACGCACGACACTCCCCACTTTACACTTTACACTCCGCACTCTACACTTTACACTTCACACTCTACACTTTACGCGCTACACTTTACACTTTACTCTCCACACTTTACACTTTACACTCCTCACTCCACACTTTAAACTCCACACTCCACGCTTTGCACTCAACCGTCTTTTGCATTCAACAGTCTACATTGCACTAGTACGGTAACAGGGGAAAATGCAGACTGTTCAAACAGACTTTACACTCTACACTTTACACTCTACACTTTACACTTTGCACTCCGCACTTTGCACTTTTCACTTTACACTCCACACTCGGCACTTTACACTCCACACTTTTCACTTTACACTCCACACTTTGCACTCTACACTCTACGACACTCCCCACTTTACACTTTACACTCCGCACTCTACACTCCACACTCTACACTTCACACTCTACACTTTACACTCTACACTTTACACTTTACACACTACACTCCACACTTTACACTTTACACTACTCACTCCACACTTGGCACTGCACCGTCTTTTGCATTCAACAGTCTACATTGCACTTGTACGGTACCAGGGGAAAAATGCAGACTGCATTCGGGTTCGTGGACTGCGTCTTGATTTTTTTGAAGGGTGCTTTCAGAACTCCAAGGTGGCGCAAGCTCTGCCATATTGATGCAGTCCTTTGGACTAGATGGCGAGATGGTACCTGATTTCAGTGCGGTTGATCAATTGTACTCCTCGTTGAGGCATGGGAAGAATATATCCTCCATTTTGGGTGATAATATCCCCATGATTTTGGGGATAATAGCCAGATGTCAGCGGTTTTTTTCTATCCTTTTTTCTTCGAAATTCCAGTGAGTTCGTAGCCAAACTCACCCTGAATAATGACGGGTAGGGCGTCGGCAAAGAGATCTCTCCCACAATTGGTTTAAGGGAAAATCTGCAGGAAACCCCTATGGCCCTATAATGTGCTAAACCCAATAATGTACATACCATTTGGGATGACATTTACCAACCCATCGGGATGGTTTATAAATGTTTATAATTGGGTTTACCAGAGTGATTTTCCCTTTAATAAATCCATTGACTGATGATGATGATGATGATGATCATGTTGATCATGATGATGATGATGGTGGTGGTGGTGGTGATGATGATGATGGTGATGAAGATGATGATGATGATGGTGATGATGATGATGATTATGATGATGAAAATTATGTTGATGATACTGATGATACTGATGATGATGATCATGATCATGGTGATGATGAGGTACATATACAGATGCATGCACAGATACATATACATATACATAAACATATACACATATATATATATATATATGAGTACCTATACATATACATATACATATACATTCACATTCACATATACATATACATTTACATATACATATACATATACATTCACATTCACATATACATATACATTTACATATACATATCCATATACCTATACATATACATTTACATTTTTACATTTCACATATACATATACATATACATTTTACATTTTCATTTGCCTATAAAAACATTTTACAAATACAAATACACATGCATATACATATACATATACATATCATGAACTGCTATGAATTTACCGCTGTTGACTTGGGTCATTCTGATTGAATTCTGTGGAAGGTTGGCAAGGTGGCAGAGGTGTTCCGTTGATTCGGAGAGGGGGTTCTCGGTTTTTTTTGTAATTTCGGGGCACTGCTTGATAGTTAATAAATAGTGGATGACCCGAACTATCCCAAATTTGTCAATATATATATATAATATAGTTATAAATATATATATATACATATATATGCACTAAAAAATCTTCAATGCAGCTATACAAATTGACTTGCTTGGTTTTTGTTCTCCAACTTAGGGACTTAGATCAGATGACCAGATGATCCCAATGGATCTTCATATCGGGGCTCAAGGGCAATCTGAGGTGCTTCTGGCGTGGTATTCCCTGATCCAGCACTTGCTGTTAGATGATTCCACGCCAGATGACGAGAGCACATATGATGTGATTACAAGACTCAGGCGATCCGAAGAAGGTTCCTTGGATTTGAGGAATGTACAATCAACCATCAATCATTCCAATGCTAAACCACCAATTGGGGGTGGTTTATACAAACCAATTTCAACCAATTCTGGTTAAATTGGAGATGGCTTACCTTGGGTTTGCCAAATTATATTGGTTTACCTGAAAATAGCAGGAAATTATATTGGATGATATTTGGAGGTAAAAACCAGGGTTTCTTGTAGTTTCCCTGAAATCAATCCATTGGAATAGCACTTGTGGTGAAATGTGGCACCCCAAACAAATGATGACTCATGAGTCGCTCTGAGTGGTGAGATATTCCCACGTTCAAACCCATTTATTTAATGTCTAGCTTCAGACCAAACCCATCGCCAGCTTGAGGTTTCTTCTACGGTTTCAACGATCTTATGGCTGGTTTCGATTATCGAACCTACAAAGAAATGCCGCAGGGCCATGATGCCAAGAATGTGGAACCGATCCGTGTGCACCATCGCGACTGTTTCTTAAAATCCTATTCCGCCAATGACTTTGGCAGCTCAGCTAAAAACTTCGCAGTCGAATCTCATCACGTCGTCCAATTTTTGGGCGTTCGGAAGATGAGTTGGGCACGGGAAATTGCAGTGATGGATTTTGTGGGTTTCGATACTTGGCAGATCATGAACCATGTGTTGTGTATGGCCTAGGTCGGGAAAACGTCCCCATCTTCATTCGAAGCGAAAGAACTTGTGTAACTTGTGTTGAGGCAGTTGTGAGGGTCGACAATGCCAAGTAGTCAGACCATGTTAGACCCTTGATCCTGTGCTGGTCGGCATTGGACCATGTGGACCCCCGGCCAGTGAAACCCCTGAACTCTAAGATCTCTAAGGTCTGAGTGAAGAGAAGTTCCGAGAGTTGGTCGACATCATGTCCCTTGGATTCCCTTGGGTTATAATCAAAGGAAGTTGGGAGGCAATACTTCCGTGTTACGGACAAATAGAATTCTGAGATTTGAAATGATGAAGGGCGGTAGATCGTATAACAATACATAACATATCAATACATAACAAAAGAATAAGAAGCGGTGGAATTGACCTTGATGAAGGGTGCTGACAATGACGGGGTGGGGACGATGGGAAGTGGTGACGATGGGAAGTGGTGACGATGGGAAGTGGTGACGATGGGAAGGGGTGACGATGGGAAGTGGTGAGGAAGGGAAGTGGTGCGGAAGGGAAGTGGTGACGATGGGAAGTGGTGAGGAAGGGAAGTGGTGAAGAAGGGAAGTGATGATGAAGGGGAGTGGTGAGGAAGGGAAGTGGTGAGGAAGGGAAGTGGTGACGATGGGGAGTGGTGAGGAAGGGAAGTGGTGAAGAAGGGAAGTGATGATGAAGGGGAGTGGTGAGGAAGGGAAGTGGTGAGGAAGGGAAGTGGCGACGAAGGTAAGTGGTGAGTTCGGAAGGAAGCCGGAGCATGAAACCTTGTGTTTTTCCGTGTAAAGGTGCGGCTGCGGTCGTTTCATGCGCGAATTGTTCCTCCTATGTGTTTTGCAACGAGTGGTTGTGTCTGCGTGTGTCGTTCTATGCGGTTTTTGAATCTCTGGTTGCAGATTGCATTGGAATGGCTGCTTCATTGTCGTCATTTGATGTTGCCACGTGCGTAGTAGATAGGTGCGGGTTTGCCACGGGATGTTGCGAAACGCATTGTAATGGCTGCATGAATATTGCATGGGCTATGTTTTGGGGAGGAAGCCGGAGCACGAAACCTTGCGTTTTTCCGTGTAAAGTGGCTGCAGCCGGCGATGAAAGGTACCTCGTGTGTGCGGCGGGCGCGGCTGCGGTCGTTTCATGCGCGAATTGTTCCTCCTATGTGTTTTGCAACGAGTGGTTGTGTCTGCGTGTGTCGTTCTATGCGGTTTTTGAATCTCTGGTTGCAGATTGCATTGGAATGGCTGCTTGATTGTCGTGATTTGATGTTGCCACGTGCGTAGATAGGTGTAGGTTTGCTATGGGATGCTGTGAAACGCATTGTAATGGCTGGATGAATGTTGCATGGGCTGTGTTTTGGGGAGGAAGCTGTGTAATATAATATATAATAAGAGTGATAATAATAATAAAATAATAATAATAATATAATAATAATAACAATAATAATAGTAGGCATATGCATGATAATATGGGTTTGGAGACATAGTGGGATTGTTCATCGGAATGTATCCTTTGATCATCAAACATGGCTATCAGAAATCCGTGGCCCACATCCACAGTGTTCTTGGCTCGCCAGAGGTTTCTTGGCTCGCCATCCACATCTTGTTGGTGAAGCCCCCATGTTGTGTGACACCCCCCATGGGTACCTCTGAGAATAAAAAACGGGTATATCGATCCCTTGGATGACCATCCCCCAATATATTCTCCAATTTTTGATTAAAATTTATTTAGTCAAAATTATATTATATATTTGGTTGTTATCCATGATTTCATGCCATTCAATCACAATTTTTCGTTCGTTTTATATCGCATTGAATCACCATGGCACTGGAGGGCACTGGCTCGGCCCCGCATGATGGCAGTCCACCCGGACGCGAGGGTCCGGCAGGTCATTCTTCATCTCCCGGACGCTCTTTGCCACGAATCAGCTGGCGACGTTGCTCCTGTTACAGGCGCAGAAACCCTCGGTTTTGTGGAGGAAAACTGAGAATCGTTCTCAAGGATGTGAGAAAACATGAAGTTCTAAACCTCTGGATTTGGGTGTTACCCTATGTTCAACAACCATTCTGAGTTGTGAATATGATGGTGAATTAGCATATAAATGATGGTACCATATGGCCGAATCATGTAGTATCATGTTAATGAAGGAAATCAATATAGATAAATGAATGATAGGAAACAAACAGGGAAATGATCGTACAATGGCAAATGATGTACCAAGGAGCCGCAAGCTATGTTTTCCATAACTTGTGACATCATTCGATTCGAGGTGTTCATAGACATGAAAATGGGAGAACTTGCAGGAACAGCCCATGTTTGACGTGAAAAAACCATGGCATCCCGTAGATTTTTCCTTAAAGCAGTCCATTGAAATTGGATTCTAAATGCAACAGCAGCATTTTGAGTCCCAGCACTGGCCCAGCACGGATAAATGTTGAGTATAATATAATTTTGGTCGTTTATTATCACTCTTTGGGGGAGTACCTCCAATCTTCAATCAACCGTGGTCTATGAATCAGGGGTTGGCATGATCATGTTTGACTGCTTGATTGCATATAATATTTATAATCATATAAAATATATAACAATTTTATACACATACTGTGGATGGACGAATTCCTGCACCACCTTGGATGGTAAACACATTACACATAATGATGGGATAAGCCATGATAAAGCATTTATCAACTGGTGCAGGATTTCGCAACCATCCACTGTATGATCCCAATATATTTTTAACATATCCCTGGACGATGGCAGGCCAGTCTTCCCTTGATTGTGGGACGGCTCTTCACCGATGAGCTCTTTGGTACCTTTGGATGGGGTTGTGGTGACCAAAATTAGATAGAAGTGTCTAAAATCCGATTCAAAAATAGTGATGATTCTTACTTTTCTGCCTTCTTGATCCTTCTTGTATGTTATACTACATATATGTATGAATATGTACATATATAATATATATATATATGTATGTATATATATATGTATATGTGTGTATCTATCTATATATACCCTTTGGCACTCCAAAATGGCAAGGGAAAATCTTGCATAGATGATATTCCCATCTATAATTCTCCGTTGATCCCGAATTTGCCAGCCATGTTTGATTACAGGACGGTGTCTATGTGTAATATATATATATATATATATACGTAGTGTACATATTCTAGTATAATGTACAATCTTGTATTGTGATGCTAGAGCATTTATGCCAATACTTCCTATTGATTATAATGCTAGTCAACTTAGACAACATATACGATATATCATGATATATTTGATTTTATATGTACTATACTATAATATGTACATTCAATACTATAAAAAGATACTGTAGATAGACATCATCCTATTGATCTTCCAGGCAAGCAGCATCTCTTTTCAGTGCTGAATTTTGCCAAGATGGTCACAGATCAATTGAGGTGCCAGGAGTGGATAAATCGCCGGATGAAACATTGGAAACATCCCAAGCGAAATTGTAGAATTTGTTTTGGTAAAAATGAAGATATTGATCCAGAAACGTCAATATGGATCCGGATGGCAGGGATGAAATGGGTGAGTAAATTGGTCACAGCAAATCAAGAAAAATATAAAAATGGAGGGATGAAATGGGACATAGTTGATGTGAGAAGCAGATGTGAGAACCCCCCAACAATGAGTATCTTGAACCCCCCAACATGGGTTTATGATGTTTATGGATAGAGCAGATCTCAACCACCAACAACCACTACTGAGGACGATTCTCAAGGCATCCGAAGGTCAAGATTTCGAAGTTCGCTCCGGACCTTGAAGATATTAACCCAAAATTATGACTGCGAAGTCCCCAGACAAGTGGTTTTTTTTTTTGTTTGAAGAGTTTTTCAAGAGTGGAGTTTGAAATTCCTCCCTTTGGATTTTTGGATTGCAGTTTCAACCTCTCGTTCTTGGCATACCATGGCATACCTGTCTTAGTTCTTGAAAGAACTACAAGCCTTGATGTTGAAGTTCAGTGCGCCACGTGCAGGTATCAGACAGACGAAATCAAAACTATTCTGCTGGACGGCTGGCAGAGCAATCGTCGCCATGAGAAAAATTCCACCTGGTGTAATCTGGGGCCGCTGGACAATTTCCGCTTGGCGATGCAAGCGAAAAAGGAGACACGTTAAAGTCTGTTCGTATCCGGTAGTTGGGGGAGCAAACGATATAGGTATCCAGCTTTAGGTATCCATATATATATATCCATATATATATTATATTACATATATATATATATATATATTATCCATGTATTATATATATTATATTATATTACATATCCATATACATATATATATATCCACATTTCATGGAGCTACTCAGAGTTCCCCATAGATAGTTTATAGCCTGGCCGGCATCCCAAGAGGCTGGTGATCCTTGGGGAAAAAAACAAGACCCGTGGGTATATAATACAGCTAACAAACATTAATGAAGATTTTAATATAGACGTTGATAATCTATGTATATTATAATCTTCGTTAACCATATATCAATATATTATCTATTAGTGATTATCTAATATAATAAACTCCATTAACCATAGATTATCATAGACATTGATATATATATATATAGTTTCACAGATATATCCACCATGCATCATACTTAACACTTAAAAAACCCACCACTGGGAAGGTCATCCCGTGTTTCCTGAATTGTTCCTTTCAGGACATCGACAAACTGCTCTATGACATTGACTTCCTGGTGGAACAGATGCGGGAGCAGGTGGGGGTGTGAAAAATGTTGGGATCCCAACAACTTCAACTCGTGGGGAAAATATGGGAAACGATTGGTTAATGATGGTGAATCAATGATGATAATGTGTACTTCATGGGATAGTTTATGGGATACCCTCAAAAATACTCAAACGTGGCTAGCTGGCAAAATCCCGAATTAAATGGAGGTTTATAGCTAGGAAAATCAACTCTAAATGACGGATACCCTCTGGTGAACTAACATAGCAATGGAAAATGGCTATTTATAGTGGATTTTCCCATTAAGAATGGTGATTTTCCATTGCTATGTTAGTTCACCAGAGGGTATTCCAGCAAGCCATAATTGCCAAAGGGTATCAAGCATTGGGGGGGCTATGAATCATCCCAACTAGAGGTATACCATGATATATCATATTGAACCACAACTTGGGGGTGGTCTATTAGTGGTTCCCCTCATGGTTTGGAAAATCCCTAGAAAATGAGCTTGCCTTGAACTATGGGACCCCAAAGTCATCCCACTTTGATCTCAAAATGGGCGGAAAAAAAACATGATTTCGGGGCACCCAACTTTAGGTTTCATGGTTACCCTCTGGTAAACGTTTACATAACTATGGAAAATCACCATGTTTAATAGGTAAATCAACTATAAATTGCAATTTTCACTAGCAAACTGTTAGTCATTACCAGAGGGTAAATCTCCATGCGTGAACGCCAGGTGGCCAAGACCCAAATCTCGCGCCTGGCCGGGATAGAGGAGGTGTGGCGCTTGAATATAGAAATGTACGCCTCACTTTGGACCAGCGTGTCGGATCTTTGGCGAGTGATGAGAATGGGTTGGAATGGGATTGAATTGGATCATATATAGTGATGATGATTGTGATGATGATGATGATGATGATGATGATGATGATGAGTATGAGTGATGGAAATCATGGTTTGGTGATTTGTGTGTTCCAAAGTGGGGATATAATAGGGTCTTTGTTGGGATTTAACTTTTTTTTGAGAATAGAATGAAAAACAATCGAACGACAAACAAGGACAACTAATAGGACTTAATGGGGTTTGATGTGGTTTAATGGGATAATTGTGGGATGAGAACTCGATTTAGTCGAACTAACTGTTGAATTTCCTATGCTGTTCGAACTGGATGAATGGGGACGTGTTGAACCAGGCATGATCAAACATGGGGAATTTTAGCAGAAAGATTGCGTTTAAACAAAAATGGGGATATGACTGAAAACATGATATTTGGTGTTGTCTGAATATGGGTCATTTTTCCTCACGGATTGATTGGGGAAGTACCACATTTTGGGACAAACTTGTTCTGGCTGGGGTTGGAACCAACAAGCACGTTATTATCAGGATACTTTTTTTGACTGTATCTTGAATGATTTTGAGCAGTTGACTTCTTTCATAGTTTCTTTGGCCCACAATTCAATCAGCCAATACCAGACTCATGAGCTGCATGGCGTGACCCTTCTCGTTTGATGTAAAGTGGGGAGCCATGAAAACCATCGGTTTTCCAGAATGTCAATCAGACCTATGCATGTTGGGTACCCAGTTAGAAAATCTGCCAGGGGATTTTCGACAGTTTCTCTCAAACTGGGATGCCAAGTCAACTCATAGCGTGAATTCTGTGTTTCAATGGCATCCCAATCGGGGCCCATCCTTCATTTCTGGTCCCAAGAGTGTGAGTCACCCGGGAGTCCGTCCATAGGAATGGCAAAACATTGAGATCTCGCAAAGCAGCCAGGAGTGGTACGGGCTCGGGGAGACAGGAGTTGATTCATCACCTTTCTGGGTAAATTACACAGAACGACCTATGATTCAATGGCAGAAAGTAAGGGGAATCAAAATGGCTTCCCGTTAGGTGGCGGAAATATGCGGAAATATATGATTTTGCGTTGCCCAGACGTTTGAACTTCATGTTTGCGGGTAAAAGCAAGAAACATCTAAAAACAATAGTTTCGCACTTTGAAATCCCAAAAAGTGCTCCGTGTATATCCATTATCCAT
Organism: Cladocopium goreaui; assembly: GCA_947184155.2. Classification (NCBI taxonomy): domain Eukaryota; class Dinophyceae; order Suessiales; family Symbiodiniaceae; genus Cladocopium; species Cladocopium goreaui. Next base: position 387,383 of record CAMXCT020006301.1, read on the forward strand.
ATGTTTGCCAGAAACCACTATGTATTTATCTTATTCCCCAAATAAGTCATGTTTTTTTGCAGCTAGTCGCATACCTCGTACATATACCATCATTACCCCGGCCACATGGCGGCAGGACATTTCAAGTGCGCCGGAATGGAAACAGCAATGGCTTCAGCACAACCAGAAACTTTCCGCCCCCCTGCGACCGACTGGATTGCCTCCAGCAGAAATTTCAGTCTGAGCCCGGAAAGCGGAAAGGGTTGGGGGAAAAACTTATGGGTTCGACATGGTTGGACATTCCATTCTTCCCAACTCAACCAATCCTTGAGTTTGGATATGTTTGGATATTGTTGTTTGTCCTTCTCAATGTCACCAGTGCCGGCAAAAATTCACCGCTGCCTAGCGCTCCAAAGTCGGGCGGGGCTGTGCTGATGGCGGTACAGGATGGTACAGGGACGCGAGTTTGGTTTTTGACCGTTCAGATGTGGGGATGGCTCAAAATTTAGTACTGAGAGAATCTGGAAAAGACATGACAAGACCAGTCGGGAGGGTCCATGAGTCAGTCTATTGGTACTTAATTCCTCTATTGGTACCCTCTGGTAAACTAACATAGCTATGGAAAATCACCATTTTTAATGGGAAAATCCACTATTAATGGCCATTTTCAATAGCTACGTTAAATTACCAGAGGGTACTTAATTTCCCAGCCACAGCATGCTATAGCCATGTGTTTGCGCAAAATCTCTGATGGGTCGGTTTCGCTCGGACTTTTTCTGTGATAAATGTCAATGATATGTCAATGATAAGCCTGCCATTAAAAATGGGATGGTTTTTACCAGCCACGGATTGGGGATAATTTGTGGCCGGCTGCGGGATGCTGCAATCAGAGCTCAAATGCTGATGGCAAATAGTATTTTGGAATATGCATACATTTTGTCAATCTTAGAAAATCATACGCAAATAATCGCAAATACAAAACAGGTTTGTTTCCATCGTATTATGAATATCCCTTAATATCCCAGAATGTAGATGAAGGGACAAGTATTTGCAGCAACATGCAGCAAACTCATTGTATAATCATATATATAAATATGTAATCATATATATATAACATATGATTATTATATACATTTATATACACACAATATACATATAATCATATAAAATCATATAAATATGTAATCATATATATATATAACATATGATTATTATATACATTTATATACACAATATACATATAATCATATAAAATCATTTAAATATGTAATCATAAATATATATATATAACATATGATTATTATATAAATTTATACACACACACAATATACATATAATCATATAAAATCATTTAAATATGTAATCATAAATATATACATATATATATATATAACATATGATTATTATATACATTTATATACACACACAATATACATATAATCATATAAAATCATGTAAATATGTAATCATAAATATATATATCTATATATAACATATGATTATTATATACATTTATATACACACAATATACATATAATCATATAAAATCATACAAATTTGTAATCATCAATATATATATAACATATGATTACATACATTTATATACACACACTATACATATAATAATATAAAATCATTTAAATATGTAATCATAAATAAATATATATATATATAACATATGATTATTATCATTTTAAATCATATGATGCTTTATGCTGTCAATCGAGTGTTTTTTTTCGTTCCTTGATTGATAGGTGGCAGTTGAGACATGGCGACATGGCCCTCTGGCCACCAACACCAACACGCCGCAGCGACTGTACAAAACATCGGAGAAATGTCGCGATGAAAAACGTTGCGACTGATTTGAAAAAACGGTTTAGCAACATGGCAACATGGCCAAGCCGCCCAAGCCGCTGTGAAAATGCTGTGAGTAGAGTGGGTGCCACCATGGGGAAACCATGGGTCTTTTTAAATAAAGGATGCACATGTCCAAAAGTCAATGAAAGTTGGGGACCGTAAAGTATAGTGGGGGAACCAAGCTGCGTTGCGTGTTTTCCCTGTACTGAACTGCATCTAGTATATTCCATCCCAAAGGGAAGGCGAAGCCACCAACCAGCAAGGGATTGGGGACCTCCCAGAGACAGAACAGAAAAAATAACCGGACCAAAGACTCCAAAAATTGGATCGTTCTTCAAAAACTGTTGCATAGTGATTTGCGGATGGGTCAAGTTAACATAAGTTGACTATGAACCTATGAAATGACCATATGACTGGGCGAATCGCCACAAATCCCAGCGATGACCGGGTACCAGGGACGTCACTTCCAAATCATCCAAGTCGAGTGATGACCATGACTTAGCATTGAAAGAACCATGGTTAAAATTGTGTTTTTCCCATTTTAAGACACCCCCAAATGATGAAATGTGGGGATGCTTCCCGATTGACTCTCATGTTTTTTTGGGGATGGTTTGATCATAACTTCCCCAGCATGTTTAAGACTTTGAGGTGCCCCAGATGAAGAAATCCAAGTTTCGTTAGGTATGTTCCACTATATTATGTCTATACTATATGTATAATTGACAACATATAACATCATATAGTATCATATAGTTGTACTATTTATGTATTCTATTTTTTCATTTGTATTTATTTTATTTACTTATTTATTTGTAATAAATATGTAAATCGTAATATATCTATGTAGATATACATAGACGTATGCATTCCATATGAGATGGTTCTCCTTATTTCTCCTTCCCCATGAAATCCGCAGAAAATGCCCAGCATTTTTGATGCCCAACAGGTGGAGAAGATTCGAAGTCTGTGTAAGGACTTCTCCCGTCACGGTGAGTGGTTAACCCGAGCGGTGTAAGCGGTGTAAGCGGTGTAAGCGGTGTAAGCGTTATCCCGAGTTAATTTGCAGATGAATGGGCCAGATCTGCTATACTCAGCGACTTAACATATATATGGAAAAAGTGAAAAGATGTTGTTTTCTAGGGAAATCATTTGTAGTTTTCCGTTTATATATATATACATATATATGGCTCCGACACGGTACTCTTAATTTACTGGAAGGTCAATGGGATTGGTTGTTTGCAACCTGCCAAGCTTTGGTGATTCATCAAGCAAGCAATATTTCCGACACGGGATTCCAAAATAGAGTGTTTCAACTTGTTGTTGTTGTTGTTGTTGTTGTTGTGTTTCGTTTTCTTAGTATTGTTACTATTTTTTCATGTTACATGTGTGTTGATTGTTTTTTCTTTTTTCATTTTTCTTCAGTTCATTTCCCCCTTGCGTTATTCTCACAAGTGTTTTTGTTTGTGCTGTTTTGCTCTTGTTTCTTATCGTTGCTGTTACAGTTGTGGTTGCTGTTGTTGCTGTTGTTTGTTGCTGTTGTTTGTTGCTGTTGATTGTTGCTGTTGTTTGTTGCTGTTGTTGCTGTTGTTGTTGTCGTCGTCGTTTCTATCCATTTCTAAAATAAAAAGCGGGATGACTACCGATTAACCATATTGTTCAGATGGTTGAAAGACCAATATTACTGTATGCAAAAAATATGAAAGCATGGTGAATGAGGGTAAATTGTGGCGGGTTCTGGTGACTTGTAGCCCATTTTTGAAAAAAAAAGTATGTGTATATATATACATATGTATAAATATATATATATGTATATATATATGTATATATATATATGTATATATATATATGTATATATATATATGTATATATATATATATATGTATATATATATACATGTATTTATATATATATGGATACATATATATATATATACATATAAAACGTTTTGAAGGTGATTCACGCTTCTTATCATTTGTGGCAGAAGTATGTTTGCATTGGGCTAGTAATTCTTGGCGAAATGGGTTCCCATGTCACACAGAGACAATTTCACGTCGCAATGTAACTGGCCCAAATCCCAAGAAGCCTGGGCTAGCCTTATATAGTAATACTATACACATATTTATATAATGACAATATTACTATAGTATTATAGTATTACTATATATTATATTCATATTCATAGTAATCTATATATATATATAGTATGCACATATTACAATGACAATACTGGTTCCATGGAAAATCACACAGCAAGTTCCAGTTGCAGGTCCCATGATTTCACAGGACCTGCCCGAAGATTGGGACGATGTGAAGTTGCTGCGTGCCTCGACTGGGGATTTAAACAGCAACTTTTTTGGGATTGAATGGGATTTGGTAGGGATACAACAGGATGTAGAACAAACCAATAATGATTTGGCAATGATTTGTGTTTGCCTTTAAATTTAACTCGATGTTTTTTGTTGTTGGTTTCAAAAATGGTGTATGTTCAACCACAAAAAAATTGAATGCTCCCCAAATGATCTGGGGGGATGAAGCCACCAGTAGTTTGTCTCAACGATTTCGGCCATGGAGATGGTGGTTGAAATCACCTAAGGTTTTTTTTTTCGGACCGCAGTGGTCTTCACCAAACATGGAGGATTTCAGTCATTCTTCTGTTATCAGAATCCTACCATGACCTTGAAGATGGTTCATCAAGGATCTGAATGTGGGTGTTGGCCTAGGATATGCGATCCAGCATCCTGATGCTCCAGAAGAAGCAGCAAAGAATGCGCCCTTGGCAACGATTGGTGCGTGTTTCACCTGTGGGAATGTTGATGCCGACTGACCATATGTAATATGTAGATACATATATATATATTTAAATACATATATATATATATATACAAATACATATATATATATACATGTATATAGATATGTGTATATATATATATATGACACGTCCAACCACCAGTGATCACCTTACTTTATTATGACAATAACATTGGAATATAAACTATTTGGCGATGGGTTTGGCTACCTATGAGACTATCGCTGATGATGCCAGGGTTTGGTTGGAAAATTTCCTCTTCTTTGAGCCTTGGCAAATGATTGAAGCACTTGAAATGATGATTTGAATGGTCTTTGAATGTGTATAGACTGTATAGTGTGGCAAACCCATTAAAATCCCCATGGGTTTAAGGCTTCCGAGACTCTGCAAATGGTAGGATTGGGTGTTTATTGTTGCATTTGCCATATTGGTCAAAGACCTCTAGGATGCCTGCAGGTGAAGGAAGTCCTAGAATGGCGACAAGGTGGAACCGAAACCGAGTGAATGGTGTTGCCTGTGGTTGACTGCGGGGCAGTTCTTGTCTCAGTTGCTGTGGAATTCAGAGAAAAATCTGAGGTTTCCCAAGGCCATGCGGAGAGAAGCGCGATTTGTAACAGTTAATTCATCCATAAATGGGCAATTTTCTATAGCCATGTGCCATACATGAGACATGAGTTTTTCATGAATTACCATAAATGGCCCATAAATTACATACTAGGTCGGCTTGGTTTCCATTACTGGTTTGGCTTGGCAGGCGAGGGTGCCAAGATTGTGGAAGCGGCAGAAACCGCCATCGCCAAGGCTGCGATTACAAGACTGGGGATGATAGAAAATTGGGTTTACCACATAACCCGCCATCACCATAATGGGGCTTATAGAAAATGACTGGGGATGGTTTATGGAATGTTTGGATTCCAGAACATCAAAGGAGCGAATGTTGATTTTTGTGTGCGGTTGAAGTCAGAAACAAAAAAACGTCTCCAACTTCCCACCATATTTGTGAAGGGTGGCAATTGATTGAAC
>CAMXCT020006301.1:395550-424860 GCA_947184155.2 Cladocopium goreaui
TTGCGTTTTGATTGTGTTGTTTTTGGCATCCATTTGTTTCTGAGGTCCTTGAGCCGCCGCCACATCGTCAGAGTTTTCTGCAACAGGCGGCAGCGTATTTTGGAATTGTTTGTTTGTTTGTTTGTGTGTTTGTTTGTTTGTTTGTTTGTTTGTTTGTTCGTTCGTTCGTTCGTTCGTTTGTTTGTTTGTGTGTGTGCGCGTGTGTTTGCATGTGTTTGTGTGTGTGCTTAGCATTTTTGAAGGCGGTGTCCTTGCCGCGATGAAGCGGCGATTTCTTTGGCAGGCCTTTGGTGACAATGACCAGCATCATCATCATCATCATCATCATCATCATCGTCATCATCATCATCATTCATCATCATCCATCATCATCATCATTATTATTTTCATCATCATCATCATCATCAAAATCATCAACACCACCATCACCATCACCATAATCATCACCATCATCATCATCATCACCACCATCATCACCATTACCATCACCATCACCAGCACCATCATCATCATTATTATCATCATCACCATCATCACCATCACCATTACCATCACCATCACCATTCACCATCACCATCATCATCATCACCATCATCATCGTCATCATCACCATCATCACCATCACCATCACCATCATCACCATCATCATCATCATCGTCATCTTTATCAAACAATAAGGTACCCCATCCCATCGCATGGTTTATTTTGTTTATCAGCCTTTTCCATTCGTGTATCGGAATACACAGTCCCACCACGGTGGGAGGTGAGCCCAGCTGTCACTTGACGGACTCCTCGTGTTCGCTGGAGCAACTGCCTCGCGATGTCAGCACATTGATCTATCCAGGTGCCGGGCATTTCATTGGATGAAATCCATTGAAACCAATTGAAATCCCGTGAAAACTTGGGATTTTCTATGATTTTTATTGGATTTTCATTGGATATGCCTCTGTAGACAGCACATTGATCCTCACAAAAAAAGATACTCCCTCCTGGAACCCCGGTTTAGGACACGATCTATGCAGTATGCCTGCGACCTGCAGCTGACACACCAAAGCCTCAGTGAAAGATCATTCCTCGGACTTGCTGTTATGCAGAATCACCACTCAAGGTGTTGGTGTCACTCAATGTTGTGTGTCTCCAGTCTTGGCTCAAAGCTCAATGAATCTACTTGGATGTGTATGCCAGTTAAGTAGTCGATAGCCTCAGTGATGGGAAGTCCCAGCGCCTTATCCCATCCCAAGGTATGTCCCCAACATTTCATGTCTTGATAAGCCTCCTTCATATGGATTGATGGTGGTACACAGCCCAGTTCCAGGAGTAAGTGCTTGGAGGGTCACCCCACTTACTGAAAGTAGATTTTAATCATGTTCGGAGATTCGGAAACTTGCCATTTCCTTTGCTGGTTACCGTCTACTTCTTGCAATTTCCCATCATACTCCATCCTGATGGTTTGTTATATAAATGTATACCTATAATCCTATTTATATATATTATATATATGTATAGATATAGGTATATAATAATAAAAAAAACAGCGCATGGACATGGACATATATACATATATACATATATATAATATATATATATATCACAACATATGTTTATATATAATCATGTTATACTACATATGTATATATTATAGATGCCGTATATCATTATGTCTCCCAGGGGTTTCCTGCTAACGTCGCTTGACAGGTGGAGCGACACGCTGCATTTTTAGCGATTCGCCGGAGTACGGATTTCAGGTGGCCACCAGTGATGTGACTGTTGGAACTTTAGTTGTTTTATGGCCCAGAAAGCTAGCTTTAGGATATTTTAATAAACAACTATATTGTTGGAACTTTAGGATCCTTTAGTTGGATTTTAGTTGGAACTTTAGTTGGTTTTAAGATTTTTAAAACATGATTTGAGTTGGATTTCGTAGGTTTCCAACACTGAAAAAAAACATGAATCTACCTCTAGCTGCTTTGAACCATAAATCTAGTTTTAAACCATCCAACTGGGTTAACGTGGTCACCATGGTGACATGACCAATGCGGATAGCTATTGAACAAACCAAATTTGCTGTCTTCTGAAAGCACATCATATCGGGTGTCAAAAGTGTCAAATATCTATGTTTTTTTCCAAGCATACAGAAGGGATGATTGAGATGACTTCGCAGATTCTTTGGGATAGGTTAAAATGGCTTAAAGCCACCAAGCAGATATGTAGTTGTTCTGTTTCCTGGGCTTAGGTCTTTCCCCAGCTGAGAGGTGCCCCGTTGCGGAAGTCTCCCACCCCAACCTGAGGGAAAGGTTCATCCCTGATGTTTGTCATGTTTGGGAGAAGATCTGCAAGTGAATCCAATTTTTGAGTACCTAAATCATTTAATCCCAAACCATGTCAAGCCAGATCCCCATGTTGGTTGCTACTTAAATCTAAAACGTTCCCATTTTTTTGGTGTTGAAATCCCTTTGTTTTCACACATTGGGTTGAATATTGGATTTTCAACCATCAAATTTGTTATTATACCCATGCGATACCAATGATTTAGAGTCTCATATTCTCCTCGAAAGCTATGAGTAGTTTCAAAATGTCCAGTTAGTTCATGATTGCTTGGCACGTGATACTACCCTCTACCAAGCACTAAATGGAGGTTTCCTAAGTCCTGGGGGTACCCCCCAATCATCATCAATCATCCAAATTAGACCGTTTTCGATCGTTTTAGTATTAAAAACCCTGGTGACTTGGGGGTACCATTTTAGTATATTGTACCCATATGCTCCATGTTTGGAATATTTACCAACATTTTAGTATTGAAAGGCATGGTTTTCCCAAGAAATCAATGGGAATTCAGCAGGTGATTCCCGGCTCCTCGGAGAAGTTGTTGCTCTTCTTCCAGGGCGGCGGGGCTTGTTTTAACGACGTCAGCAGTCGCGAGGCTGAAGCTTGGCTCTTGGAAGATTAAAAGAAGGTACTGTAGTGTTTAGTAGTCTTTAGTAGTCTTTAGTAGTCTTTAGTAGTTTGTAGTCTTTAGTAAATTGTAGTCTTTAGTAGTTTGTAGTCTTTAGTAGTCTTTAGTAGTCTTTAGTAGTCTTTAGTAGTCTTTAGTAGTGTTTTGTAGTCTTTAGTAGTGTTTTGTAGTGTTTCGTAGTGTTTAGTAGTCTTTAGTAGTCTTTAGTAGTTTTTATTAGTCTTTAGTAGTCTTTAGTAGTCTTTATTAGTCTTTAGTAGTCTTTAGTAGTCTTTAGTAGTCTTTAGTAGTGTTGTTTAGTAGTATTAACAGTATTTAGTAGTCTTTAGTAGTGTTTAGTAGTTTTTAGTAGTGTTTAGTAGTGTTTAGTAGTCTTTAGTAGTCTTTAGTAGTTTTTATTAGTCTTTAGTAGTCTTTAGTAGTCTTTAGTAGTCTTTAGTAGTTTGTAGTCTTTAGTAAATTGTAGTCTTTAGTAGTTTGTAGTCTTTAGTAGTCTTTAGTAGTCTTTAGTAGTGTTTTGTAGTCTTTAGTAGTGTTTTGTAGTGTTTCGTAGTGTTTAGTAGTCTTTAGTAGTCTGTAGTAGTCTTTAGTAGTCTTCAGTACTCTTTAGTAGTTTGTAGTGTTTAGTAGTTAGTAGTCTTTAGTAGTCTTCAGTAGCCTTTAGTAGTCTTTAGTAGTGTTTAGTAGTGTTTAGTTGTGTTTGGTAGTGTTTAGTAGTGTTTAGTAGTGTTTAGTTGTGTTTGGTTCTGTTTGTTTGTGTTTAGTAGTCTTTAGTAGTCTTCAGTAGTCTTTGGTAGTTTGTAGTCTTTAGTAGTTAGTAGTCTTTAGTAGTCTTCAGTAGTCTTTAGTAGTCTTTAGTAGTGTTTAGTAGTGTTTAGTTGTGTTTGGTAGTGTTTAGTAGTGCTTTGTAGTGTTTAGTTGTGTTTAGTTGTGTTTGGTTGTGGTTGTGTTTAGTAGTCTTCAGTAGTCTTCAGTAGTCTTTAGTAGTTTGTAGTCTTTAGTAGTTAGTAGTGTCTAGTAGTCGTTAGTAGTCTTTAGTAGTTAGTAGTCTTTAGTAGTCTTTAGTAGTGTTTAGTAGTCTTTAGTAGTCTTTAGTAGTGTTTAGTTGTGTTTAGTTGTGTTTGGTTGTGTTTAGTAGTCTTTAGTAGTGTTTAGTAGTCTTTAGTAGTCTTTAGTAGTGTTTAGTTGTGTTTGGTTGTGTTTAGTAGTCTTTAGTAGTGATTAGTATTCTTTAGTAGTCTTTAGTAGTGTTTTGTAGTATTTCGTAGAGTTTAGTAGTCTTTAGTAGTCTTTAGTAGTCTTTAGCAGTCTTTAGTAGTCTTTAGTAGTCTTTAGTAGTCTTGAGTAGTCTTTAGTAGTTAGTAGTCTTTAGTGGTGTTTTGTAGTGTATTGTAGTGTTTCGTAGTGTTTAGTAGTTTTTAGTAGTCTTTAGTAGTCTTTAATAGTTCGTAGTCTTTAGTAGTTAGTAGTGTTTAGTAGTTTTTAGTTGTGTTTGGTTGTGTTTAGTAGTGCTTAGTAGTGCTTAGTAGTGTGTAGTTGTGTTTAGTAGTCTTTAGTAGTGTTGTTTAGTAGTATTAACAGTATTTAGTAGTCTTTAGTAGTGTTTAGTAGTTTTTAGTAGTGTTTAGTAGTGTTTAGTAGTGTTTTGTAGTCTTTAGTAGTCTTTTTTAGTCTTTAGTAGTATTTTTTGTTTGGTAGTGTATAGTAGTCTTTAGTAGTGTTTAGATGAGTATGTTGGTTTGGTAGTGATTTGATGTGATTAGTATGTTTAGTATGTTTAATCTACCTGGATTTACTTTGGCTATAGTTACTATTATAAAGAAATTGCAGACCTTGAAAGAATCTTGATATACCAGTAACTATACCTTGGTATGTCAGAGGTCCTGCTTTTTTGGATCTACATGACAGCAACAGTAAGGAAATGCGGGGTTCAAAATGGTCACATATATATGTCATATATATATATACAATTTAGCTCGGCTACAGTTTCAATGACACATCACGAATTATTTGGAAGATATCTCGTTTTTTTACCCATGTAACTGTTGGGGAGCAAACTGCTTGCTTAATTACACTAATTCATGGTGCATTTTTGGGGCTCTCAGCAGCAAAGATGAGACTGTACAAAAAATACAAGAAGACAGTTCAACAGACCTTGGGATTGTTCTTTGGGAGTGTTATACTCTCAGGTGTCAATCTGTTTCAATGAGGATCACTTGCGTGCTGACCAAAGATCCTACGTCTTCGCATGGCTCAGAACGGGTACCAAAGGTCCCACGAATTGAGTCACTTCAATACTGGGCAATATGATTTGCTGGTTGGTGGTTTGGAACATTTTTTTATGTTTCCATATATTGGGAATAATACTCCCATTTGACTAATATTTTTTCAGAGGGGTTGAAACCACCAACCAGTTTGAATTAATTTGATGACCCCAATTCGTTCCAAAGCGTCCCATGCTGAGGAAGTGAATTCGCGTTTAAGTAGATGGTAGATTGATGAGAGTCAATGTTTCCGGTAAGGGAGTCCGTTGGCCCCTGTCTTTATGATGGGTTGAAGCAACCAACCAGTCGATTCTTGATTGGTGTTTCCTTTTAAGTTAATTTGCCCTGCTTCATCCACAAGATGAACGACTCTCTTGGCCCAGCCGTCCCTGGCTGCTTCGCTTGAGGATTCTGCGCCCTGCCTGTCACATTTGGTGCTTCAACCACTCTTTGGCATTTTCAATCGCGAGAAGGTCTCGAATCCTTTCCGTGACTACACCATTGCGGCTGGGCCTGGTAGAGCTGAGGCGTTTGTGAATGTTTGGCTCTGAGAATGATGGGCCGAGATGGGCCCTAAGAATTGTAGTTTAGTAATATAGTTTCATGAGAATATGATGATTTGGGGTACCATTTTTCAGTCAACCAAGTGGTTTTGCCCTCGCTTTCCTCACACAAATTGCCATGGATTGGGGCGCCAGCATTTGGAAGAGATCGCTGGCGAGATTGTTGGTGAGGTCGCTAGCTTGTAGTTTCACATGTTTCGCACGTTCCAATTTGTCAATGATGCTGAAAATTATATACGACCAAGTAAGTGATAGCATTGGGATGGGCAGCTCAATCGCCAACCCAATGATTTGTTGATTTGTCATTCAATCGACAGTTTGATGGTTTGGGTTCGCAAGCCTTTTCCAATCTGATTCGGCCTTAAAATAAGTTAAACTTGAGTACTGGTATGGCTCAAATGAGGTGCAAAAGGCACAACTGTTGCATGTCTGTTTTTTTATGTGTGGTATCAGAGCACTTTCGATGCATGTTGTTGTTTCATGATTTTGATATACCGTTTGGTTATTTAACAGTTCGCCATGGAAAATCGCCATTTTTAAGAACGGTAAACCATCTATTTCTATGGGCCATCTATACCATGGCTATGTTAGTCATAACCAGAGGGTAGTTTCAAGCGATATGCGATGTGAACTGATCAGCCCCTGGGTCTCTACCGTCCAGAAAGGTTCATGTCAATTACTGCAGCGGCGACCTCCATGTCGGCTGCTTGGCGGGAAGCCGCCGGCACTGGGAGATATGAATCGCAGGTGGAACATGGGAGTCATGGGAGATTGAAATGATGTTCATTCAGCTGTCAGATTTGAGATTGATCATGATTCATGATTGATCATTGTTTTTAAGTTACTGGTATGTTTATTGATGGTTATTGTTTCCGTGTCGAAAGTGACCAGAAAATCCTGACTCAGGACAAGTCCTGTCAGAACTTATATTGACCTAAACGCTCAGCAGCAGCCTTCCAGAATCTTCTAGAATTGGGGTTCAAGGAACTTTTTCAGATGGGAGAAGCCATTGAACTGCAAAACTCATGGTTCCCTCGTAGCAAAAGTGGAAGTGAAATCAGTGATTGATCCAAGACGTTTGATCTGGTCAGCTTCAGCAGGCGGTGCCCCCAATAATAAACCTCCAATTTCCGAGGGCTAGAAACCCATTTCTGGACATTGCAGATGGTTTATTGACATATAGGTTTACCACGTTAATATGTAATATACACAAATATACATGTTATAAATATATATACATATTATAATTATATTATATATATATATATATTGTGAACAGAAACTGGTTGCCCTTAGGGCCAGCGCGTCCCCTCTGCTCAGTGCAGCGCTGTCCTGCTGCGCTGACAGGGGTGGGGTGGGCACAAACCACACATAGGTCATCAGCTCGCATGCTCAGCTGAGCAAAGGTGAGACCGGGCGTCTGTTCTGGGGGGCGAATGCTAAAGACGTTCCCAGGCAGATGTTTGCCCTGTAGCCCCTCAAAGGACTTCTGTTTGTGGCCTTCAAAAGTGCCACCACCAAAAAGAAAACAAATGGTTTCGCCACCTTCGAAGTGGGGGGTGTGAACAGAAGCTGGTTGCCCTTAGGGCCAGCGCGTCCCCTCTGCTCAGTGCAGGGCTGTCCTGCTGCGCTGACAGGGGTGGGGTGGGCACAAACCACACACACACACACATATATATATATATAATTAAAGAATATTAAAGACCATTATGAGCCCATTGATGTAGATCAACCACTATCCTACCCCAGTTACCCAGGCGTCCCGCGATCGAGGCAACGTGCTCCGCTGGTACTTGGACCGCCAGCTGCAGCGGGTGGAGCAGCGCGGCTATGTCAACGCCTTGGCGGCCGTGAAATGGGCAAGGACGCCCCGGTGATTCTTATGGAAATTAATAAGGATTTTATAGGGTTTTATAGGGAAATCATGGGAAATTATAGGGTTTTAATGGGATTTAATAGGGAAATCATTGGATTTTATTTGGTTTTAATGGGATTTAATAGGGAAATTATGTGATTTTATAAGGGTTTAATTGGATTTAAGAGGGAAATCATTGATTTTATAGTGTTTTAATGGGATTTTATAGGGAAATCATGGGATTTTATAAGGGTTTAATGGAATTTAATAGGGAAATCATTGGGTCTTTATGGGATTTCAATGGGATTTAATACGGAAATCATGGGATTTTATAGGGTTTTAATGGGATTTAATAGGGAAATCATGGGATTTTATTGGGGTTTAATTGGATTTAAGAGGGAAATCATTGATTTTATAGTGTTTTAATGGGATTTAATAGGGAAATCATGGGATTTTATAGGGTTTTGGTGGACTTTAATAGGGAAATCATGGTGTTTTTATGGGATTTCAATGGGATTTAATAGGGAAATCATTGGATTTTATTGTGTTTTAATTGGATTTAATAGGGAAATCATTTGATATTATAGTGTTTTAATGTGATTTAATAGGGAAATCATGGGATTTATAAGGGTTTAATGGAATTTAATAGGGAAATCATGGGATTTTGATGGGATTTCAATGGGAAAACCATGATTTAATCGTGATTTAATTACCACACATGATTCTCAATGGGTTGGTTTAAGGGTAATCAGGAACCACAGATTTCCCCATGAAATATGGAATTTTCCTGTAAACTGTCCCTGAAACCAATTCGTTGAATCATGACCCCGGATGGACTAAACCATGGTTTATGAAAGTTAGGGGATACTCCCCCACTAGTCATTTCATCTGTTACTGTTCATGATACTTAAATGGTACCCCCAATTAATTAAACAACATTTTGGGTGTATTGATCCAGGGTTGACATTGGTTGGAAAAATTAATAGGGCCAATGTGGTTAACACAAAAGGTGGAAAATCAAACGGGTAATGGAAAATAATGCTAACCAATTTGAATTTTCCGATGGGGGCAATTTGCAGTTTCTGGCGTTCTGGTCATATTATATAATGGGGTAAACCCAATGTTATTAATAATGAGCCATCCGCTCTTCATCCATAATCCATAAAGGGATGGTTTACAGCATCCCCAAGTTGGATGTTGATTATTGGGTTTGCTGCATCACAAGGCTAGATGATGTACCGGTCCGCATGCATTGTCTGCCCGTCTGCAGGAAGAATGTGGGGCAGTTGTCATCACTGGTTGTTGCAGGTGCTGGGCGGGCGGGCTTGGAACTTGTGAACCCATCAAGCAGATTCGGTAGAGACTGTCATTGTGTCTTCTATTATAGTATATAATTACATAATTTACATATGTTTTGAAATTATATATATATAAGTACTATATATATATGACGTGTGTTGGTGACGTATATTACATGTCCTTTGCCTCTGGATTCCCAAGCTTGGGTTGGTGACGTATATACGTATTATTGATAATAGAAGTGATAATGATAAAAGTAACGAAAATACTACAAACAATAATTATTAGCCATCATTGTCATGATGACCATAAGAACGATATCAATTACATGCCAATTAGTGTATCTACAATTGTAATATAATTTGTATCAATTACACTAATAATACTACAATTGGTATCACTGAGTGTTAATCTTGTATGCCTTCCCGATGGTGCTGCACCGTGCCTGGAGTCCACGTTGATCCCAATGTTCGTGATCATTTATGTGGGTAAAACAATGCCATAAACCATACAAAAAATCCAACTGCACAGTCCTACATAGAAGAATAGGCTAGAAGTAGCAAAAGCCTTGTACTCAACATTGTTTTTGGTGATTTTGTTGACCCTGAATCACCATAAGCAGGTGGTATAAACCATTCCCAGTCATGGGTGGTTTATGACTGTTTTACCCACAATATTAACATTATGGTTTTAGGTTTCGGAACTGTTCAACTGCAAGATCCATATATCTACATATCCATAATTTATATCATATTATATCTATTCTATATCTATTATATATCCATTTATATTTACATATCCATAAAAGTTGGAAGATATCACCTCCAGGCTCATCCACTGGTGCCCTGGGGGCGCAGTTGTGGATGGAGACCATTCTGCAGACTTTCAGCAGCCCAGATCCAATGGGAGAGATGCGACAACCCGGGGTGTGGTTAGTCTAATTGAGTAACTGGGGATGGTAAACATATCCCACCCATAAAATGGTGATGACTTGTGGATGGTTTATTGGGTGCACCACATTACTTGTAGGGTGTTGACGATCCAGTGGTGGTGCCAGCCCACAGAATTCGTCAGGCTGAGTGTTAAGTCATCCGTTCTTTTTTGGGGGGATGGTAGGTTTGACATAATTTGGCACTGATTGTCTCATTCAATATATGTCAGCATACACTGTTACCGTGGTATACCATGTGCATGCATGTATAGTGATGCTGTGTGCATAAATACATTATATATTTATATATATTTACACATATTATTATATAATTATATACAGTATGTATATATATATATATATTGTGTACTGTACCAAGTATATGCATATACACACTGTACATACACCTACAGCAATTAATTATAAAGATTCATTCTTACATTGAGATCATTGAGCAGAAAACATGCCGGACATTTGTTTTGAACCCAACCCTGCGTACCATGGGGGCAAAGTTCGGGGCACTATGCAGAGTCGCATTAAATAGCTGGAAATCATGAAACATCTCAAATCTCAAATTTGATATCCGGTTGGTGGTTTGGAACATGAATTTTATTTTTCCATATATATATATCGTATATTGGGAATAATCATTCCAACTGACAAATAAATATTTTTCAGAGGGGTTGAAACCACCAACCAGATATGTTTCAAAATTGAACTTACACATTTTGGCTTTCACCATGGGATTATCTAGCAGAATCTACCACATTGTTTGTTTGATGTTTGTTGCCATCGCCAACTCAGTTTTTTGTTTGAAACAACACACAAAGAATCCCATGGTTTATCGCCATGATCTCCATTGACGTGTTTTTTCCATGGGAATGCTGGGATGGCACTGAAGAATGTCACTGACAGTGAAACGTGAAGAGTGAACACGTGTGGCCAAAATCCTTGGAAAACAGGGGGGAAGCAGACAGCCTTTTTTTCCATTTTTTCTGGTAGATCCACCTACGAGTTTTCCTACCATCTGACGCTCATGATGGCCATTAATCCCACTCGATTTTTCCGTGTATGAATGTCAATCTCGGATTCATACACCCATGGTGTATTTATTTGGGTGGGTACCCTCCAATCAGTGATACTATGATACTCAATTGGTACCCCTCCCATCCAGCGTTGACAAACAATGATTACCTTCTGGTTATTTTTCACGTAGCTATCGAAGATCACCTTTTTTATAGGTAGATCATGGTAGATCATCATAAATCATCTAAAATCATTGAACTAAATGGATCATTTTCCACAGCCATCAACCATCATCAACCAAGGTTACCAGGCCGCAGCCCTATTGATGGACTCCGATATGGCCATCCTCCCGAGCCGTACGGAGGGCCCTTTGCTAAAAGGTGCAGATGGACTATTTGGGATCTGGAAATTGGGTACCAGATGTTCATTTAATGAAACTGGGGACCATTAGACCATCCTGGTTCCCATTTTCTGAAAATGACCTCTTTTGGTTTGGAAAGTGATGAACCAGTGGATTTATCGATACCCTATTTTCGACCCATTTGGGGATACCTAATAAGCAAGCAGTATTTCATGGGATGGGATAGGGATATTTTTCATGACTCGACTGATTTCAAGAAATTTTAGGGGTGTGTTTGAAAGGTGATCCAAATTGCCATCACTTGGGCCTACATCAAAACCTAAGTTTATGTTACCTAAACGGGCGAGGGTTTGGAACCTACCCGTCAAACGGGCATCGAATAATACCTGTTGAGGGGAGATCGCCAGTACCCGTCAAATGGGAATGTTCAGTATCTGTTAAGTTGCTTGCGGGCCCCTTTTCAGGCGGTCCTGTATGTTCAGTTTGGAAGAAGCGTTTTGTGGCTTGGGGGCAAAGTATAAAACGCTTGTGAGATATAGGGCCTGTAATTATGTGGAAAAACGCTTCTTCCAAAATTCCCATCATGGATTCCCATTTTTAATCGGGCACTATTTGATCAATATTTTGAAGGTATAATCACTTACACAACCCTTACATAAACCTTATATATATATGGGAAGCACTGAGGCTGCGGGACCAGACCTCGCTGCGCCGCCGCGCTCGGTGAATCAGCAGAGAGACAGGAGGAGGGAAGGGAAATAACTGTGGATGATATATGGGGTGGCTTCAACTATAATATGGAGGGATAGCCTTATAGATCCTTATAGTCTAATATAGTCGAATGGTTTGATAAAGAGACCAGACTGATATAAGAGGTCAATGTTATCGATTGGTTAGTCTGTGTCTGCTAAAACCAGACCAGGAAACATCTCACCCCCCATGGGATGATCCCCCGATCCCCAATAACTGTGGTATTGGTAGTTTTACATTGATATTTCATTCAATCATCATCCCTTCGTCGCCGAATGGTGCGACCGTGACTGGTGACTGGCGCTTGCGAGCTGCTGTGGGACTGGAGAGACGGATTTGCAGCAACAGGGGGGCCAGGAAGGCAGGAGGACCTTAGCAGGGGATAAATAAATCTGAGAATATAGTCATCTGGTAATAGTCGGTATAATCTCGATAAGTAATTGTTTGGTGCTGAGCGCGCTGCAGTGGCAACATTGGATGCAGAGACACAGCGGACTCAGAGGAGAACGTCCTCGACCTAGAGTCCTAGAGGTCATGCTCCACACCTGGTCAAGGCGGACGTCGCCGACATGTTCGATCGCGAATCGAACCTGCCTGGTCGCTGCACATGGCAGCCAAGCACACTCAAGAGCCCACGAGCGCCACCATGGTTTGGAGTGAACGGCGTGGCCCAATGACATGCTGACCTACGAAGCTATAGCGAAACTTGACGCTCGAGCTGCTCCGCTCCACACGTCCCAAGATTTCTTCAGATAGTGATGATTCCATAGGGATATAGACAGGATCATACTTGCACGTAAATTTGGATGGACTGAATTGCTCCTCTATTTTGATTTATTGTGTTTTTATATATTCATGGTGGGTGTCACCGCGGGCACAATGAATAATGAATAAAGCTTTCCCCCGTGCTGAAATTTTGATGAAATTCCGATGGAAATGGCTCATGCTATCAGTCACCGGTCATAGGTCAGTCATACGTAGCTATGGATTTAGATGATGGAGGCGTTAGGTGATACATCATTACAAGGATACATAATGATACGAAATTGAAATCTAGTATGATAACAATCTGAGCCAACTTGCCTTCAACAACGCTTTACCCTGGGTGAACGTGTGGATGGGATTATAAACGTAGATTGGTGACAGGATTGCCAGTTTAGAAACAGCGAAAATCGTACCAATTGCGAATGGCCAACTCTATGGGTCAGCTGAGAACGCGGGTTAACAAGATCAGAACAAGTAAAAACACATAGGCTGGGACATCCTGAGACTGAGTAGTGATCATAGTAGCTGGGGACGGGACATAAATTGATAGGTGGCTGGATGGGATGTGATAAATAGAACTTCCAATGTCAGTACCCGTCCACATGTTCCGCACCTATTTCTGAACCTCAAGTTTTTTTTGGTTGAAATCCAACATCGGACGCAACCGATAACCTAGTTAAAACAACCATATTAATTTCCAAGAAGCCGTCCCACACCAAAATTGTATGATCCCCACATCCAAGTTGCGCTCTGCTCGGGCAGACGATCTTCGACGCCAAGACCACCATAGCACGCAAATCAAACCCAATGAAATCCATAGATCCAGGGTCAAGAGTCGACTTCATGAGGGGTTCGTAGTGGATCAAATATATTCAAAGATCGAACAAATTAGGGATTAGGCGCACCATCAGCCCGCCAGCGTGTTTGACCTGACTGCTGCGAAGTTCATGTCAGAAGTGAGGGTTGACATCTGGTTCTCTCATAGCCTTGTGGTTTTGTAACCTTCAGAACAAAATACAATCATTGCATGAGTTTGAATCATGATCAAACATGTATTTTTACAAACAGGGTGTCCGCCATAGTTGGCTAAGGTGGTTTACAACTGTCCAAGGCTCTTGTCTCGAATGTCTGCCCGAGCCCAGCGCAACTTGGATGCTGGGATCATAAAATTCTTGCTGGGCCGATACGAGCGTGCGGCCAGGACCAGGATCCTGGGCCGTTAAGTCTCCACTGTCAACTTTGGCAGGGGACTCAGGCGGGCTGAAGAGCCCAACCACATGCTTGCAATTGTGAACATCAACAGGGCACCGGTGGATTTCACCGCAGTTGAGCTTGCCGAGCTGCTGGAGCTCTGAAGGACCGCTGCTGCCAGGAGTGATTTTGTGCATCTGGGAGGCACAAAAGGACAGTGTTCGACAGGTTTTGGCCGAGCAGACGAGGGGCATGGCTAGATAGACAGAGCGCGAGGATGAAGTCCGTCTCGACATAGCCGGGGACTGCGCCCGAGAGGGGCATGGCTATGAGGACTCTGACAACTGCCAGTCGGATGCGGGAAGATGCGCTGAGAGGATCAAGAGCAGTTCTTTCCTGAACATGATGGAAAACCCAACGAAGCGCAGAGTGCTTTTCGGCGACTCCAGCAAGAGCAACTTGCTCACAGATGTGCCACTTCTGTGCCCCGGCTATGTTTCTACCTGAGGTAGAATTTTTGGTTGAAGTAAAGGATTCCATGTTTTCTATTCAGGCCGCCTTCTGCCATTAGGATTTCCTAAATTGATCTTGGCCTTGAGCAGCCCAGGGACGGTGGTGAGAATAGGTGGCAGACACCCTTTGCAGAACTTGTTGAGGAGAAGTGTGGAAACTGTTGCAAATGTTCATGCGGAATCAGGTTTATTTGGTTTGTTGCGCAGACATTCCCAACCATCCCGCGAGAAGCAGTGGCAACGGGAACAACATGTTAACATGTTCGTTTGTTTTGAACCCTCACATTTCTGCAGGGTGCCCCAATTTTGGAGCCTTTGATTTGAGATGAAACCATTGCAGGAGCTGTGTTCATCGCTTTGCATCACCAGCATTGTCGACTTGTATGCAGATGTACAGTTTGCCAAAGTGGCTTTTAGGCGTGGCCTGAGCTACGTTCGATTTTGCGCCTCGTATGTCTATCTGAGCGCTTTCCACACATGGGTGGACCTTCAGATCACGCAATTTTATTGGTGTTTGGTTTGAATCATCCAACCATTTGTTGACCCTCATCTGGTAGTTTTCTCGTTTGACGGCCCAACCAACCGGAGTTTCTTTTCAACAGCTTCAAGAATCCAAACCATTCTTACCCGGGGGGATGTCTATAGGCGTGGACGAGAGCGAGAAAGGACAGCTCATGGATCAACCTGATGCAGCAGCAACAGAGTCGATGTGCCAAGTCGGATCCTCGAGCTACAGAGCCCAGTTCGCGGTTGCTTTGGAGAAATCCGCCAACAGGATTCTGCTTTGGCTACCAGGGACACCGCCATCGCTGTGGACAACGTCAGCGGTGATGAAGGCGAAGGCAGCGGACGCCGTGCGCTTGTTGAGGAAAGAGGGGAAGAGCCAGATCACACCGATGATGAGGTTGTTGAGGACCCCCCAAAAATAAAGAAAGCTCAAGCAGCCCAAGAAGAAAACAGATAAACCAAAGACAAAGGCGAAGCCTACGCCGAAGCCTGCAGGAAAGCCGAAGGTCAAGGCTCATCCGAAGCGCAAAATGCGCACCAAGAAGCTGTAATTTGTCCAAGTCTGGATTTGAGACCATGTTCCATCAAGCCCGCTAAGGCTCATAAACAAATCACTTCCAGAATGTACTGTAAGTTGCTTCAAGGTTGCCATTTGCTTTTCTGGTTTGCATGCTCACTGAGCCAAGACTGTGACTTGTTTTCTCCTGTGGTCCGATGGGGAAGTTGCCGACACGGGTCAAATTCAGACAGCCATCGAAAGTGAAATGACTGAAGAGCTGTACAAGTTAGTGGCTAGCATGGACCGAGTGAAGCCTCGTGCTAACTTATATACTGCTGTGGAAACTATGAACTGATCTTCCGTCATGGGAGAATACAGTTTTGGGAGCTCAGAACTATGAACCCAAACCATGCGTACTAGCGGATAACAGTGGTGCGGTAGAGTTGGACCTGGTGGCAATTCTCTGGGACATATTTGGCAAACAGCCGCTTCAAGTTGCACATGTGAGCAAAAAGGGCTCCAGAATTGGGGCATTACGCACAGAAGCTGAGCTGTTGACTCAATGTCATTTGTTTTTGACAACAGGTCTAAGAGACATATGCCGTGCTGATATCTAGCTGTTTGTGCTTTCCAAACCAGGAGCCACAAAAATTGAAGGCATGATCCACCACCAATTCCTGTATCATCCCCTTGCTTGACCTGGGTTGGTTGAATGCTTCTCGCTACCCAAGGCTGCAAGCCGGGCAAAGACACTGGAGGTGATTTATTGGACGGAAGGTGGTTGATCGGTGGTTGTAGATTGGTTTTCTTTTTCCAGTTCATGGGAACGGTACTTACTTTGAGACACCCGGCTAGCTGTGGTTTCCTTCAAGGATTTTTGGTGTCGGCCACTTTTCCCTGGTGCAATGTCCATGTGCATTTCGATTGCGCAGGCTCGCACAAAGTGTGCTTCCTGGTCTTGGGACCGGTCTTCCTCCTCAACATCAGCATCTTCCTCCTCCTCCTCCTCCTCCTCCTCCTGCTCCTCCTCCTCCTCCTCAACATCCGCATCATCATCTTCCTCTCATCATCACCATCACCATTTCACCATTACCATCACCATCACCATCATCATCAACAACATCTTCATCATCATCGCCCGTCATCATCAGCATCATCATTCATCATTATCATCATCATCATCATCATCATCTGCATTCATCATCATCCATCATCATCCATCATCATCCATCATCCTCCATCACCATCATCATTCATCATCATCATTCATCATTATCATCATCATCACCATCATCATCATCCTCATCATCATCAACAACATTGCAATACATACATTATCCTTTTACTCCCCCCACATTGTTTGGGGTCTCTTTCCGGGATAATATTATATATATATTATATATATGTGTTTCTTTTTGGGAGAATATAGACATTTATTTTTTTCCGACCTCATCTGGCATGTTTAGAAATATTCGCACACACTATATATATATAATATATGTGTGTGTGCGCGTGTGTGCGCATTCATGGTTGAACATGCCAAGATCCTTTTATGGAGGCCATCGTTCGAAACAATTTTGGCGGACAGCCCTGCCAAGCCAGTTTGCGTCGAGTTTCAAAACCAGATGCGGTCAAGTTCTATGGCCCGCAATGGAGTTCGCAAGTTCGTGTCCGAAGCACTGATCCGCTGCAGGGCAGCGGTTTCTGCTGAGATGCATTCGAGCCCGAACGCATGTTTCAGCTGGGGGTTGAAGAAACCTTGAGATGATGCATGTGTTTTGTTCATTTCCCAGGGTTGAATTTCAGAAGTAGCGGCGCTCATAAATTTCAGGGAGGACCTTTTTAATCTTTGGTTAAAGAACTCCTTGAGCGCCCCCAGACCGAGGGGCAAGCCACAGCAAAGAAACATGTGTTTCAATCCTTTTAAAGCGCAGAGCCGTGATCTTGGATGGTCAGGCCCATGATTGCAAACATCTTGCTGTGAGGCCGTTTAGCTTTGCTAGAAATGTTTTCGCCTCCTGGCACTTGGGGGCCTCTAGGTTTTCCATCCTTTTATCTCGAGCTTATTTGCTCCTTTTCCTCCTTCCTCTTTTTCTTCTCCGCCTTTTACTCGCATCTTCTGCGTCATGCCCTTGTGCCATGTCATCAAAGCGCTCTATATAGCACGTAAGTCTGCTTTCTATAACGGGCCGGAGCACATACGAGATAGAATGCCAAAATTTGATTTAGAATATTGCCAGTATAATGACGGAATGTTTGCCCAATAGAAAAGCGCAAAGAATGTCAGATAGAATGTCATTGTTTTTGCCAGAAAATCTCATAGAATATCTGTTTCAACATATACCAGTTTGTTTGCCAGAAAGAATGGCAGCTAAATTGGCAAAAGTACTGCCAGATAGAGTGCCAGCCACATGCTAGAAATTATGTCTGCCCGGACGGCGTCAGATAAAATGTCAGAATGTGTCATTATTTTCGGAATAAACTAGTAGAAAGCATGTCCTTTCAAATGTTCTACATATGTCTCAATCATGCATATTCCAGATCGAATCTTAGATAGACTGTCAGAATGATAATTCATGGCGGGGATCGCTGGAAGTCAGGAATTTGATTTGGGTCTAAGATTTCTGGAAAGATCTTTGACCCATTTCCGGATGCTGGAGCCCTGCTGGGATATGTGCTTCCCATGGCAGTGTCGCAATTTCCCAGTCGACCTCGGACTTCGATTGAGTGCTTGGCCTTGGTTTCAAAAAAACTGTGAAACTTCGGGTTCTCAGCAGTGTCAGATGTTTTGGTTAGCGAAAATGTAGATAGCGTGGTAGGGACGGTTTTCTCACATCCAGCAATGAAGGTTTCCCAGAATGCGACGATAAGAGAAATAAGTTGTTCCTGTTTGCAACCTGATGCGTGGTGGCGACATGGAAACGCTTGTGTCGATCCCTGCTTAAAAACGAACAATCCTGAAAACATGTAATCGAAGCGCGTCAAAGCGAATCACGTTAGGTATGTTTTTAAAGATAAATTGTGTTCGACATTGGTGGTGCCGTGCGGAGCCCCATACCAGCGCCCACGGCAGCGATCCTGCGTTTGAAGCAGCATTAACGACCGTGAACCCCATGCGAATCAATGTCAAGAATGCAAGCGCCATCGTACCACGACAATTGCATCCAAATTGTGTCTTGGGGCAAGATGGGGTTGGCATTCACATTCGCCCAATTTTATCATTTGCATTGTTTTCGAAAGCCAAGTAGAGCCAATGTCTCAGAAACTGGTGCTGACCTTTGCCAACATAAAAGATACTGCTGACAGGATTTGGGGTTTGCGACGACTCCTGCGATACAGATTTGCAGAGGCTTGGGCGGGATGCTGACTTCCGCCGCAAGCTATTGCTAGTGGAATTTGAAACGAGTTGCATCATGTGCAGTCCGTTTGATCATGGCCATTGTGTATGAAATGTGATTCATTCTATGTTAGGTTCCATTCGAGTGATCAGGACCAAGTCTTATGGTGGATGTCAGTGAAACTGCCCAAACTTCTTGGCTTGCAAGCTGAACCTACCTTTTCTCATGTCAGATAACCCACAGGAGATCATGCGGTCTGGTAATTTGTCGAGGCCTGCCCCAAAAATGGAGCCTTATTAGTTTTTCGCATCTGGTCTGTTTATACTTTTTATTGCTATTGCCAAAATATTGTAACCCCCTTGCACAACAAATTGGATTCTACCTGGGCCACTTCACGCGCAGTTACTTCGCGTTCATGCTGCTCTAGTTTCATGATTGGTCTCCATTCATCCTTCCAGTTCATCTGCTCCTTTCCCTCCGTTCTTTTCTGCACGGGGCCAGTGTACAGTTAGAACATCATACAGAATCACACATGCACACATACATACATACATACATACAGACAGACAGACAGACAGACAGACAGATATATACATATAAATATATATATATATATATATCACCAGTTTTCAAGATTTGTCCGCGTCGGTAACGCCGAAAAATGCCAGAACGTTTCTTTTGGTTGAAGGGATGGCCACTGATGAAGAAGAATAATCGGAACATTTATACATATTTGCTTGTCCAATCACTGACAGGAATGTGTATATGTTACATATGACTGGTTGCTCTGGCAGTTGAGTTTCTCGTAAAGGCCTTCCAAAAGAAATACAAAAAATAATCTTATTTTGGAGGGGCAGTGCTGGCAGTTTAATCGCGACTTTCCACCCATCAACCGGCGAGGTGTGGCAAGAGGGCAGGGCTCCAGGGGATTGCGAGCGCCGGTGTTTAAAAGAAAATGGAAATAGGGTATGCATGCATGTTTTGGGCGCGGAACTCCTATGTGCCGGTGCCCTATCACAACCACTGGGGCAGCATGATCCCAAGATCCATTTTGTTTTTTTCGGATGATAAAGTGAAAACATGTGGATGATGGTATGACCAATAAAGTATTGGGTTGACCCGTATGTATATGGTGCATATAGGTTCATGACCCGGAGAGCTGTCATTTTTTATTTCCTCCCAACGCTTTGAACAAAAGCAAGATTATATGATCTTAGTCTTATGATAACGTTGATGCAAGCGATCCTGGTTTTGAATGCACAGGTGATCCTCGTTTTGAGCGCACAGGTGCTCCTCATGTTGAGCGCGCAGCACGCCAGGTGATTCTGGATCCTGAGTGCGCAAGTGAGCGAGTTTTGAGAGCCGCAACCCCCCTCGAACCAGGGAAACTAGGGCGTGCGGTACCCACGAAGTGATGGCAATTTGGAAAATGATCAACCAAAGACTAAGATGATCCCCAATGACGATTTCTTGTGGTCAGGGGGGTGACTCAACCACCAACCAGACCATGAATAGTTCATCGATGTTGATCTACCAGAATTGCATTGCAAGATGACAGTGTTTCCTTTTTATGGACACCAAAGTGGTGAGTGCGTTTTGTCATTACATATGATGCATATATATATACATTGATATTGCTTTCTTTCCATTTGAAGAGCAGATTCTTCAAATAGATGGCTCAACCACGAAACAGTCTCCGTGGAACTCACCTTCAAGCAACCTATGTGCTTCCGTTAATGACATTCACCACATGATTGGGGAGCGCGGCTGCAGTTTTTCTTTTGAATTCCGGGCGTCTGGGCACATTCACCCCTGCTTCAGTTTCATCAGAAAAAATTACCTACATTGTTCAGGTGGAAATCGTGTTTTCACCATCTTTTCTGTGGTGCCACACAGCCATCCATCTTCTCTTCGTCCGGTCTTCCCGGTGGATTTACCAACCGTCCAGGCTTTGGTGCGTGCGACACGGGGCTGTTTGAAACGGACGCAAAGCAGAAGTGTGCCGCTGGAGAACTGACCATCCAGGTCCGAACGGATGGCTGGGACATCCCCAAACTAAATGGAAGGGGTTGCTAAGAAATCCAAAAGGAAATTCGGGGTTGCTGTTTTTGGTTGGTATTACTGGCCTTTTGCTACGTGTGATTACCGGAGGTTGGGTGGCTGTTTGATCCACCAAAAGGCTGTTTTTAATCAGCATTAGCTGGGTACAACCAATATGCAACCCCTTTTTTCCTTTCCTCCAATGTGAACCAAAATAAAGTAAATTTAAACAAAACCCTAGTGAACTGTATTGGAATAATTTTTGGATTTTTTTTCTCTGAGGTATTTGACAATTAGGGTGATGGGACCAAGTTTGCTGGTGCGTCCATATTAATCATAAAAATTGGATCGTGCTCTGGCGAATGATGGATTTTAGAAAACAAACAATGAACAAAAAAAGTATTGCATAATTTAACTAGGTGTATCAACTAATGAATCTGGTTGGTGGTTATATTTTGTTGTTTACTTCCATTTTTTTTCGAATGATCGTGACGAGCATACGGAAGCCTTTGTGGAACTGAAAATCGGGCGCACCTTTGTCAATCCATACGGCCATTGATTGTTTGTGACGGACAATTGACGGGAAAACATTAGTTTTAGAACCACAAAATGTCGCAAATATGTATATTATATTCAAGTATAGGTATAGGGGTTCTCCATTCAGTTTCGATTTTTCGGAGTAGTTACCTATAACAACATATAATAATTTCAGTTATATACCTTTTGATTTGAACATTTACAACACATACCAGATCTACTTGTGAAGTGTCCGATCAGAAAATTGGATAACATCCGTTCGCATTTGTGGAGGTTGCATGGTGAGGGCGAAGGTATTGGCCAACAGTTTGTTTCTGGTGTGCTACCCTCCAGTAAACATAGGGAGTTCACTGTTACAAATTGTGAGTTCACCATTAAACATGGGGATTTCATGGGATATTGATGGGATACCCTCCGGTAGTTTAACACTTTGGCCATGGAAACCATGACCCATTCAGTTCAGTGACTTACCTTATGAAAAAAATCACAAAGAGTTTCCAGATCGCACGTTCGTCATTACCAGGGGATAGTTCCAAACGCGTCAGCTGCAGTTCATTGGGGGTGAAGATTCAAGACCTAAAAACTAAAAAGCAATGATGTTTTGATATGTCTTGCATGTGCGTTATTCAAAACATCCAATGAAGTATCATTACTGTTGCATATAATTACTAAACACTAGCCAGTTGTCATTTGCTATCCAAATTTTCGGTTGCCAAGTTCAACTCATACTCAACCAGCACAGATTTACAATTGGTACTGTCGAAAGGGGTATTGGAGATCTCGCTTAGCTGGTTGGGAAAGGAGAAACTCATCCGAATGGTTTACTGTATCTATGGTACAGCTTTAAACCAACAACCATGCAAGATCGTTTTGTTTCATTGTATTCACTTCTGTTTGCTTCGATCTCTGATGTTGCAAGTTAAATCAAGGTAGGTTATCTCTCCTGGAATTTGATACTTGTGATACTTCACAATACTTCATTTTGATCTAGATGATCCATGATTATGCCCATTGTTTTTTGGATCATCTCCGCATGTTTTTCCAAGCTGACCATCAGGCGGTGCTGGAACAGACGATGGCCAGACATAAGGAAGTGACTATGGCAGCCATCAGCTCACTACAGGATCGAATGCAGCCGCCTGGCGCTGTGAGTGGGCTAGTTGTGGTATGTATGCTGCTTGTATAAATATTATATATATATTGATAATTTCGATATTATTAGGGTACAATATACAGATAGATATGGTGGTTGGATGTGGTTGGTAATCTCAGTGATTGTGTTGAATGGTTGATGAATATTGATCGAGTATGGCCAGCTGTTTGTCATCAACCAAGGAGAATCAACAAATATGTTTATCCTGTCAGCTATCTTGCAATGTTTATTGCCCTTGTCTGAGGTTTACTTGGCTTAATTCAATGTACCTAAGGGGGCCCCTTGAGAAGAGCTTACAAGCCATGACTGCTTCAGTTGCTGAGGGTGCGTTTCTACAATGCTGTGTGCATGGCGGAGATGTTACCCGCAGATTTGACCCCCTATGACTTTGAGAGGAAGTTGATGACGAGGCTGCGGGCGCTCAAAGGATGGAAACTATGGAGATTTCTTTGGAAACCATGAGAATAGTATATCTACGAAGTGGAGAATTTTCATGGTAGGGGAGCGGAGGGTAACAATTGTGGCATGGGACGATTTGAGAACATGTTCCTACATCAAAAAACAGATTTCAATGTTTTTTAGAAAAACTATTCATAGACTCACCTTTTGCATATCAGGGGTTGTTTTGTTTGTGGTTTCCACCCTTGGTGTTGCTCCATGTCCAGGTTGGAAGAATACAATCGCTATCCGAATTTCGTCCCTTAGCTGTAAAAGGCGGAGGTCCATCTGGACGTGCATTGGGGAACCCAATAACAAACCATCCCGGAAGTCACAATTGTTGTGGGTGCTGGGTTTACCGTCCCCAAACGGTAGCTTTGCGGTAGTGGGTTGTGTTTTCTCTCAAAACTATGAATTGTTATGTTCAAGTTCAAGGATTTTGCCAATATCTTTGTTGAACAAACCAACTCTAGGAGTGATGTTCCAACAATATTCTAGTTTGTCTTCCACAACGAGAATATATCTGGTCGGTCCTCATTATCGGAACATCAAACCCAACATGATTCTGGTTGGTGGTTCGGAACATTTTTCCATATATTGGGAATAATTCCAACTGACTTTCATATTGTTCAGAGGGGTTGAAACCACCAACCAGGATTGGAACACGCAGCTGTCTTCGTTCAGTCGTGTCCCAGGTGACATATCTGGTGCCCGGCGACCGCAACTACTTTCTGCCACTCGAGGCCTGGACCCCCGGAATGAAGGAAGCTCACCCTTGGAAATTGTCCTAAACATTGAGTTCAGACTTGATTTTAGAATATTGAAAAGATGTGAAAAGATCAATATTCGTGGTTAATATTTCAATTATCAATATAGTATTATGAAGTTTGATGATGCTTCATGCCATTTCACCCGACCCAAATCCACTGTACATTCGCATCAATCCCTGAGGCATTCTTCGGCGAAGCTGCGCTGCCGCAGTGGCTTTCGACCCTTCCGGACAGATTTCAACCGTCGCCATGTCCACTGCGAAGCGGTTGGGATTTTCTTGTGCCAATGACATGGTTGCAAGAATTTTAATGCTAGTAGTGTTTTTTTACCGTATCAATACGTCATTATATCCGTATATCACATTCATCAAAGCATTGTTTGCTTATAGTTAAATCATTGCATCACTGTAAACCACTGTATTAGCACATATACTCGTATCATTATCATAAGATCATTTTATCATTGCATATCTAATCATTTCATCTCTCATATTTTTTTATTTTAGATATCCCCACCAAAGTTTAAACACATTCCCATCATCTCAAAAATCGTCACGTAGGAGCTGGCTGGGCAACAGATCAGCAGCTTTTGCAGCGGGAACTGCGGCACGTTAAGCAGCAAAAGTTTCATGTTGACGTCGCATCCTGCGCCTTGGACCCAAATTGGCTCTGCCCAAACAACGAGATACCCTGCTGTTGTCCCCAAATAGCTGGAATTTCTGGACATGTTCCCTTCAAAATATGGTTTCACAGTTTCATACCTGTTTTTTGCAACAGATATGGCATGATATGGTGATTCTGAATAGCATCAAAAGAGAAATTGGGATTCAAACAAAAGATGCCCCAGGATTCCACGCCGTGAGAGGGGCAATCCAGGCACCCTGCAATCGTGTTGAGATGAAGGATCCAGTTTCTTTCCCATTAATGCCTGACGTTTGGGCCTTACAAACCTGAGGTAAACCAGAAAGGAGAGCTGCCCAAAGTGTTTTGGCAGCACTTTGTTTGAGGCTTGACATGGTTTGACCACCCTGCGCAGAGTTAGACTCTTTAAACAAAGTCGCAACATGCGCAGCATCAAAACCAGTTGCATCCTTTTTTTTGCAACGAACCATCCAATTTGTTTGGGGATCAATCCCCAAGTGTCTAATAACACGGGATTTCAAAAACATGATCCACAAGATCTCCCCCAAGAGATTCCCAAGTGATGAGTTGTTGCCCTACGTTCCCAGGAGTCAGCTCCCAGCGGAGAAGCGAAGTTGATCCAAGTGCCTGAGCTCTCCAGGTTGCCATGGTGGAGCTCCTGGTACCTTGATGCATGGAGGATGGACCGGGCCGTAGCATTTTGAGGTCATTTACATGTCATGTTGTCTATGTGTCCCAAAGAACTAAAATATTTGCAAATTTGATCTATGGTAGTTAGTCATGTTGTGGTTGTGTTTTTGAACAAAAAGAGGTATAGATTGGGAAGTGCAAATCGCCGTGAGTAGGCAGCCAGGGTACCCCCGGTTTTGGAGCACGGGCGCAATTTTTGGATCTACAGTAAAAAGATGGGGCAGAAAGAGACCAAAGGTATCTTCAGGTATCGTAAGGTATCTTAGGGTCGGGTTTAAGGGGAAACCTAAGATATGTCCTGAAGACTCAGCCTGATGCCATGGTCCCATGCAACCGGCTCAGCTGTGAAAGCAGCGGAGAAATCTAAGATCGACCATTTGAGTTCGATTCGGGGTTGACAAGTTTGGGTTTGATCAGAAATTGGGTAGACCCTCAAAATTTGGCACTGGAAAATTTGGAAGATGGGGAATTTCTTCCTCGGGAATTGAGAGTAGCCGCCAGGTACCATGCTGCACTTCTTTCTGTGGCCTTGGCCCTTTGCATAGGCCTGGGCAGATTAACGCCAATCCAGCCCATCTCCGTCTGTTTGTTTTCTTTGGTGGTGTCAAAATACATTTTGTGTTTCACATGGTCTCATCCAACAAAGTGATTACGATTTCCCATTAAAACATATGGGGATGGGTCAAAACCAACAAATTGTCATGTTTTGGGGAAATCAGGAAATCAGCATCCATAAATCCCAGCTATTTCAAGGTACCTTTTGGGTACCACGGTTTTGAATTTTGACCCATAAGACATATCGTTTTCAGGGCGGAGGCAGAGTTTCTGCTCAGAGATACTTCGTCCCCAGGTGCTTTCTTGGATCGCAGATCTCCAAGCAGCTACAGTGCAAGCCGCTCCTTCAGCGAGGAGCGCGGGCTTCGGACTTCGATTCTGGCAATGCACTTTTTTGTCGAAGGGGAGGGCAGGAAATGGTCCTAGATGATGGTGAGATGTTTCTGGGAATTTCATAGCAATTGATGATGAACCATGGGATAGATTGGGGTTAGAACTTAGAACTTCAACCCTATATGTCATTCAGTTAGGTAAATTATCGATTTTGCTGACCTCACCATGTCATACAAACTTTGGATTTGAGAATTGTCACAACTTGCCAAAAGTCAGGGATTCAAACAACTTCGCAGTCTGGCTTTCACATTTTTTTTGCACCTCTCACTTGCCGAACACGCTTGGAGTCAAAGCAGAATGATACATGATATCATCCCCAGCGCTTGTAACAGGATGACTTTTCGGATGAAGGCAAGATTTGAGAATTGCAATGAGGCGCATGGCAGCCGATCCATTTTGAGGAAGACATCAAAATCATTTGGTTATATTAAAATTACTTTACTTCGTGTGATCCCCACCGTGACATTTTTACATTTTCTGAATGGCAAATCTT
Organism: Cladocopium goreaui; assembly: GCA_947184155.2. Taxonomy (NCBI): domain Eukaryota; class Dinophyceae; order Suessiales; family Symbiodiniaceae; genus Cladocopium; species Cladocopium goreaui. The sequence continues at coordinate 422,076 of CAMXCT020006301.1, forward strand.
CTGGCATTCTATCTGACATATCTTCTGGCATTCTATCTGGCAAATCTTCTGGCATTCTATCTGGCATATCTTCTGGCATTCTATCTGACATATCTTCTGGCATTCTATCTGGCATATCTTCTGGCATATGTTCTGGCATATCTTCTGGCCTATCTTCTGGCATTCTATCTGGCAAATCTTCTGGCATTCTATCTGGCATATCTTCTGGCATATATTCTGACATATCTTCTGGCATTCTATCTCGCAAATCTTCTGGCATATCTTCTGGCATTCTATCTGGCATATCTTCTGGCATATTATCTGGCAAATCTTCTGGGATTCTATCTGGCATATCTTCTGGCATATTATCTGGCAAATCTTCTGGGATTCTATCTGGCATATCTTGTGTCATTCTATCTGACATTTTATCTGGCATACCTTCTGGCATTCTATCTGGCATATCTCATAGCATTTTATCTGGCATATCTTCTGGCATTCTATCTAACATTCCATCTGGCATATCTTCTGGCATTCTATCTGGCATATCTCATGAGGTCCGGCAGGGAACACTGGGCGTGGATGGTCGTGGTTGAGGTCAGGCAGGGAACACTGGGCGTGGATGGTCGTGGTTGAGGTCCGGCAGGGAACACTGGGCGGGGATGGTCGTGGTTGAGGTCCGGCAGGGAACACTGTGGATCGCGGGTCGCAGTTGGACGAGGAGGACGAGGAGGACGACGAGGAGGACGACGAGGAGGAGGACGACGAGGAGGAGGAGGAGAGGAGGAGGAGATGAGGAGGAGGAGGAGGAGAGGAGGAGCAGGCAACTGACATAAAATCTAACAGGAGGAGGACGAGGCAGGAGGCAGGAGGAGGCAACTGACATAAAATCTAACAACCCTCACCTGGCAGGTGGGGAAATATGATATGATATAGAACTTAAAGAACATCACAGGAATTCCCACGAAGCGCATAGTGGATAATTGATGCTGTAATTGATTATTTCTTGTATTGAAGCGGACAACTTGCGGCTCAACGATTTGAGCCAGTCTCATTTCATGACAAGTGGTATCGCTAGTGGAATGGAGGAAATTGTGAAGAGAATGTCGACGTCGGACCAAAACTGCCCAGCGAAATGAATCTCTCTGTGCCAACGGTGGACTAGCTAGGTAATTATATATAATTCACAAATCCCCAAGTTTTTGTAAAAACAAAGAACTGAGCCTAGTCTACAAAGTAGAACAGGAACACAGCATCATTGTGGCAACCAGTATCAACCAGTTTATCCCCGGTGGCAATCAGTTCATCCTCGGTTGTAAGATCCTAGACTAAATTCAGCGCCCAATTCTAAAACATGGATTTCTTCAATGACGGTGAAATGACATTATCTTCATGTATCAATGACCATGGGAGCTGATCATATTCTGAATATTAATGGTGACTTGGTCGTGGATTGATCGCATGGCCACAGATTGAACTCGCCATGAAGCAACAAGCACCTGACAGGTGTTAAGAACCCGTGCGCTACCTGGCTTCGCCAAAGATGTGAGGGAAAAAAATGCGAGGAACTTGCGTCAAAGGCTTAGCCCACACAATCGGATTTGAAGCAACCAAGACTAAGATATACCAGGTGGAGATTTCAGCAGCAAATGTGGAATTCGGTGACTAGTAACATTTAGTAACTGCTTGGGAACTGGGCTACAATCCCGTGCTTTGAAATAGGCCAAGCCCAGACATTGGGGACTGATAAATTCCTGGGTATATGCGTCGTATATTCTGGGTTAATGATCACCTATATCTGGAATGATGCTCCAATTACGGATCTAACTCAAATCCTAGAATGAGGTGCTGTACTTACCCTTTCAGAGAGGATTCCATGGAAATCCAGGGGAGTCCAACCCCTCATTTTAGGGATTATCCGGAAGGCTAAAAAAGGAAGGCTGATAAAGCGACTTCATGTGATCGCAAGCCAAAGGTACCTCTTGTCATCCATGTTGAAAGCTTGCTACCAAGCCTTTATAAATACCCAGAATTGATGGTTTGCCTAAGGGCGTAGGAGTTGCTTGAGTTATGACCTCATTTAATATACAGTATTTGATCCCAGTTATAAGGAGGCCAATCATTGAATGGTCTAGTAGCATAGCCAGGGCTTTTAGTGACGAACATACCTTGAGAGTACACACAAAATCAAGATCCTGCACTGGGAGAAGGGTGGCAAATCCATGGTGACCTGGGCCAGAGAGCATTGATTTGCCGGTCGGGGGGTGACCTTCACATTTCACGCGGCAGTTTTGTTGTTTGTGTCCAGGTGTCCAAGAGACGCCGCAGAAAGCTACACTCAAGGTTTTTCACACAGATTGAAGTGGTATGAAGTGGTTTCAATATATTTGACCTTGTAGTTTTCTCTGTGAAGATTCACCTAATTTCCTTTTGAGGGAACAATGATTTTCACTGGGTTTATCCATTTATCCCTACAATATGTGGTTTATCCCTATAATAGGGATTACCCCTATATATTCATTGGATATTCCAATGTGCATTGGAGGTGCCTCCCACGATGCTTGAGCCGCACTCCGTGCAGGCACAAGAAGGGGGCGGCTGGAACAACGAGCCTGTCCTGGCAGTTTCTGGGCGGTTGCGAGGGCGTGGGCTGATAGGTAAAACCATGAGTTACCATGGTTAACCCATGTTTTTAATTGGGATTAAGCATCAGACATGGAGATTTAACCCAATGGAACTATAGTAGTTTGGATTTATTCGACTAATTTGTTTGGGAATTAACTGGGATGGTTTTGATCATTCAGTAGCA
>CAMXCT020006312.1:0-110000 GCA_947184155.2 Cladocopium goreaui
TTCCCAAGTCTAAGATGTTTTTTTTTTGGACACATCCTTTTGGCTTTGTGTCAAAAACAGTGAGACCTCAGTTCATGACCATTTGAATGGGTAATATGATGATAAATCACGGGATGGAATGGGGTTCAATCTTGAGAAAACTCCCCATACAGCATCGCTGTAGCCTGGATCCACAGCACTGCCGCCTTTTACATGTTAGTATATGTTTGATGTTTAGTACATGCACGTATTTGCCACTACAATTTCGTTTTCGCTGCAAACGCTTGTATATATATATATATGTAGATACTGCATAGGGTTTCCCCAGGGTTTATCTAGGATTTCATTTAAGAGTTGTTTTTTGTTTGTTAAACCACGGTTTTAATAAGCTTTTAATTTCAAGGCTTACTTAGGGTTTCATGTCAGATTTAGGTTTTGGGGTTTAGGGTTTTGTGTTTTGGAAACAAGGCTCGTGGCCATTCGGTCATCCCAAAATGCATAAAACACTGGCCTTGCCCAGTCAAAGCGCACTTTGGCGGGCAGCACCCCGTCCTGGCGGTAACATAAATTACATATGATATAACAGTATATACATATATAACATAACATTATATCATATACGTGACGTTACATTAATGTTACATTATGTTACATTACGATACATTACACTACATTGCAATCTAATATATATATATATACATATATATTACATGCTTATACATTACGGAACATAGCATAACATTCCATTCCATGTCGTTCCATTCCATTGCATTGCATTACATTGCACTACATTACATTGCATTGCTTTACATTACATTGCATTACATTGCATGAGGTCGCGTTGCAACACATAACATTTCATGACATTACATAAAAACTCAATAACGCAACATGACCCAACATGACCTTACATTACCGTACATGACATTACATAAGGTTGCATAACATTACATAACATTACATTACCCATAGGATCCATGTATGGTATATATGCTAACATTTGGGGTATATTGATGGTAAATGTTACCATATATAGCATACATAGATCCTATGGGTTACATTAGATCATCATTACACTACGTTACACACCCACACACCCACACTACGAAGATCTTCCGAGGTACAACCACACCTGGAGTCGCTCTTCCTCGCGTTGCTGAGCCACCGGGAAATCCCAACAAATGCGGCAGAGTGGCCCAATATCAGACCCTACTGGCAGAATGGGATGAATTTTCTACTATTAATATATATATATATAATACCATGAAATACCATTAAGACATACACTTAAATGTTTTTGAACAAAGGATTGAATGACATAAAAAAACAAAAAAAACACAAAACTAGAACACTTTTTTTTTGCACCTCTAAAAATGGACAGAAAATAGCTTATGACCACAGCATTCTTGTTTTTAAGCAACCTTTGATGTGTCGCTGAGAATCCCGATCCATGCCAGGTTGGGCATGCGGTGCTCTGCCGGGGGACCTAAAAGCTGGACGATCTAAGTCTCGCTTGCATCGCCAATGATATTCATGGAAAAGTTGAGGGCACATTCTGGACAGAATCTAGCATGTTTTCAATCCATCGCTTTGCTACCAACAATTGGTTTCAGGATTTTCTTGTTAGACTTGGGGATAATCTAAATGAGTCCTATGAGTCATATGGGCCCAACTGTCTTCTATTTGGGAATAATGGAATAGTTCAAGATTGGGTAACCCCCAAAAGTATCCAAAAGTCATGGGATGGTTGGTGCGATGCCCGCTGATAAACACACCTGGCAGTTGAAAATCCTTGTTTTCATATGTGTTCATGAGGTTTAGAACTGATTGGACATTTTCCAGCAAGCCATGGAGCTGGGCGTAAGTTAACTCCCTTTCCATCCGCAATCAAAGCCGCATGGCCGGAACTTCCCTGTTGGTCGAGGTGAAGGCGAGTTGATGGTGAAGAAAAAAAACAAAGAGGAGCCCAGGCGGTCCAATATTGGAGTAATTGCCAAGCCACAAATGTGGATGGTGAGGCGACAAAAGTTGAGATTTGGCTATCACTTTTAGACTCAACATCAGGATTCAAGTATAACTATAAAAGGGAACATCAGAACGATGATTGGGAATCAAGAAACGCGTTTACGTGGTGTTTTGACACCCAAAAAACAGGGGATTGCACGAACCGAAATTATGATTTCAACCGCAACACTTTGACGATTGACGCAAAACATGAGCAAATTTGCGATCGGGGGTCTTGACTTTTTACCCAGGAAAGGACGCTTCGATATGTTCCGTTGTTTTCGTATTGCTCTAAAAGAAGCGTGAAGACAATCTGCTCAACAGAGATTGCAGTTCTTTTCTAAATGATGCGGTTTCTCTTGCCGAGCGAAAACGCTTCCCGTGTGAACTTCTTGTTAGAGCACACACACAGTTTGTGTATACTGTATTAGTTTTTGGTCCCCTGCTGCCAAACCCATAGAATCCATGTATGCTATATATGGTAACATTTATCCCATCAATATACCCCCTTTATGTTAGCATATATACCAGCACCATGGATCCGTCATGGGAAATGGAATGACCCTAAACCCCAAGTCATGTCCCAGCGCCCTTTCTGTTCGAGGTACTGTGTCCTGCGCACGGATTACTTTCAGTGCTCCCTCCGATTGGCAGCTGGGTGATCTGTTTGGGCACAGCCTTGGGCACCCATAATTGGTTCCCTTACGTTTCAAAAAAATCTAAAAATATGACTTAATATGACTTAATATTGACAAATGGAATGGAACCACAGAGTTGTATACATTTGTCACTTGATCGTGTTTTGGTGCCGAAACATGCAGCATTTTTAATATTGAGCAATGGACAATGGATAAATATTTATCCCTTCCCCCTTCCTATTAACCATCCCCAGAAACCAACTGCCAAAAGATGGGATAAATTTCATCAACCTTCTGTCATCATCTGTCATCCAGTTCGCCGAACTGTTTGGAGGTACTTTCTGACCGAGGCCGACTACAGAGCAGGTGGGAGCTTTTCTTCCGAAAAGATCTAGTCGTCTGGCAAGCAATCACCAAAAATTAAGCTGACACTTGTAAAATCCCTGGCTTTTTCTGCTCTCGGGGCGGCGGTTTCCAGTCGCAAACTCATTTTCCCCACAAGTTTTCGGATTCAAAGTGGGAGTTTTGAGAGGTGTACTGCGGGGTTCAGTGGAAAGTGATCTTGGATTATTGTGACCCACTAGGGGAAGCCGAACTAGGAAGATCAAAGCGTTGGCCTATTCCACGGTTTCAGGCTGGTGAACCATCCATCGGTTCGAAATCAAGGTCTCATATTTGAACCCTCTGGTTCTTCCAATCACCTGAAATAAGTCCGCTCAGAAAACCGTGGTATATTATATTATACAATACGTAATATATATTTCGAATGTTTTAGATTGAACCAAACCAGAAATGGTCCTCCGTCTGACTCTTGGTTCATGGGTCTGGTTGTCTTCTGGATCAGCATCACATGTACTAGCAAACTTGCTGTTTATGGACCGTTTTTTCCCGCGATCAGGTGTGATAACAGCCAGATGGCATGGCAAGGAAATCTATAATAGTGATCCACATTAGGGTCAAAAGTTGGATAGCTATGAGGCCCAAGCCTCCCCGGGGCGTAGCTGGAAAAGCATCTACAGCTGCTAACCGATTGGCGCCATGGATTTGAAGTCTCCATTTCTGTACACACTGGATGTGACCAAGAAGTATGCCTGTAGCGATCACATTTGTCCATGCGTTGACTTACACACATGCCATGTAGAACGGTATGGCCAAGTTGTCATGAGCAATGCCTATGTGTTGGTGAATGTCAAAGTTTTGCGTGAAGGAACAGCTCACCAGTCTGGGTTTGGAAACATGACTTTCGGTGTGAGAAGGTGCGCTCATGATATCGACCTTTCCTTCCAAGTGAGAATGTCAATGAACCAATGGGACCATGTTTGTTCCAAGAACATGGACTTCATTGTCTACCAAGGTGTCTTGAAGGGTTTTGAGCTTGATGTCAGATCGAAACCATCCGGGGTATTGACCACCCCTGGAAATCGCATTCAAGAAGGTGTCAATGGAGAGTTCACAACATGTGAGTGGTATGCTGGTGGCTTTTCGGGTTGGTCTCATGCTCTTAGGCGCCTGTGCCAGCTTGGCTACAAGTTCACCCATAAAATTGCCTTGGACATAGACCCAGTCGCAGCCCAGACGTATATGAACACACACTTGTTCCAAAACATGTGTGGACCAGATGTCTTCAGATGGGATGAGGAAGAACTTCCAAATCACCTGTTCATCCAGGGAGATGCACGCGTTGGCAGTTGGCACCATTTACTTGGGACGACTGCTTTTGATATCATGTTGCTGTCACCACCATGTCCGGCTTTCTCCATGGCTAGTTCATGGCAGGGCTTGATGAAAGAAGATGGCAGACTCACTTTGGAAGTTTGGGGAATGGCCAATTTGTTGAAACCCAAGATCATGGCAATGGAGATGGTAGCAGGGATGCGCAACCATGAGCACTGGAGACTGATCCGTGATGTGATTGAATGGAGTGGTTACTCCATTAGGTCGTCCTCTGTTGTCAATCTCTTGGAACAAGCACCGCAAAACCGTGAAAGACTTTTGCTGATTGCCACATTGGATGGAGTTGAGTTCTTTCCTCATAGGATTGTCCCTTGGCCTGCAGTCGTCCGTCCTACCTTGGAAACATTTGATTGCATTCTGAAACTGGATGAACCGTGGTTGTCTCAGGTGAAACTTGATGCTTTCACACTTGGGGTCTACATGGACCCTGCGATGTTGCCCAAGTCAGTGAACCAAAGAAACCAGCGGGGAAAAAAGACCAAGTTGGATGTTGAGCAATACCGCATCAAGTTTATCCAGGGAACCTTTGGATGTGTAATGAGCAATTATGGTTTTGGACACCTGCTCCCCCAAATCAGCCTGAATACCTTTGGTCTCTATGGCACGCTTTTTGCATCAGCAGAGGCACTGAGATTTCTTGCTGTCCCGGAACTTGCAATGCTGATGGCCCCTTTGATGCCAGTGTGGATGCCGGAAGATCATCGGTCAGCAGTGAAAATGATTGGCAACGGAATATCCTGTCCGCATGCACTGGTGGTCCTGGTGAATTGTCTTGGTCTCCTCACTGACTTGTCAGGTGTTGAAGCTCAGGAACTCTTCTGTGAAGCCATGAAAAGCCGACTAGTTGCATCGTCCATCAAAATTGAAAGAAAATTGAATGGTTTCCTTTTCAGCCGTGATGGAGAAACATGCAGACCCACCATGATGATGCATGCGACATGCCTTGTCACGGTACGATCACCAACTGATGCTTTCCAGTTCCATGCTGAGGCAGGGGTGTGTCTTGTTGATGCATTGAAGACTTTGACAGGTGACTCCATGCCGAATCATGTCTTTTTGATGCCTGGTGGTATGCTTGACTCCAGAGTTACTTTGCCAACATGCTTTCAGGCAGATGACAGTGATGTCTTTCTGTATGCTGAAGTACCCAGTGCCTTGCGTGTGCATCCGTCTGCATTCCAGCTTTCCGAAAACATGGGTTCATGCATTGCCGTCCTCACAGGAAAAGGAAATGTGGTCCTGAAACGTGACCATGGGATGACAGTTGCCGATGTTCTCATGACGCTGAACCATTGCATGGAAATCCGATGCACATTCCTTACGGGTTTGCTCTGCGATAAGCATTTTGAAGAGAGACTCTGCCCGAATGTGGTTCTGGGCAGAGACTACCTGAGTGAATCAGACAATCTTCATAAAAAAACTAACGTGGATGTTGGTAAACGTGGTGGTGTCCCCGCTGCCAGACATCATGAAAAATCAGGAAACTCCAGAAAACTTTCTGGACCCTCTGTGTTTGGTTTAAAGCATGAAATCACCTGACGGTGTTGTTGAAAGGACTGGCTGGCAGGAAATTGAATTGAAGGTCAAATGCCCACTACTCCACCAAACTGGCCTTTGTTGATGGCTGAAACTCTAGATTTCATTAGATTTCATGTGTTCAGAGTTCTGGCCCAAGATGAGCTGATGCGCTGGTCCTCTCATGAAAGAAGCAGCGAAAGCAAAGCACTTCAAGGTGGGAGCTATGATTTGGCATGTTGCATTTTCCTTTTGTTGGTCTTTATTGATCTTTCTGCAATTTTCATAGGCTTGTAGAATCAGGAGTATGGGCTGTATCAGGTTCGCACCCACGTTCGGATTTTGTATCGGTGGTCGCAGGTTGGAATACCGGGCCACTGCGACCTGAAGAAGTTAGAGCAGACAGTGAAAGCTGCTTTGGCTGCTCGTCAGTGCAGCGTTAGTGCTGCACTTTTCGGAAGGCTCCTTGATCCTCCGGTATGGAGGTGCGGTGACAGCTGGAGCGGCAAGGCGCTGGGCAGACCGAGTGGTGACACTGGTTAGATTGGAGAGGAAAGCAGTTAACTCCAGAGGCATCAGGGGTGCCCAACTCAAGGCTAAAAAGAAGTATAGATTGATGCATCAGGTGCCCAACTGCGGGCAGGAAACCAACTCCAGGCATCAGAGGTGTCCAATTGAGGCATCAAGGAAACCCAATAACTCGAGGCATGCTAGATGCCCAACTCCAGGCATGAGAGGTGCCCAACTCGAGGCATCAAACGCGCCCAACTCAAAACATGACAGGTGACCAACTCGAGGCATGAGAGGTGCCCAACTCGAGGCATCAAAGGTGGGTGCCCAGCTCGAGGCTTCAAAGGTGCCCAAGTCGAAGCATGAGAGGTGCCCAACTCGAAGCATCAAAGGTCCCCAACTCGAGGCATGAGAGGCGCGGTGAGCGCCCAACTGAGGTATGAGAGATTTGCCCAACTCCAGGCAATCAACGATGCCAAACGGATTTTTCTTCCCCTCTGATCTTTTTTTCCTCCTTTTTTTCTCCTGCCTTCGTTTCGTTTTGCGTTACATATCCGCGTGTGATCTATTTTAATTCCTACAATTTTTCACTACGCACTCTCTTCTTGCCTGTCCCTCGCTGGTGCAGAAGTGGAAGTGGAAGCATCGAAGGTGCCCAACTGGAGAGGAAAGCAACTCCAGAGGCATCAGAGGTGCCCAACTCAAGGCTAAAAAGAAGTATAGATTGATGCATCAGGTGCCCAACTGCGGGCAGGAAACCAACTCCAGGCATCAGAGGTGTCCAACTCGAGGCATCAAGGAAACCCAATAACTCGAGGCATGCTAGATCCCCAACTCCAGGCATGAGAGGTGCACAACTCGAGGCATCAAACGCGCCCAACTCAAAACATGATAGGTGACCAACTCGAGGCATGAGAGGTGCCCAACTCGAGGCATCAAAGGCGGGTGCCCAGCTCGAGGCTTCAAAGGTGCCCAAGTCCAAGCATGAGAGGTGCCCGACTCGAAGCATCAAAGGTCCCCAACTCGAGGCATGAGAGGCGCCCAACTCGAGGCATGAGAGATGCCCAACTCCAGGCATCAACGATGCCCAACTGGAGGCAGGACAGGTGCCCAACTCGAGGTGCAGAAGTGGAAGTGGAAGCATCGAAGGTGCCCAACTGGAGAGGAAAGCAACTCCAGAGGCATCAGAGGTGCCCAACTCAAGGCTAAAAAGAAGTATAGATTGATGCATCAGGTGCCCAACTGCGGGCAGGAAACCAACTCCAGGCATCAGAGGTGTCCAACTCGAGGCATCAAGGAAACCCAACTCGAGGCATGCTAGATGCCCAACTCCAGGCATGAGAGGTGCCCAACTCGAGGCATCAAACGCGCCCAACTCAAAACATGACAGGTGACCAACTCGAGGCATGAGAGGTGCCCAACTCGAGGCATCAAAGGTGGGTGCTCAGCTCGAGGCTTCAAAGGTGCCCAAGTCGAAGCATGAGAGGTGCCCAACTCGAAGCATCAAAGGTCCCCAACTCGAGGCATGAGAGGCGCCCAACTCGAGGCATGAGAGGTGCCCAACTCAATGCATGACAGGTGCTTAACTCAAAGCATGAAAGGTGCCCAACTCGAGGCATGAGCACCTCAAAACATGACAGGTGCCTAGCTGAAGGCTTCAAAAGTGCCCAACTCGAGGCATGAGAGGAGCCCAACTCATAGCATGAGAGGTGCCCAACTCGAAGCATCAAAGGTGCCCAACTTGAGGCATGAGAGGTGCCTAACTCGAGGCATGAAAGGTGCCCGACTCGAAGCATCAAAGGTGCCCAACTCGAGGCATGAGAGGCGCCCAACTCGAAGCATCAAAGGTGCTCAACTTGAGGCATGAGAGGTGCCTAACTCGAGGCATGAAAGGTGCCCGACTCGAAGCATCAAAGGTGCCCAACTCGAAGCATGAGAGGTGCCCAACTCATACCCAACTCGAAGCATGAGAGGTGCCCAGCTCCAGCATCAAAGGTGCCCAACTCGAAGCATCAAAGTGCCCAACTCGAAGCATGAGAGGTGCCCAACTCATACCCAACTCGAAGCATGAGAGGTGCCCAGCTCGAGCATCAAAGGTGCCCAACTCGAAGCATCAAAGGTGCCCAACTCCAAGCATCAAAGGTGCCCAACTCGAAGCATGAGAGGTGCCCGACTAGAAGCATCAAAGGTACCCAACTCGAGGCATCAAAGGTGCCCAACTCGAGGCATGAGAGCTAGGTGCCCAGTTCGAGCATCAAAGGTGCCCAACTCGAAGCATCAAAGGTGCCCAACTCGAAGCATCAAAGGTGCCCAACTCATACCCGACTCGAAGCATGAGAGGTGCCCAGCTCGAGCATGAGAGGTGCCCAACTCGAAGCATCAAAGGTGCCCAACTCGAAGCATCAGAGGTGCCCAACTCGAAGCATGAGAGGTGCCCAACTCATACCCAACTCGAGGCATGAGAGGTGCCCAGCTCTCCCAGCTCAAGCATCAAAGGTGCCCAACTCGAAGCATCAAAGGTGCCCAAATCGAAGCATGAGAGGTGCCCAGCTCGAGCATCAAAGGTGTCCAACTCGAAGCATCAAAGGTGCCCAACTCGAAGCATCAAAGGTGCCCAACTCGAAGCATGAGAGGTGCCCAGCTCGAGCATCAAAGGTGGCCAACTCGAAGCATCAAAGGTGCCCAACTCGAAGCATCAAAGGTGCCCAACTCGAAGCATGAGAGGTGCCCAACTCATACCCAACTCGAGGGATGAGAGGTGCCCAACTCGAGCATTAAAGGTGCCCAACTCGAAGCATGACAGGTGCCCAACTCATACCCAACTAGAAGCATGAGAGGTGCCCAGCTCGAGCATCAAAGGTGCCCAACTCGAAGCATGAAAGATGCCCAACTCGAAGCATGAGAGGTGCCCAACTCGAAGCATGAGAGGTGCCCAACTCATACAACTCGAAGCATGAGAGGTGCCCAGCTCGAGCATCAAAGGTGCCCAACTCCAAGCATCAAAGGTGCCCAACTCGAAGCATCAAAGGTGCCCAACTCAAAGCATGAGAGGTGCCCAACCCATACCCAACTCGAAGCATGAGAGGTGCCCAGCTCGAGCATCAAAGGTGCCCAACTCGAAGCATGAAAGGTGCCCAACTCCAAGCATCAAAGGTGCCCAACTCGAAGCGTGAGAGGTGCCCAACTCATACCCAACTCGAAGCATGAGAGGTGCCCAGCTCGAGCATCAAAGGTGCCCAACTCGAAGCATCAAAGGTGCCCAACTCGAAGCATCAAAGGTGCCCAACTCGAAGCATGAGAAGTGCCCAACTCATACCCAACTCGAAGCATGAGAGGTGCCCAACTCGAAGCATGAGAGGTGCCCAACTCATACCCAACTCGAGGCATGAGAGGTGCCCAGCTCGAGCATCAAAGGTGCCCAACTCGAAGCATCAAAGGTGCCCAACTCGAAGCATCAAAGGTCCCCAACTCAAAGCATGAGAGGTGCCCAACTCATACCCAACTCGAGGCCCAGCTCGAGCATCAAAGGTGCCCAACTCGAAGCATGAGAGGTGCCCAACTCATACCCAACTCGAAGCATGAGAGGTGCCCAGCTCTAGGTGCCCAACTCGAAGCATCAAAGGTGCCCAACTCGAAGCATCTAAGGTGCCCAACTCATACCCAACTCGAAGCATGAGAGGTACCCAGCTCGAGCATCAAAGGTGCCCAACTCGAAGCATCAAAGGTGCCCAACTCGAAGCATCAAAGGTGCCCAACTCGAAGCATCAAAGGTGCCCAACTCATACCCAACTCGAAGCATGAGAGGTGCCCAACTCATACCCAACTCGAGGGATGAGAGGTGCCCAACTCGAGCATTAAAGGTGCCCAACTCGAAGCATGACAGGTGCCCAACTCATACCCAACTAGAAGCATGAGAGGTGCCCAGCTCGAGCATGAAAGGTGCCCAACTCGAAGCATCAAAGGTGCCCAACTCGAAGCATGAGAGGTGCCCAACTCATACCCAACTCGAAGCATGAGAGGTGCCCAGCTCGAGGATCAAAGGTGCCCAAGCATGAGAGGTGCCCAGCTCGAGCATCAAAGGTGCCCAACTCGAAGCATCAAAGGTGCCCAACTCGAAGCATCAAAGGTGCCCAACTCATACCCGACTCGAAGCATGAGAGGTGCCCAGCTCGAGCATGAGAGGTGCCCAACTCGAAGCATCAAAGGTGCCCAACTCGAAGCATCAGAGGTGCCCAGCTCGAGCCTCAAAGGTGCCCAGCTCGAGCATCAAAGGTGCCCAACTCGAAGCATCAAAGGTGCCCAACTCGAAGCATCAAAGGTGCCCAACTCGAAGCATCAAAGGTGCCCAACTCGAAGCATCAAAGGTGCCCAGCTCGAAGCATCAAAGGTGCCCAACTTGAGGCATCATGTGGCCGGAATATGGGGTAACGTGGCTGAAACACCGCCACGTTTGAGCATGGTGCTTGCCCACAACACACCCGATGGCAAAGAGGTGTTTCTCCTATGGAACGGAACCCACTATGAGCTTGCACAGCGAACAAACTGAAAAAAAACGTGTGTGCCGAGATGTGCTATTGGCGAGCAGGGGGGATGATTCAAACGACTAAATACCGCAATTATTGTAAGATGGGATACAATGGGTCATCTGCCAAGAGAAAGATTGCCCCCCCCGGCTAGTCCGCACGATCACCACAGATTGCCTAGAACAAAATATATGCATGCTTTAAAATGCTCCGAAATCCACGAACATCTTCAAATAACTGCGTGATACATGTTCCAAGCCGTTCCAGAGTTTTTTCCCGGGTTTTCCAGGCGTTTCCCGGAGTTTGCCGATTTTTCCCGGAGTTTGCCGATTTTTCAAAAATTTTCCCGGAAACGACGCAGCCACGTTTAGTGCCCACCACATTAGTTTCTCTCTGGATGGGACATATGGGATGATTAGAGTAATGGATAGTAATGGGTTATTGGAGTTATAGAGTTATAGATTATTAGATGGACATTAGATGACATTAGGACATTAGAGTATTTATAGAGTTATAGATGGAAGATCATTCCACCAATACATTTGGCACCAGTAAGCAATGGGAATTTCATAGCAACAAAAATGGGAGAGATGCCTATGACGAAGGATGGAAACCATACATGGTTTCATTTTGAGATATGACCAACAAAAGAGCACAAACAAAGACAATAAGATGGCTGTGTTGTTTGATGGTCAAACCCTGTGTCAAACAATCTTGTTTATAAGCCAAAATGGTACTTCACTAAAGGATTCCTTCTTTTTACCAATCAAACAGTAAAGGTGGATATGACAGGATTTTTGGCACTGCTCAACTCGTGCTTTCTTTTTGACGATATTCACACTTTTGTTTGACCTATTTCATATATATATATACATACATATTTAGTTGTGGACGGACAATTGAGAATTCACCAACCGCCCAAATAGATGGCCACCAGTTCGGCAGTCAGCAATATCACCAGCACCAAGAAGTATATCACCAACCAGTACCAACCCTTGAGATTTCTCAAACTTCAAGATCCCTGAAATCTAAAATTTTGAGGCACAAGTGCCAGTGTCTCTCTGTATTTGACCTCGGAAATGGGCGAACAGTTGGTGTCCTGTAGTTGTTCCCCAGAAATTTTAGAAAGCTCAATTATCGACTTAAGATAGTGATCACTATACTATGAACCTGTATGGTGAATAGATGCAGAATGAAACAGATAGAGAAATGAATCCTCACTATTCCTCACTAATGAATTCCATTTTCATGGGTAAATGGTCACTGATGACTTAGCCACGGTAGGTCCACCCTGAGAACCACACAGTGGCTGGAACCACAAATCCAGTGGGATATCATCATTTTCCCGCATGAAAATTGCAATAAACTGGGACATACCTCGTTATGCCTAGTATACCTCATAATTTCTGGGCAAACCCACCGATCAGAATATATGCTGGTTGGTGTTTTTTTCTCCATATGTTGGGAATAATCATCCCAACTGACCAATATGTTTCAGAGGGGTTGAAACCACCAACCAGTATGTGCGTTTGTTGTAGATCCCATAAAATGTTCCATCGAATATCAATGATGCTTGGCATGTGTTGGTCTTTCACCCCTATGATAGGCTATCTGGACAAACCCATGTCATCCCATTAAGTCCTTATTCAATCCAGAGTGAAAACATGCTTAAACCCTAGCCTGTTTTCCATAGAATGATTTAAATTTGATATAGTTTAATCGTCCCATGGCATCCTCATAAAGTGCTTCAAGCCAACATTTGATCAGCTAAATCCCTATTTTTGCTGGCGAAATCTCATCCATGCCCTACTAAGTCCTACTACTGCATATAAAATATACGTATGAGTCCCATTGCATCCCATTGCATCCCATTGATGAATATTGAATCCTCTTAAATCCTACAAAGTGGTGCCCCCCAGTGATGTGAACGTTGGTGTAGATTCGCCCCAGTAACTAGTTCGTTATTTGCGTACCATAAACCAGTTCGTGAAATTGGAGTTATTTGCACCAACTTAGCTATCGTGGGGCCTCACGACTTGTATAAATCAACCACTTTTGAGGAATATTCACCATAAATAATCCATATTCAACCCATGTGCATCCCATTGATTCAATTGAATCCTGTTAAATCCTACTATAAATCCCATGAAATCCCATGATGCCCTTAGGATCCTGCATGGTGAGATCGATACCATCATTCCAGTGAGCCATGCACGACGTCTCTGCGACGCTGCCACTTTTGCGACCAGAAGGTGGGGATTTCACCAGAAGGTCTTCGAAAGTTCACCTAGACCACCATATATCTGGGAAAATCTGGGTAAATTTGATCACGACCCTAGACCACCATATAATATATCTGGGTAAATTAGATCACGACCCTAGACCACCATATATTTGGGTAAATTTGATCACGACCTCACTGCGACCTCCCTCACTGGAGGAAATTAATGATAGTAAGGGGAATTATCCCAAAAATGGCCAAACTATTCAGGTTAGGGAATGATGATTAATTCACCTAGATATATGAGGGTTTCCATAAATGGGAAAACACCCCATTCATAGCTGGAAGGTGTGTAGAATGGAAAATCCAAACTGAAAATGGATGATAATTGGGGTACCCCCCATTTATGGAAACCCTCATATGGGGATATTGAAACAGCCTACGATCAACTGGCAAAGGGTCCATAAGGTGTCCAAGTGAAACAATCTAATGGGTTGAAAGTCCAAATATCAATTGCCTATAAAGGTTACATTATGTTCATTGACATGCTATTTGATATCTTGGGGATAACTCTCATGGATATGTTTTAATTGAAATATCCGACAACAGTAACCCCCTGTTTGATTTTACTATATGAACAATTTTATGCTAGTGACACATGCTAAGTTCATGGTGGTTCAAGTAATAAAACTACAGGGCATACACCAGTTTATGGTATATTTTGTGTGTGATATGTGTGTTATAATAGGGACCATTAAATTGGATATTCTGTATACTTTCATATTATGGGGACATGGTGTTGGACATAACTAATGATCAATGAGATATTCGTGTTGTGTTTGTTATTGTCCTTTAGGAGTAACACAGATTAATGTTAAATGTGTGTGAATCTTCTTTTCGGTATTGCTCTTTGGAAATCCAATGGACTTATCATGTTCATGTTGACGCTCATTTATTTGCCAGACATTGTGAATCTAGTGGGTAGACCATGAGCGATAAATAAGACCTTTTAAGGTCTCTAAATATCCCATGTCTAGATTGTAGCATTAGGTATGGTGTACTATTGGGGTTCAAAGTCCTACTGGGACCACTTGTGTCTTCTGACAGAAAAATCGGGACGAGATCAGCAAGTTGCAGGTTGGTCACCGTGAGCAAAGGCCACAATGACATCTCGAACAGTTCGAAATACGTGGCTCGGCTGCGGAGAAGATGAATCTCCGCTTTTTTTGAGCACATTTCACCAGGGTTTCGGGGGTGTAAGTTTACAAGTCCATTTTTTCTGTGGGAAGATTTTGTTTCATCTTCAATTGTTTGTACATCCCCATAAAATTGCAAGAGTTGTTGCCATTATAAGATTTTATAGGAATGAAGAATCCAAATGGCTAGCTGGGATTTGTTGGTTTACTGTAGATAACTCGAACCAGAGGCGCTTACTATTTGACCAAGTTTAGGAAACTGTGAAGGGAGATCAGATCATGTCAACCCAACCCTGAGGTAATATGCTGCACTTTGTTCACAAGGGAAGGAACCGCCAGAAAGATATGAGTTGATCTTGCAAATGGCTCTCTGTTCTTTAAGCGTAAAAAACATAGGTTGAATTTATCAACACTGAACTTGTGGACGGGTTGCAGCAAAAAAAAAACTCTTTGCTGAGCCACTGCAAGCCTAGTAAGACACCTGAAATATTTATACCGACCTCACTGCGCCACTGCTAGGGTACATGATTTTGACCCATGCCAATGTCAGGTGTGCAACTGATTTTAAACGATCATAGTTTGGTCTCAGAAGACATACAAACATGACTGCAGGGGAGCACATGAACGCTCCCCCCCAGGACCAAGTATCGGTAAAACAGAAACCCCACTTGAGGGTACAGTTCCATTAATAGTGGCTATGTATAACCATAGTTTTATATAAAGGTTAAGGTTATTCCCAACTTATAGGGGTTTACCTATATGATCACATCACATCTCCACCGCACTTGAGGTGACAGCTCTCAAGAAGTTCTTGGACGGTGGATAGCTTGATGAAAATTTAAGGGTACCAGCACTCCCGAACCCAAACTTTTGCGACCGTGCCTGGTAGGCGTTTCGATAGATCTTCTGGTTGGTGGTTGCGTTCAAATTTGTGATTCGAGTCTTGGAAATGGGATAACGACGATGATAATCATTATCATGGTGATGATGATTGTATTACTATTATCATTATCGTTATTATCACTGTATTATTATTGATTGATATTGATTGATATATTAATCTGAAAGCAGCGTTGTGAGCGCCCACGTTTTGGGCAGTCTCCTTTTGCCACTTTTCTCCATGAATCTACCCATCCAGACAAAAAATATGGCTGCACTTGTCACTTCAACATTGCATCTCCCACAGGCAAACCCCAAGAACAAAATTCCCTACACAAAATTAAACTCCATAACTGAAAACCGAAAAACCAAAAAAAACAAACAACTACAAAAAAACAAAAAAAACATAGATTCCAGAGAAAGGTTGGGGGGCTCATAGTTGCTGGATCTTTGTTTTTTTTTTGGGTTTTTTTTCGGTTTTTTGTGTTTTTTTGGTGGTTTTGCTTATTGTACCGCCTGTCTATAGGGGTGGTTTTACCTTGAAAATGTGTTCTCCATATTTCCTGAACAGCAAGGCCTAATTTCCGATTTTCTGGAGGTGGTGGCTCTGTTTGTGTAATTTTCTTGTGAGCAAGGAATACCACCCTCTTTTCTGAAAAACACTAATTTAATGTATATGCATATTTTATCTTAAGGAAATGCTACCCTTCTCTAAAAGGACTACTACCTCTATGGAAGGAATTACATATGTTCATTAAAATATATGGAAGACAGAACGCACTTGTTCTAAAGGAATGCTATGCACATCTCAGGGTCTTGCTTTACACTTTCTCAAAGGAATGTTGTTCCCTCTATAGAAGAATGTTGCATAGAGGCATGCCACAACTTCCTCAAGAAATGCCACATTCTTTCAAATTTTCAACGATGACTTATGAGAAGCATGCTGTGGCCCTTAGAATCTGAGTTGATGCTGTACTAGGGTTTAATAACACAATATTTTTCAAAGGAACAATATGCTTACCCTTGCAAAACATTCCATATCTCTTTCTGTAGGGAGCTCTGTCAGGAAGATGCAATGCTGCTTGGGGACAAAATGAAATCTTCTGTCAATCAAAAGTGCTGTTTCCTCTTGTTCATGCTTGCTATAAAAACCTGCAACATAGAAGCAAACACACCCCTATCATTTGAGCATGGCGCAACAGGGCAAAATTGAATTTTCTTTCTGATATTCACTGGCTAAATGACATAGAACCGTTGATAGACAACCTGCAGCAATGAGAACATGTCTTAAAACTGCTGGAAAAGGCAACAGTACATATTGCTTACAGACTTGGACACACATGTCAGAAAATGCTCAAAACATAGCATTTTTTTAAGAGATTTGTGGGCGCTGAGAGCGCTGGCCTCTCATATTAATATATATATATATTATAATAATAGTAACATAATAATAATGATTATTATCATTTCCCAAGCCCGAGTGACTATTCTTTTGGTGCCACAATGGCTCAATCACCAATCAGTTTTCCCAACGGTTTGATGGGCCAAAGAAGCCCTGATGGTTTGATGAGCGTGCAGTGCTCAAGTGAAAAAATGGAGTCAGCCGATGTGGTTTCACATTAAAGGTGACAACGGCTAAGGCACTCATGACCTTTTGTTGTGGTTATGTCCTATTAATCAGGATTTATACGTAGTGGAATAATGCTTGAGAATGATGAAAAAATGGTGATTCATGCACCATGATGCTAAGCTGCAGCTACTACAGTAGCCATTGTGAGAGCTTCCAGTTCCGCCCACTTGGGACCATCCCGGTCATCCCCTGCAGGCGACGTTGCAGGGTCAGCTGGGCACTGGCAACCGGATCAGCTCAGTGGTGGGGATCACAGGAGTTGTGGAGCCCGTCATCCACGTCTGGAAAGTCGTGACAACATAAAAAAAATCGCTGTTAAATGGATGGAAAGTAGTCCCAGATATGGAAAATGGATGAAAATGGACGGATTCTACAGAAAGTCATCTAGGGACACGGAAAGGCCATTTTCCGTATCTATGTTCGCTGATGGGGAGGGCTGGGCAAGCAAGGTCAATGGGCAATGTGGTCAAGACACTCTAAACGTACACATATACGCAATCTCCCAATTCAACATAAAACCACTCTATCGAAGAAACTATCAAGATCCCAAAATATCAAATTGCTAAGATTGGGTGTGGCTTATTGTTGAGTTTACTATTGTTTTTGTCAGTACGCCACACTAAAATTAGTTTGAGATATACGATACAACTGTAGCAATCGCCTGTGAACATCAATGAGCAGAGGTCGGAAAGTGCCAACATGTTGGGCGTAGCAGTAAGATTGAATTCAAACAAAAGAAATGACATAAACCATCATAAACCCCGATTCTTCGCATAGATCAACATGAAGAACTGCCAGTTTACAAAGCCACATGATGTATAGTTCCAAGCTTAAGTATCATAAACCATACTTATTGGATTTATAAACCAACACACCAGAAGTTGGGGACCAAAAAAGGTCTTATTTGTTCATAGTCATCTCAGCCGGGTAGGGCTACGATTTTTCGGGATGAAGCTGGATGGATTTTGTGGTTTCCCTGAAGGGACTAACTCAGCTGTGGCATCAAAAAATCATCCATTCATAGTCCATTACAATCCATGTGTAGATCATGAATGTCCATTAATCCATGTATAGATCATTTATGATGATAGTCCATTATGATCATTTCTTCGATCATTTTCTAAAAAACGACCTCACTGTTCTCCCTCACTGGAATCATGGTTTTCATAAGGGAAATCATCCCCATGTGAGGCCTTAATTCAGGTTAGTGAAATATTATAATTTACCCAGATGGATCATTTCTTCGATCATTTTTTCTTAAAAAAGGAAAGTAGACATACCTGAAACACAGTTGCTCAACGCCTTTTTTCAGAGCTACAGCGACCTCATTGGACAAAGTTTTGAGTTGCTCAACGTCATTGAAAACCAAGGTGTTTCCGAATGTGCCCCAGTCTTTGAGCAAACCTCATTTGCCATTTGATTGGATTTTCTAAATGGAAGTCCATGTAAATCTATGATTAATCCATGTAAAGCTGTTTTTTTCCGCAGATTTACATGGATTACCCTCTGGTAAACATACAAAAAGCTATTGAACATGGCCATTTATAGTTGATTTATCCATTGAAAATGGTGATTTTCCAGAGTTTTTTGTATGTTTACTTACCAGAGGGTAATCATCGATTTACCATGGGACTTCGCTGACTTCCCCATGGTTTTAAAACCATGAACCGGGGCAACCTGAGGTGCAGTACCCAGTGTCCACCAGGGATCCGGACAACATGTGCTCCAACTACAAGCGACATCTCTCGGCTGAGGTACGTCGGGTACGTTTTTTTGTTGGTGAAAGCTACGTTGATGTGCCCGATTTGTATGTTGGGGTATATTATATATAATTACTGTCTATTTACAAGATGGTGCCCCAGTTTGTTAGCTAAGTTGGTGCAAATAACTCCCATTTCACTATGGTTTATGGCAGATATAACTATAGTTACCCTCTGGTAAATTAACTTGTTGACCCTGAGATTTTCACCAATTTTTAGAGGAAACTAATCTGAACCAACCCCGATGACTACCAGGGTCGTCATGTTAATTTACTGGAGGGTATATATAATTACTGTCTCTTTCAAAGATATGATATTGGAAGATATGATATTGTTACTAAGTATATCTGGTTGGTGGTTTGGAACATGACTTTAATTTTCCCCAATAGTTGGGAATTTCATGATCCCAACTGACTTTCATATTTTTCAGAGGGGTTGAAAGTTGAAACCACCAACCAGTATAATTACTGTCTATTTAAAGATATTGATTAACCACTTGCAGTCATCATTATATATATTAATATTGATCAATAGCACTATATTATTATCCATTGTTATTATTTAATATTATTATTCTTTACTATTCTTTATTATGGTTGTTACTATTATTAAATTATTATTATCATGATATGTTCATGGATTTTACATTGACAGGTTAGATTACATTAGATTACCAGCGTGTAGGTTGATGGGTTTGATGGGTGAATGGATTGTTTTTTTTTCGGCATATTTCCTATGCATTAAGATAAATGATGATAAATGTGAAATAGGAGGATAAACAAATGGGTATGGGTCAATACCTATAGATACATTTTTAGTGGGATGAACATCCATTTACCAGCTATTTTGGGGTTCACCAGGGGTACAAGGTTTTGACCCATCCCCAAATGTCAAATTAAGTTAGTATATTAAGTCTATATTGTGAAATCACCAAGCGGCGATTCTGGGATAAGCCACGGCCATCGAAGAACGGTTCATCTGGAGACTCCTGCAGGATAGGCACATTCTTCGTGTGCGGGTGAAACACTACATGCGAGGACGGAAGGGGCCACGACGGGCTGACTCCAGCGGTCGCAATGTTTGAAATGGATTGCAACGCTGAAATCATTGGGTGGTTTGATGGAAAATCTGCAGGAATCCGTTGTTTCTACAAACAAAATCAAACAAATATGTTCATTCAATTCTGGTGTGAAAGGATCTTCCCTTTCATGCTCAACGCCCGTTACATCCCACTCACTTCAAGCGTAGTTGCAACCCGTCACTGGAACAGGCCGGTGATTGTGAGTTGGCTAAGGACTCACATCTTCCAGAACAGAACACTTTTTGTTTGATTGATTTGATTGCGGCTTCACCAAAAGCAGTGTGCTCTCATGAAAAGCTTCAGTGTTGCTGACGCTACCGAGGAAATATCCAGGGCTTTTCTTGATGTCTTGATGTGTTGAAGGTGATTGTTCACCAGCAAAAAAGAGGACTTGACCAGGTTTTGAATGATGAACAGAGTGATTTGACCTGATTTTCCATCGCATGGTCAACTTCAGCCCTTTTGGGGTAGTGATCCTTCTCAAGCATCTTGGAGGCTGCATAAAATTCTGATGAAAAAGCACTGGATTTCTAGATGGTCAAAACCAAAAGGCACAAGGAAACTTATTTTGCTCATTTGGGCTGCGACTCATAAAATATTGAGGGAGAGTAGGCCCTGGTATCTAGAATCTATTCCATACTGAGCTGTGTGACTGCACTGCTGACGCATGCACAGCTGGAAACCACATGACGTCCTACATTTCTTAGGTATTTCCATTTGTATCCATTTGTTGAATGGTTCAAACAGTAGCTGATAACTAGCCAGAGCTTAACCACACACATCAAGACCAAATATTTGGTCATATGTGGTCCCTTGAACTACCCTCCAATATCATTAAACATTGCTATTTGTAGCTGAGAAATCTCTGAACTATAGCTGGGCAATTGTATATATATGTATATATATAGAGAATATTTGAGAAGATCGTGGAAAAACATGTATAGATTATTATAGCTGGGCATATAGAGAAAGAAAGAAAGATAGAT
This sequence comes from Cladocopium goreaui, assembly GCA_947184155.2. Classification (NCBI taxonomy): domain Eukaryota; class Dinophyceae; order Suessiales; family Symbiodiniaceae; genus Cladocopium; species Cladocopium goreaui. The sequence goes on from CAMXCT020006312.1 coordinate 20,657, forward strand.
AGATAGATAGATAGATAGACAGATAGACAGACAGACAGACAGATAGATAGATGATTTTTATCTGTAGGAAAATCATCAATATTACTATACCATATTATAAATGATTGATATTCCATTGCAATTTTTGATTAACAGCTGGTGCGGCACACACCAAAGGACAGCCATCATGGCCCAGCAATGTCTACGAGGCGGAAACCAAGACTGGGCCATGAGCCGGACGAAGGGGGTTGACATGAAGAATTTTCAATCTACACCCTCTGGTAAACTAACAGTTTGCTATGGAAAATCACCATCCTTAATAGGTAAATCAACGATTTCTATGGTATATTTTCAATAGCTATGTTAAATTACAATAGGGTAAATGGGGAAAAATCATCTACAAATGTAGGTTTTAATTGGGGGGTTTCATCGATTGTAATGCGAAAATCATCCATAAATGAGGGCCCGTAGTAATTCATACTACTCTGTGGTAGTTTAACACTTGGCTGTGTGGTATTGCAAATTTACTTCGGTGACTTACCTTTGAAACATGTTGATTTTCAAAAGCAAACTGTGAAGTTACCAGAGGGTATTGCAACACATCCATTGCAATTGTATTCCACTGAAAGGATGCGGGAGATTTGACATATGTGTTCGAAGACATCCGATCAATTTGTTTATATTTCTGTAAGCATCGGATAGAACCCAGTTGCTCCCAATTCCTAAATGTCGCTCATCATTTATGATCTTGTTAAGTTCTGGGATCATAGCATGCCAATGGCCCAAATGAGGTACTCGTACCTGAAATGCAGCTACTAATAAGGACCTTGTCAGACCCAAGTTTTGGGAATATTCCCTTGCATAGGCATCTTAGGCCTAAACATAGTGATATAGACATTTGCATGTTTGTGCATGTTTTAGGTAGAGTTCCTCCGATTTCCATTTTATATAGGCATCCTAAAAATGTCCGCTGACCCTTTTTTTTTCTTCAAAAAAAGTTGGAGCCCTTCAATCAACCGACAGATCTCCTGTTGGCGCAAGGCTTAGGAGGACATGCTTTCCTCCCGATTCAGACATGTTCATCATGCTTGGGAATAACATGAGTTCTTGATGATTTACTTTTCTATCCCTGCAAATCGGGAGGAATATTCGCATTCTGAGGCCATGGACTGCTTCACTGCTTCCCAACGTCCGGCAGTTTCAAATGTTGTTTGTAGTATGTCCATCAGTCCATCCATTTTGAGGACTGGTTGAGGTTGTATAAACCTCCAGCCATTTTTTTTGGGTGGGTTGTCCCAGCCCTACCGGGTGGTGTTTCCTAGGCCGAGAAAGTCTTTCTGCAGACCTTTGCCAAATGCCCAGAACTCTGCACTGCGACTTGGCGTCATGGCTGACATCACCGAAGAATCACCTGACTAGTGAAAGAAAGGCCCAGTTTAGCATCTATTTGGTTTCACGTTTGTTCATTCTCAACAATGATACTGACAAGTGTGGTCCCCAAGTGACAATATAGTAAGTTTTTGTTTTGAGGGTTGGCTCAATCAACAACCTATTCGCAACGATGGTCTTGGCACCGAAATGCCTTGATTGGAGTACAGCTACCCAACTGCGAGTTTGCATAGGAGTGGAATGGGATTATGAATCCCGTTTGTAGTGTAATAAAGGCCCATGATTGAGATGACTGGCTAAGTTTTGGTTGAGCCTATTGGGTAATTGATTGTCCAATATTTGCCATATATGGGGACAACTATCACCAAATATCAGGATATTGGGCAACAAAATCATTCTATACTAAACTTATGAACTACCTATTTGATGCTTAAGAAAGAGCCCATGATTGCAGTAATATCACCATATTTTATCCAGACCCTGGAGTCTGGTGAAAGATAAGACGGTTCAGCTTGGCTCAGGCGTTCTACGGAAACGAGGCCTTCTGCGAGAAGCTCCTCATGGACTCTGTGAATGCTTACGAGTACGGTGTGCCAGGGATCCCTAGAGAGTCTCATTTGTGCTTCTTTTGCAGAAATGGGGAAGTTCCACCATGAACTGGATTGTGGATTTACATGGATTCATCAGGATTCATCCGGTGCATAACATGGATATGATATGGGTTTGTCCAAACATGGGGGATTAGTCATGGGTTTATATTACCCATGGCTCTTGGGAGATGATATGAGGCTTTCCATAGTCATGGGGGTACCCCAAGCTCGCTGGATGGTTTATTTCATGGTTAAAGTCCGAAAATCCCATGGATGATGACTGGGGTGTAGCACCATTTACGGAAACCTCCATATGGGATAATAATCTGGTTGGTGGTTTGGAACATTTTTTATTTTCCGCAATATATGGGACAAACCTTCCCATTGACTAATATTTTTCAGAGGGGTTGAAACCACCAACCAGTAATCACAATTGACTCATATGTTTTGAGGATTTTGAAACCAGCGCTGATACACCAATTATGAGTTTCTTGGAGGTCTGTTCGCAATTCACCACCATTGGTAGCCCATTGATATTCTTTGAGATTCCTGAAGGTTTCTGGAGAGGTTGCATTCACGGTGTGGTTTCGCATCCTGCTTGTGAAAGGATGATCAACACATAGCCTTTCTTTTGGAAGGGAGACGGGATGGCAAAATGTTAGCTTTAATCAGGGGTGGTTTATTATTGAGTTTGCGCACTTTGTTAGCTTTATTTGGGTTTGGTTTACCAATCATAGGTCAACATTAGACATTGCTGCAGGGTTTCGTGTTCCAAGTAGCATGCGGTGGTCACCAAACGGGTTGATACAAAACAAGTTGTGGTGTTTCATCAAGTCATGAAAGAACGATTGGGACTAGTGACTAGTGTAGCTACATCTCTTTGTCACCATCCTTCTCTACGAATTATGTAGCACACATTATGAGTCAAATATTGCTTAATTGTACACACCGACGCTTTATGGTTTTCAGAACTTATATGATAATACGACATATATATCTCAATTCCTATCATTGATTAATACTTTGTCCATATCATCGTGAATCTAATCTTTATATGGGGAAATATCCTTGTGCATGATATATATATATATATTATAAAAGTCATCATGAGCTCACTGGATTGTTTTTCTCCTTTGATCCTATGTCATCCTGTTCTTCAAGGGGTTAAACTTTTTAAACGCCCAACATATCAACATCGACCGGTCAATTTTGTGACCGTTTCCTGAGGTGCCACGATGCGCCAGCTCATACTCAGTTCAGGTTGCCGAGGGGATTATCATCAACCATGGGATGGGGCAGTTTTCAAAGACAGATTGGTGACAGATTCGCTTTTATTGTTCCGTATATACAAGATAAATATATATATATATATATGTTGCTGTTCCATTGTTCCATATGTGACATACAGACCATGCTTTTCTTTCTTTTCATGTTCCTCTGTATGTATCATGTAAGAGAATCATGGAGATGAATAAAACAGTGTGAATATATGAATTACTGTAAGTTTCTACCCGTTTGTTGGCAATGTATTCACACTTGCCAGCTTCTGATCATCGCTACTGAATTGCTAGGCTTCCCTCCCTTTAAAATGTTCAGTCTGGTTGCTTGTTTCCCTATGTCTTCCTGGTTATATAACGTTACATATCGTCACGGTTATTGTTAATTATATATATATATATATTATACAATCTTTCACTTATACCGACATATCATGTCGTATGTATACACTGCTTACATCCTCATCTTGGTCATCTTCCCTGCGACCATGTTGCGCAACTTTTTGAAACTGCCAGCGAATCAGGATGAATAGCCCCTACTGGGAAGAATCCTTTCGAAACAAAGCAGCCGTGGGAGCTGCCGAGGCTGCGGCTGCAAATGTCGCGATGGATTCGTGGTAATGGGTGAACAGAAACAAACTTAGTAAAGGGAGACAATATTGTGTAGCTGTACCGATGACGAGTACCGGATGTCTTGAATTTTGGGGAATCAACAAAACTGAAAAAAAAACACAACAGTGCGCATCGAGTGAAGTTTTCCCCGAAATGCGGAAAACCATTTCATCCGGGTGTACAGTGTACATTGTCCAACTCTGGTTAGATTAGATAAATGAGTGGGTCGCTGCAATCAGCTACAGTGCACAAATGTCTGGAGATCGGGAGATCCCGATCTCGCTAGAAACCAGCATCAAAAAACTCCATGGGGTAGTGTACCAAAGGTCCCCAAACCAAATACGACCTCTTTTTAAGGGATTATTACCATACATCGACCCTAAAGGGGGCTAAGGGCTAAGCATCCGCATTCTGAAAGGTGACCTTGTCGGAGGCATCTCGGTTCAAGTCTCCTTAAGCCACTTAAAATGCTTCGGGCCACGCTGAGCTTGTCATGGCTATCCCTGGCCTTTGGGGAAACCTTTACGCTTCCGGCGTTGCCATACGAGTGCCTTGGACTTCGCTACACATCCCCTACTTTTGCTGGCAAAGTGCCAATTTTGCTGCTTCAAATTCCCCATGCTTTGCTAGAGTCTGCTAGAGTGCTATCCACCCACGCAATCCTTTTCCAGATCCTCTGGTTTGCGGTTTTACCCTCTGGCAAACTAGCACAACATAACTATGGACAATATCAATGTTTAATGGGTAAATCAACTATAAATTACCATTTTCAATAGCTTTGTTGAATTACCGAAGGGTATATATGGCTTAAATACGTTGAACAGTTCCATCCTACCTGGTTCCCAATTTTATTTCAACACGATGTTTCAAGGGATTTCGCCATCGCCCTGTCGCCCAGCGTAGGTATGATGCCTTAGAGCCTTACATTGATGAGCAGACCATGAGAATACATCACCAGCACCTGGGCTTCCAGTGGGACATGGCTGCCAGCATCACATGGAGTATAGGTCAGCACTGGGCGCCCTCAATAGTTCCACGGGTCACGGGATCCCATATTGCGGGATGGTCATCAATCCACTAATGATACTAATGGGGATTTACCAGATCATGATAAGATCTTTCCCATGGATTCCCATTATGGGGTTGAGTGTGAACCATATGCTGTACATGACTGTAGCATGTACCCTCTGGTAAATTTTCACTTGTTGACCCTGAATTTTTCACCAATAAAAATAGTGGAAACTAGTCTTCCAACCCCTGTCTGCCAGGGTCTATGTTAATTTACTGGAGGGTAACTTGACAATGGCACATGTCCATACATGTCCGTACATGTCCTAACTATCGAAACTTGTCGCTGAGGAAGCACCATGCCACCTATGTGGCAGGATTGAACACAGCACTTACAGCCAAGGGCGGTGCTCCTGCCAAAGGTTGGAGCATTCGGGGAAGTAGCGGGTAGAAAGAGAAGACATTGCGGGAAAATTGACCATAACCATGTTTTATCAATTGGATCAATAACCATTAGATAAAACCCATTGATTATAGATAGTTGATCCATAACCATGTTTTATCAATTGGATCAACTATCTATCATCATGTTGCAACAACCCGCAAATCTCTCCCTTGGGGTATCGCGCACATGCTCACTGTCCGAGTGTTGGTGTGTAACACCAGGCTGTGCAGTTGGGGTGTCCACAACAACAACAACAACAACAACGATAATATGTTTCTTTTTCAAGTCAACAAACAGTATTTTCAATTCTTCAAAATATCAATCATTAAGCACGGGACATGGGAATACAATCAGTAAGCCAGAAGGAACATCAGCAGTCGCTATGGATTCAACCAATCGACAAATGGCATCATTTTGCCGTACTAGAAATAGGATCTAATCGGAGAAAGCAACACTCAAAAAAGTCCCTTCGTTTTGAACCATAGCATTTTTCAAGGTAAGCCCAAGCGGAGGAGTAGCTTTCAAATTTCCCTCTTGACATTCTTCCATCTTGTGCCTTTATTTCTACACACCAATGTTGCCGCTGCATTTAAGTTTGCAGTCAAATGCCAGTCAAACTTATTTTGGACGAACATAATTTGGAGCTGAGCCTTTCCTCCATATGGCGGTATATATCGCTCAATATGAATGTGTTGGTGCCCTCCGGTCATCCAAAATGGCTATTGAAAATCCATCATTTATTAGATGATTTCCGCCTTGAACCTCCGTTCGCAGGGGATTTTCCATGGTCACGTTTGATTGTCAGAGAGTGGGCCCCCTATTAGTGGGTCAAGGTCTTTCTCGTCTATCTCCATTTCCGTTGGCACTATTCTGTTTGAGACGCTTAGCTGTAAGTGCACATTGCATATGTATGCTGCAAAGGTATACCTATATACGGTACTTACATACCTATATATATATATATACATGTATATATCAAATATCCATAGAACTTTAGAAACAGTGCAAATGATATCCCATACTCATTGGTGGCCTTGCAGCAGGTGACGCGTCCTTCCTCACGGAGTTGCAAAAATCGGCGGCCACGACGTCCCCAGCGATGCGAAATCACGGCGGGGGACATTACAATCACGCGCTCTTTTGGGTCACTGGCTGCATTTCTGGTCAGAGACATGCATTGGTTGCTGATATTTTTGCCGGTTTAATGGTGTTTAATATGGATATGTTTTTTTTTTTGTGCAGGAGTTTAAAACCACTATACAACTCTTGGGGTGCAAGGCGCCGGCCGCCAGGTAAAACACCTCATGACTCTTTGGGTTAATTGGCATATTGGCAGGATCGTGAACTGTACTTTAGCAGTTACAAAGTGCAACAGGCGCCAACTGGCAATTTTAAGGCGTTGAATCTTAATCGTCCAGTTTGAGCGGGTCAATCATTTACAGTTCTTGGCAGAGAACAGTGTACCATTTTTTGCCCCCTTGGCCAACCCTATGAGGACGGTTTGTTCTTCAGGTTCTGCAACTATCATTGAGACTCCAGCGATCCAGCATGGCAATAGATTTTTCTCCATTTTCCTTCATGTTTGTCAATGTTGATAGAACATGTTTGCAATAAAAAACATGAAAAATCAGATCATGTTCCATCTCTTTGAATACCAGAAAATATATGCCTGAAGGACCAATTGGCACACAAATGTCTGCTCTACCTTGGGTTTGGGCACACGTTTTTGGAGGTGAAAATCACCCCATCCCCCTACTAAACATCCCCTAAATGGTCCCAAGTATTTCTATTCCCTACAGTGATTAGGCCACCAGTTATGGCCGTCACTTATAAACCCATAAAAATCATAAAAATGATCATCCCATCAACAGTTCTTCGCCTAAACTTTTTGACGATTTTGTACCTGGCCACGTCGGGCTAAAGGCAGAAACCTTGGTTCCTGGCCACCCGGCGAGGTGAACCTCGCCAGCGCCAGCAGTCCCTCTGAGCCCAGCGCCGATTTGGGCGCGGCCATCGACGATCGCTTCGGTGGCGTGGTGGACCTGGGCTGCTGCTGGTTAGACGTTGGAAAACACGAGAAGTTGAATGGGGATTTTTTAACATCATTAATTTCGTGGGAATATTTAGGGTTCATAATTTCATGGGATTGTCTGGAATTTAACATGATTCCAACAATATGTTCATGAGATTTGATGGGATACCCTCCGGTAATCAAAGATATAGCGGAAAATCCATCATTTTCCCATCAAAACCTCCATTGAGTTCGGGGATTTCCCAGCCATGTTCGATTACTAGAGGTCAATTAGTTGCTGTTTCTCCCAGATTTTTGAGGAAGGTCTAAGTCCAAAGATGCAAATTGCTAGGCAAATTGAAGCCGCCTTCTTGGGGGAAGAACCAGCAATACATAGGAAGACCCCCCCAGTTATAAGTTGATTTATAAAGCCCATCGACATCCATTGACTATAGTTATAAGATGAAATAAGTATCATAAACCGTCCATTGTTATTGGAGTTATGTTCACGAACTTAGCTATCGTTTGGGGTTCCCATGGTTCCCACTTTGTACTGAATGTGTCAGAGGGGTGTATATCACCCTCTTTTCATTAACATAGACCCTGCCAAACAGGAGTTGGAAGAACACATTCCTCAACCAAGTAGTGATTCTCAGGGTCTATGTCAGTTGGGGGTATAGCCATGCTTCGCCATGGACTTTGCCATAGATTTTGTCTCAGACAAGGAAGAATGACTTTCCATTCCAATATAGTAGCCCCCAATATCAGGTAGAAAAGTGTTTCCAAGATGTTATAGCTTATGTTTCTTCCATAATTTCCAGGTGTCCAACTTTCTATCTTAGATTCTGGGTTGCTGACGTATTTTGAATGGATTATAGTGGGAAGATGATTTCACCCTATGCCTTGCAGAGGAGTCGAAAGCGAACCAAACTGATATGTAGATTCAAAATAAAACATTGAGAACATCCCAAACAAAATCATAGTCTGGTTTTCAGTGGATTACACCAATGGCAGAAGGCCCTTCCCATGTTGGGCGGCTTTTATTGTTATGAGATTTTCTGAGCCACAGAGGATGTGCGAGCAATTGCTATTGTTTGCTGTTTTTGTTTTCTGTTTTTTTTGGTGTTCCGATTTTGCATTTTTTCATGTTTTTTTTTCTGTTTTTTCTTTGCATGTTTCGTGTGTTGTTGTTTTTCTTTAGTTTGTTTGCTTTTGTCATTGTTTTTGTTTCATTGTGCTATTCTTGTTTGTGTTTGTTTTGTTTTTGCCTCTTCACTATCTCTTAGTTCCAGCAGGATAGGGATCACTTATAGGAAATAATTGCTTTGCACCCTTTTTAATCATAGAGCGGCTCAAATCCATGTTATTTTCTCGTATTTTTTTTGTGGTCGTTATTCCCTTCTGCGTTGGGGTCCTGTTTTCTTCCTATTTCTTTCGTGTTCATCTTCCCCTTTTGCGTTGGGGTCCTGTTTGGACCAGAGGGCCCGAAATCGAATGTCTCGTATTCTGTATTCTTGCAAGAATGCTTTGCAGACATGTTTAGTCGTAATATTGAAAACCCTGGGTTGGAGAAGTGTGGCAACACATCAGACAAGGCATGGCAACCAGAAGAAAACAAAAAGTGAAACAAAAAACAACACCCACAAACAGTGAAAAAGAAGAGGAAAAATAACAGGAAACAACATGAACAAAAACAGGAAAACAACAGGAAAAACACAGGAAAAAGACACGAAAAACAGGAAACAAAACACGAAACAATTAACATCCAAAATCCTGGCCTCCGGCTAGTAAAAAATCTCATAATTTTATATTGTTAGGCTCCCGGCTCTCCGCCGATGATATTTGCTGTTGACTAAAGCCAGCCATTTCTTGGAGATATCACTCAGTGGTGCTGTTCCGATTCGCGTTGTTCCGTGGCTTCATGGCCAAGAGATACCCATCCCGATCCAAATACAGCCTGAGAAGCTGATTGAATCCCACCAACTGCTTCCTCAGAAAGTATAGCTTGATTGGTCAAGTCACCTTTGTTGCTTTTCACGGTAAATGTTGCTTTTTCGATTTGACACCTGATTTAGGGGAGCAAATGGCAGGATTCCCTCCAAACGGGTACCAGGTATGATTAGTTTAAGATTTTCAACGTTGACATGCAAACGTCACATTTATAGATTTGGTCGTATCTGGTAATAAACATTATTATTAGCTGTGAACCAAATCAAAGCTTAGCTTTTGGGATGTTCAGTTTTGACCCTTTTGGAAGAAATGGGTCGCCAAACCAGTGGTGCCACGCTGGCAGAAATTCCCTTCTCGAGGTAGTTTGGAGGGTCTCAAAGAGGTGCCATCTCTGTCGTGGCGTCGACCCTAGGTTTTAGTAAAGACTTATTATAACTATGGAAAATCTCCATTTTCAATGGGAAAATCAACTATAAATGGGCCATTTTCAATAGCTATGTTAGTTTACCAGAGGGTATTAGGCACTCTGAGTTGGTTTTTTTTTCAGTTTTAAGAGAATATTTTTTCACCAGGGTTTTGAATACAAAGTTGAGTTTTGAGCCAGGATATTCAGCAGGATTGGACCACAGAATCTAAAATTCGGCCCTGCTTTGAAGTCACTGGTCCAATTCCAGGTTGTCAACTTATCCAATATGGGAAGCCAGGGAAGCCATCGAACCAGTGGATCGATATGGACAGGTGAACTGGGCACTGCTTGTTATAACTGGGATCGAAGCAGTATACATCAAGACTGGAGAGTTGAGAAGCAAGAAACATCCTGTTTCAACATGATATGATATCCCATAGGATCCATGTATGCTATATATGGTAACATGGATCCCATCAATATACCCCCTTTATGTTAGTATATATACCAGCACCATGGATCCTATGGGTATGAATATCTGGGCACTAAGAATGAATCAAAGTTGAGCCACTTTGGGATAGTTACCCTACTCCCAAGCATCATTTCTGGTGACCACGTGATATTTACCCAGATATAGATGGGTAGACTTGTTGGGACCCACCAATGTTGGGGTTGTTTAGCCACAAACCATAGGATCTGTGGGAATTTGGACCCACGCCCATTTTGTCTGGTTGAATCTCCTTCTTTGAATGATAAGAAATGAGGTTAATGGTGATTTAACCATCATTCAAAAATCATTCAAATGGGATTACCCTCTGGTTATTTAACATAGCCATGGAAAATGGCCCATAGAAATGATGGTTTACCCATTTCTCATCATTCAAATGGGATTTCTCATCATTTAACCATCATTTCTCCTTGGTTTCCCATCAGTTCACCGTGATTTTTATGGGCTTTCCATGGGTCACCCGCCAGGCCTTCACGCAGGCGGCCCTAAGCCGCTTCGGCAGCGGCTGGGCCTGGCTGGGTGTCACGCCGGACGGGGCGTTGAAGGTGACCTCTACGGCGAATCAGGAGCAGATGGGAGGTATCACCAGTAATTGGTTAATAATAGTCAATAGTTATTGATTGAAGTCAATAATAAAGCTATTATTATTGATTATAGTTATTAATTATGTTGATAATAGTTATACTTATATTATGATTATAGTTAATAGTTAATAGTTAATAGTTAATAGATAATAGTTAATATATGGTTGATAATAGTTTTCTAGTTATTGATTATATGACTTGACCTATATGATAGCTGGTTGGTGGTTTGGAACATGAATTTGATTTTGCCATATATCGGGAAGAAACATCCCAACTGACTTTCATATTTTTCAGAGGGGTTGAAACCACCAACCAGTATATAATGATTATAGTTGATTGGTAATTAAATAATAATAGTTATATAATAATAATAGTTCATATAATTATTCATATAGATAATGATTAATGGTTGTTAATGTTTTTTTTCATGATCACCAAATGGTGAACTAATAGGTTTAATATGGTTTAGTATGGTTTAATGCCACCTAAAGTGAATAATGGGAGTTATATGTTGGTGAATGATATATAATGATTAAAGGATGTTAATGGGAATAATTAAGTTTAGAGTCTTGATATCACCAATAATGTGCTTAATGATAGAATGATTATAGGATAATAATGGGATAATCATGGTTAATACTTGGATGTTATTTTCACCACGTTAATTTGCAATTTTTGTAATAGTAATAGTGGTTAGTTAGTAATGGTTAATGAATAGTAAACCATACCATTAACTAACCATGACAATAGTTTGGTATTACCAGTAATGTGCTTAATGATAGAGTCATTATGGGATTATCATGGGATTATCATGGTCAATACTGGGGTGTTAATTTGACAACATTAATTAGTTAGTAATAATGGTTAGTTAGTAATGGTTATAATGGTTGATTAATAGCAAGCCATCCCATTAACTAACCATGAAAATAGTTAGGTATCACCAGTAATGTGCTTAATGATAGAATGAATGTGCGATAATAATGGGATTATCATGGGAAAATCATGATTGATGATTGTTCATACTGGGGTGTTAATTTAACAACATGACTAATAATGGTTGTTAGTGAATAATAGTCACCATCCCGTTGACGAACCATGGTTTTGGGTTAACCATGGTAAATTAATTTTGTTTTAAATTATAGGGGATGATTAGTATCCTAAAATGATTCGTAATCATCCCCTATCATTCCTATCATCTAAAAAGGATTCTAAATGAATGGTATTAAAACCACTAAAATCATTGATGTTTTGGTTTTAAATGGTAAATTCATGATTCACTGGTCCTTCATCACCGTTTTTTTTTGTGGTAAAAACCGCCATAGTCACCATCGTATTAACCAAGCATGATTGGGATGGTGGACTGGTCTATGGTATTGGATCTACCACATAAATTTAGTGGAAAACCATGGAAGAATAATAGGATCAACCATGGTTAAGTGCTATGAATATTTATCAATGGGAATCATTCATGATATGCCAATGGGAACTAGGATCATTGGTGATTTTGTGGTTCACATTAACCATTGGAATATTGTTGGAATTATAAGGATAAATTGGGGTCTAATTTCTCAATGAGGATATACCAATTTGGTGAATTAATAGGAATTTGTTAAGTTAACAAAGTAGTTGTTATCAAACATCCAACGGGTATCACCATTACCATAGGAATACCAATCACCATAGGAATTACTAATCGAACTATGGAAAGCCCAACCACTTGTATCAACCAGTATCAATTAGTGCAGTAGGAAATAATGGGATGAACGCTGATGAACGAAAAGAGAACCATGAGGCTTTGATGAAAAGTATAACATTTCACTTTGGTAAACTATATGAACATATAACTAATCTACGCACTATTATAGTATAATCACTTTTATGAACGGATGAAACGGCTTTATAACTCCCAGTGGCACCAACAGGCTGGCCACAATAGGCTCCAGGATTTTTAGGATGGGTCTCTTACAGGAATTTTTCGGATAAGGGATGTGGGAACCTTGGGAATATGACCATCTAGTGGGAACCAATCTGGCCACAATCTTACTAGTGGGATGTAATATGCCCAACTTTGGGCTTTGATTTATGAACCGATATTTGAAATAATAAGGGGTCAACCGGTCAACCATGGAAATTAAGGGATTTAATGGTTGGAAACTAGGGTGTAATCGTGACTGGCATACTTAGACTTCCTTTAAGTTTCACTAAGTGTACCTCTTCAATCCACCTTGGGTGATGAAATTATCCTGTGTGTAATATCATATCTGGTTGGTGGTTTCAAACATGTTTTATTTTCCACAATATATGGGAACATCCTTCCCATTGACTTTCATATTTTTCAGAGGGGTTCAAACCACCAATCAGATAAGTTGGTGCAAATAACTCCAATAACTATGGCAACTATGGTACCTATAACTATAGTTACTGGGGCGAATCTAAACCAACTTATCTATCTTGAGGGCCTCACATTGTAGGAATGATATTTTGAGTGACAAACTATAGGATGAACCGTGGGGACGACCCTCTGGTTATGACTAACAGCTCGCCATGGAAAATCACCATGCTATTAATAGGTAAAGCCAGGTAAAGCATCTATTTCTATGGGCCATGTTCCATGGCTATGTTAGTCATAACCAGAGGGTATATAATGATTTTCAGGATAACTATATGGGGATATGGCATAGGGATATGAATCATATGATGTGATAATTATCAGGATAACAAGTACCGTGACGTATCATATCGTATCATGGGAGGCGGTTAAACCCAAATATGGAGGATTTAAACACTGAGAAATGGGTTCCAAAGACCCAGTGATTTTCAGCATACGAAACTCCCTTCCATCGGCCGAAGGCGACCCATCCAAGCACCTAGACTCTCTAGAACCATGGATATATCTAGGTCACACCAACAGTGCAGTATTGTTCACCAGTTTTGTTTTGGAATGTTTTGGATAAACGGAGTGTCTAAGTATGTGTGGAATACCACCACGATGGATCATTTTGGATACCCTCTGGTAAACTAACAGTTTGCTATTGAAAATGGCCATAGAAATAGTGGATTTACCCATTAAAAATGGTGGATCTTTCCATAGTTTTTTGTATGCTTACCAGAGGGTACCCATGGTGTGACTTTTTAACGATCGCCAGCTCTCAATGTTCACCGCGAGGACAATCCATTGATGGAAGGCACGTCTCACGGTGTGAATCTGAGGAGACAAGTCAAGTCCCCCATTTTTGTCAGTGGGAGTTGATTCATGATGGTTGCAAACCTTCTATAAACAAGTGAATATGTATAGTATAAAATAATAGTTAATATATATATATAATTACTTTACTTCGTGTGATCCCCACCATGACATTTATACATTTTGTTACTGGCAAATCTTCTGGCATTCTATCTGACATATTTTCTGGCATTCGATCTGGCATTCTATCTGGCATATCTTCTGGCATTCTACCTGGCATATCTTCTGGCAGATGTTCTGGCATATCTTCTGGAAGATGTTCTGGCATATCTTCTGGCATATCTTCTGGCATATGTTCTGGCATATCTTCTGGCATTCCATCTGGCATTCTATCTGGCATATCTTCTGGCATATTATCTGGCAAATCTTCTGGCATTCCATCTGGCATTCTATCTAGCATATCTTCTGGCATCTATCTGGCAAATCTTCTGGCATATTATCTGGCAAATCTCTATGGCATTCTATCTACATTCTGGCACTTTCTGGCACTGGCATCTGGCATATCTTCTGGCATTCTAGCTGACATTCTATCTGGCATTCTATCTGGCATACCTTCTGGCATTCTATCTGGCATATCTTCTAACATTCTATCTGGCATATCTTCTGGCACTCTATGTGGCATATCTTTTGGCGTGGATACTCGCGGTTGAGGTCCGGCAGGGAACACTTGGCGCGGATACTCGCGGTTGAGGTCCGGCAGGGAACACTGGGCGCGGATGGTCGCGGTTGAGGTCCGGCAGGGAACACTGGGCGCGGATGGTCGTGGTTGAGGTCCGGCAGGGAACACTGGGCGTGGATGGTCGTGGTTGAGGTCCGGCAGGGAACACTGGGCGAGGATGGTCGTGGTTGAGGTCCGGCAGGGAACACTGGGCGTGGATGGTCGTGGTTGAGGTCCGGCAGGGAACACTGGGCGTGGATGGTCGTGGTTGAGGTCCGGCAGCGAACACTGTGGATCGCGGATCGCAGTTGAGCAAGGACGACGAGGACGACGAGGACGACGAGGAGGACGAGGAGGAGGAGAGGAGGAGGAGGAGCAGGAGGAGGAGCAGGAGGAGGAGCAGGAGGAGGAGGAGGAGGCAACTGACATAAAATCTAACAACCCTCACCTGGCAGGTGGGGAACAATAATAATAATAATAATCATAATCATAATAATAACAATAATAATAATAACAATAATAATATATATATATATATATACTGTATAATATGTAATACCTGGTCCAAATCCAGGCAAATGGCAATCTGGAAAAAGGTGACTCTGCCCCTGGGAATCAACTGGGATGGACGGTTTATCATTTGATATGTTACCCTCTGGTTATTTAACATAGCCATGGGAAATGGCCCATTTATAGATGGTTTACCTATTAAAAAAATGTGATTTTTCATGGCTATGTTAAATAACCAGATGGCAATATTTATCTTTATTTATGTTCTTTACAGGTTCTATGTCTAGTCAAATACTGCATTTTTCACACTTCCCTATTTTGGAGATTTTTGTCCCCTGTTAGACATAAGAATTCTCATTCGAGTTGTGCAGCACGCCATGCTTTTGCTTGTGAAGTCCAATGAGTTCCTCCTTTTCGCGTTTTTGCTGAGAAAAAACACAAGATGTACCCTCTGGTTATGTCAAAATAGCTATTGAAAATGGCCATAGAAATAGTTGATTTACCCATTATCCATGGTGATTTTCCATAGCCTACTATATTCCAAGCTTTTTATTGTAGAAAAACCATCCATTTGGCTCGCACTTCTTCCAGGCTTGGACTACAGCCTCGAAAAGATGATTCATGGCAAAATTGAAAAAAACACCTGGTCCAGCATCGTGTATTGGTTTGCTAGTCATATACGTGGCAACCCATTGAAATCAATATTGAACTACCAAGAGAGAAAAGTGTTTCAAGGACATATTTCCTACTTTCCCACTTTTTTGAAATATGTATATAATCAAAATGGCTAGCTGGGCAAGCCACTATAAGTGGGTTTTCATAGAACACCAAAGCCATGTTTGATGGCCGCAGGGTAAGCCATATATTAACCCTATCGAAGCAGTTTGGTTGGAAATGTTAGGAGCAGTTCGAAGCCAAACAAATGCTGTCAGAGGTCCGAAACTAGCAAGACAGGATTGAGTGTATATGAGATGAAACCTCACATTACAATACATACACCATCGCAGCCCAATTAGCCATGACTCGCTAGCCGCGGAAAACCAGGTTTTCCCGCTTCTGCTATGTTGTTTTGCCAATCCGGTAATGAACCAACCTTGGATCAATAAACACTGCTTGATTCATTTTTTGGGGGTCCCCCAAAACAGTGAGACTTCTCCGAACAGTGAGCTGCCACGAGCTGACTAGAATTTTCAGAAGGGACCTGGGCTCAGGATTCCAATTTTGGGTTTGGATGTGTGGGAACACGCCTACTATCTGAAGTACCAGAACAGACGTGCGGATTACGCGTGGAAGCCTGGTTTCCAGCTTGGATGTCTATGTTTGAGGTTGATAAACCATGTTTCTTTTGGGGGATATAATAATAATGGGTATATTTTAGTACCCAACTGAAATGTGTGGATTACAACATTTTATAACCAACCATTTTATGGTGATGTTTTATCGGATTTAAAACAACCAATATGGAGTTTGGGTTTGTTTGAACATGGGGACCAGCCCCCAAATAATGCAGTTTTAATTGGGGCAATGACAATACACCACTGAGTTATAGGGTTATCCTGATTGTCAGACAAGCCCATGTGTGTCTGATGGAATAACTTAACTTACCAAATATGATCAAATCTGTATTCATCAAACTTGGCCGGAAAACATAAAATGTGTTCATACTCAACATTACTCGACAATACCATAGCATCTCGAAAATCCCTCTCCCACAGGGGAAATTTTCAGATCACTGCTGGGCCTGCTGGGGTTTTGGATGCGAGGTGAACGCATTTTGGAACATCATCAACTGGAAGAAGGCGAGGATTTTTGGGGACTTCCCATCCTGGGGCCGAAGTGAAGAAGTTATGTTCTGTGCACGAACCCTCGCAATCAGGTAGTTGAATGGTGACTCTCAGGCTTACTGTTTGGTCATCTTAACAAATATTAAAGCAGGAGTAGTATATACATAATTACACATTATATATATATATATTTATACAATATAATATCATCTCACATTATATTATATGTGTATCACGAAATGGTTTACATCTTTTTTGACAGCGGATGGCCATGGGGTTTCAACCCTGGTGACCTTTGACAGGTCAGCAGAAACTACGAGGAGTATGCCAAAAAAGGCCGGTGTGGCAATCGTTTTTTCCCTGCTGATTGATGGTTTGGAACTTATTTTTCCATGTATTGGGAATAATCATCCCAATCTGACTTTCATATGTTTCAGAGGGGTTGAAACCACCAATCAGATGATGATCTGTGACATGCGACATGACATGATGACATGATATTTTTGGTGCGCCTTTTCCCGCAAAAAAATGGATCTGTTGCTGAAATCTCCGCGTCAATTGCCGAAGATATCTGTGGTGTAGCTATTCTTTCTGCTTCAGATCAATATTTTGGGATACACCAAATGTACCTTTTTTGCCAATGTACCTTCAGATATTCAATATCTGCGATATCGAAAACTTCTTGCTGGGTTCTCCTTATTTTGTCGCTGCGAAAATCGACCCGTTGGGTCCACATTGTGGATTAGGCAAGGCTGTACCACCGACACCCACTGGCAGCCAGAGCCCAAGGGTGGACCTGTAGGAGGGAGGGAAACCGGGGGAATATCATATGATGTCCAACTCAACAGCAACTTTCAGATTTCAACTTTTCAGGGTATCTATAGTATCTAGCCAATCTAGCGATAGACAGGGGAGGTATCAAAGGAAGGTATACTTCTGGGTGAATTATGAGTAATTATAGCGATCTCACCACAATGTCACCATTAAATGATGATTGGGCGTTCTGAGGGGAACTACATGAACTTATGTGACTCTATTTGAGGCTAGTAAATTATTCAATCTAGCCAGATATTTGCAATGTTGCAAGGATTCTGGGTGCGGCCAACTTGGTTATATTGGATCCAATGGTGCCCATAAACCCTGCTTGCACAGGAGCCAATGGTGGTGGTTCTTACATGTGTTTTTCCAAATGCGCGGAAGAACAGGCCATGATTGCTTTCATGATGGGTAAACATTTGAAAGATCATTTCGTACTACAGCTTTGAAGAAAGACATTCGAAGGATGACCGAATGATGCAACTCACAAGTCTTGCTAGGGGGGTTATTAATCCTGGGGGACCACCTTTTTTTAAATTACATTTTTTTTGGGCAGAGGGGGTTGATTAATACCGCGGGGATTATTAATCCTAACTTGACATTATTATGTTTGTATTTTTCACACTGGTGAGACCAAAACACAGATGTTTCACACCATGGCAATTTTTCTTTCGCTGCCTTGAGCATCCTTGACAACTGCGAAAGAAATGACTTGGTAAACCCAAGAATAGAATCCATCCAAACCATCCCCAATTTTGCCGGAAATGGGTATTATATAACCATCGAAAATCGCGGGTTTACTCTTGGGTTTACCACATTGAGGGAATATACATACTATATATACAACGTCGTTAGCCTGGTTTACTGCTTCAAAAAAAAACTGTTGTTTGTGTGGCCAGGGACTGAGATAATCTGTGAACTAAAGTGGTCAATACCTAGAGAAAGCCCTGTTGACCTGGCTTATACACCCTCATTCATACATATTTATTGGCTGTATTAAACACTATTTACAATTTTTACAATTTACATTTTGGTTATACCCTGTCACCGACCATGAGTTTTGAGTATCCTAATTTCACTTGGATCATTGTTTGAATGGTTTCTCCTCCTTAAGTGTGTGTTTGTCCCATATACAGTATAATAGACATCTCAAGTGTTGCTGCACTTACCGACATGGAACTGAACTTTAGTTGGATCATCCACACAATTATATACTGTAATTACAATTTGAGTCGTGGTTGTGATACTCCCATTCTCCATTCTTGCTGGTCACAATTTCACCAATGTTAGATAAGATCACTTCTTTCAGTCCAACTCCGATTTTCTTCATTTATACATACGTATTCATATATATACACCACTTTCCCATCATTGATTAGGATGATTTGAGAAGCTTGAGAAGAAAGTTACATCAAACCATGGTCTTTATCCCAAACAGTCCAGACCAACTATAGGTGTTTCCATGTTTTTCTCTACCAAGATTCTCCAAGTACCCATAAAGATTAGTAACAGTATGTTACACCAATGTTGTCATCAAGGTTAATCAGGGTTTAGGCACATCAGGGTTTAGAAAAACTATATACCCCATAGTAGTATTATATGGTACTTTTGAGTATTATCGATCATAGATAGGGTTAATGAGGCTCTATATATATATAGTTTTTCCCCAAAATCCAGACACAGTATGGGCTCTTCAGTTTGTTTCGTCTATATAAACATATATCATATAGCAGGATATCCGTACATTATATATATACAGTAATATATATATATATGTATATATATATATATACATATCTATCTATCTATCTATATATATATACGTATATATATATACAGGTTGGATATCCATGTTTTATCCTCAAAATACATGCGTTTTTTTTTCCCCAAGCGCGGACGACCTTCTTCGGAATTTCCGCGGTGCTTCTTAGGTGGCCACGCCGTGGAACTCTGAGCACGTCAGGGTGAAAACATGCTGGGATTTCTTTAGATATATGTATATATAGAAAGATAAGTGTATATATATATATAAAGATATTACTGTATATATTTCTTAAGTAATATAAGTTGTCCCAGAAAGTCAGCTACACTTCCCTAAGCCTAACACTATGTCACTATGCATTGGTTTTGCCCCAAGGCAAAGATCATACTTAGACTTGGCAATTTTGTTAGTGGGAGACAGTCTGCATCCTTCCAGCAGAGGGTTTGCTTGACACTGCATTGACTGCATTTGTGTTCTTAAAAATTTAATATTGTACAATCCAGGTTTATTCTCACATCTGCCCATCATGTTTTATGAACCAGCCCCTCTTTACATGATTCTCGGAGAACCATTGATCTCATTGACAGTGACAAGCTGGTGTTTTTGTGTGATTGAGTATTGTGTAATTTATATCTATTGAGTATTCGTGTGATTGAGTTGATGCTCTATGTATGGTAATGTATGGTATATGTTGGTTATTTTGGGAGTACACGTTGATACATATATTCCATCATATTCCGTACATGGAGCACATGGATAGTGACGACTGGAATGTGCATCAACCTCAATCCTGACTGAGAAAGTAGCTGACCCGGGTGGATAGCTCAGACGCCACCGGCATACTCGTGGGTGAGCTGGGCCTCAACGGGGGGCCATGTACAGCATGTCAGACACGAAGATCTGGCAGATGATTTTGTCGGGTTGGCAGCTTAAGACCGATGGAACAAGGCATATCCAACGCATATCCAAGGCATACGAGGTTGTAATCCAGCTAATGATGCACTATGACAATAGCAGGTTTGCAATTTGATTTGCACATCATTAATTATTCCAAAGAGGTGTGCTGCAGCTTCTTGTAGTTTGTTGTCATGTGATTATGTTGTCATCAAGCAGTTCAATCCTCAGGAAGTTTTCTTGACTGCTTGACCACCTTGAATTTTTGCATGTTTTTTTTAATACAAGAACAAAAACCATCTTGCACCCCATGTCATGGAACCCAGCCTAGTTTTCAGAGCTCTGATCCCGAAGAACAGAGACGACAGCTGTTCAACCTGCTCATCTCCTGATAGTATTGAGCAGCTTCAGCCCACAAACTGAAAAACTTAGAGGGCGATCCAGGAAAATGTCGCAGGTTTCTTTGTCATGCAAACACGAGTGAATGTCATGTAAATTGTTATGTCTATATAATTCTACGTTCAGATTATTATATTGTCATGCTAATATGCATTCGGGTACATACGGCAACGACATTTAAATATGTGGAGGGCGGGCGAAACCGTGAGGCCCCGGAGTTAGTAACACCAGTTCCATCCATGAATTTAAATGTCTGTGTAAACAAATTGCATTCCCTATGTCTAAATGGCCGGGCGGGCCAAGGAAAACATTCCCAGAGGTAGTCTAAAATACAATTTCGTATATTTAAAATTCCGTATATTATATATATATATTTACATGATTTTAAACATAGTTATCGTACAATATTATACAGAAGAGTATTTATAATAACATTATACACATACTATATATCATACTATCATATAATAAACCACGTCTTTTTGTGTCAGCCAATTTTCGAAGTGCCCTTGCAACGGGCTTGTGGGGCGTTCCTCGAAATCAGTGACGTGGATTTTCTGCTAGACCTAGTCGTGGTAAACCCAATAATAAACCATTCCAGTACATATAGTACATCCCAGACAGGGATATACCCCATATAATAAACCAAAATTGGGGATGGCGTATTATTGGGTTTGCCACCTTTACCAAGAATCCTCTCATGACAGGATCCTTGTGGCCATTTTGCGCCTCGCACAGATTTCGTTCTGAAGTCAGATGGATTTTTATTTCTTTTGGTTGATTCCCCACTTGCGCCCTACGTTTGGTGTTTGTAGTAAATCATTGTGAAACCCTTTTTTCAATCATTTTTCCTGGTCAAGTTCATCAAAATCCCTAGGTGTGGTATCAGATTGCATGTGGAAGTCCATCCCCACATGGGCAGAAATGGACTCTCTTGTAGTCTAACCTGGCAATGGAAACTCTCCCATGAAAAAGTAGTAGATGATTGAGGCTCAAAAAATGTTATGTTCCCTTTTTGCAAGGATTTTGGGCTTGTTGCTGGCTTCCGAGACTTGTTCTGTTCCACTGACTTTGGCAGCGGCCCCCGTATTCAGGTGGTTCGGCGCCTGGCGGATGTGGGGCCAAAGCTGTTTCCTGGCGACTTGTGGTTCGGTCACCCTTTTGGAGGTGTAACATAAACCAGCAGATTGTCACTATAGAAACCAGCTTTTGGCCCGAAAGATACTTCTATACATATATATATATATATATATATTAAATATATATATAATATATTAAATATATATATATATATAATCTACTCCACTCACATAGAATATGCGTTTTTCCAATTCTGCAGTTGAACTCGAACGCAACTCCACATAGAATATGCCCCCATTTCGTGCTCATTTGTTTTCTCCCCATTTGGCCTTCGCTCTGGAAGCCTTTGTACATCTCTATGCCGCCTGTTTCTGCTTTTTTTTCAAGCAGTTTTCACATACTAATTCAGTTCTCATGTCAGCTGCGCGGCCACCCAGGCAATCCTTGTATAGGTGGACCTGGTGCGAGCTTTAACCCAAAACCAAGACTGACAAAAATCAAAAACTGGCAGGGTCCCCAAATTGACCGATTTCTTATCACTTTGTGTACTAAAAAGTACATTTTTTTCCTACCGCAAAGGGTACACCCCACGAATGGTGGAGATCCATGGGAAATGGTCTGGATTGGGCAAGTGCTGATTCAATCCATTTTGGGAAACTAGGTTGCAAACATGAAAGAATTTGTATGTAAATAAATTGGAAAAGTGAAGAAATTGTATGGAAATGTGAAGGATTTATAGAGAAAATGAAGAAACACATATGGAAAAAGTGAAGAATTTGACTGAAAAGGAAAAATAATTTATATGGAAAAGAATCTGTATGGCAAAATATGGTAAATTGAAGAACTTGTATAGAAACGTGCAGAATTGTTATAGGAAAGTGGAGAATTTATATGGAAAAATCATGAATTTGTCTGGAAACATGAAAGAAGTTATATGGAAAAAATATGGAAAAGTGAAGAATTTGTATAGAAATGTGAAGGATTTATTAAGAAATATATATATATGGAAAAATGATGAATTTTACTGAACAAGAGAAAGAATTTGTATGGCAAAAATATGGAAAAGTGAAAAATTTGTATGGAAACGTGAAAGATTTATAAAGAAAAGTGAAGAATTTCTATGGAAAAATGACGAATTCGTCTGGAAAAGTGAAAGAATTTATATGGCCAACGATATTCTAAGTATAGGTTTTTTGACGTCAACTGTATTCTAAGTATCCTGTTTCAAGTTCAATTATGGGGATGCCCTGGGAAGCCAAAATTTCAATTCCATATTCTATGTGTGTGGAGTATATTATATATATACACATAGATATAAATAGTAGATATCTATTTAACCCAATTCTAACCTATATAAATGCATCTTTGTGCCTTTATTCTTATTTTATACTATTTATATCTATTTATCGATACTTTCTATAGTCATCATTCTTCCTCGGTGAATTCAGTATGGGTTTGGACCTACATGTCTTCAAATCTCCGAGCGCATGTGAGCGCTTGATGTTGAATTGATTTGCCTAAAAACTACCGAAATCCCATAGAATTATTTGAAATAGTAGTAAAACCATGGGTGAATATGTAAAACCCATGGTTTTATTTGAATGTAAAACCCATGGCGTTCGGATTTTTTTAAATCTTAGTCAAACTCGTTGATTTTGGAATATGTTTCCTCTCCAACCAGGCCATCCTGGTGCTTCCGCCCAGGTTGGTCCAGGCATGAGCCGCGCGCTGCGAGTGGCGAGTCGTTTCACGCGACCAACGACCGATGAAATCGGCCGCTGGAAGATGTGCGACGCTGCCGGGACGGGGGCCGGGACGGGGGTTGCAGCTGATGCATCTAAATAGGCTTGGACATGATATGGGATATATATATATATCGGAAAATATGATTATATACCATTTTGTTGTTGGGAATGCCCTAATTTTCAGACAAACCCAAATGCTATCATTACTATTGTTATTATTATTATTGTCAACCAACAAGGATGGAGAGATTTTCCTGGTAATCACCAGTGACACTGACAGTTGGGTTCAGGTATCAAGGTTTGACCTGCAATCTCTACTTTGGGATGATAGTGCCAGCTGACTCATGTGTTTGGGATAGGTTGAAGCTATGCCATGAGTCATTAATTGGTTGTTAAAGTTTTTCTTTGTTCCTATTCCCATTCAAGTTCAAGTTTTAGGAATCGATAATTTCTATGACCTTTATCATTTCTTCAATAAAGACACCATCGATGATGAATGGTTGGCCATGAATGCATGACTCGGTAAACATGGCTTCGCTCCTCGTCAAATGGGCCTCTGATCTAAGCTCCACGAATCAAACAACGACGCAGCCATGTAGTTGCTCTGCAAAATCTTGCGCTTTTTCGTGTGTCTGATGCTTTCCAAGATCTTGAAATTTGAATGGAACTTAGATTTAGATGGAACTTAATTTCCAAGATAAATGGACAGTTGAAATTGAGCTTGAATGAACTTTGTCAGTCAACTCGAAGCTCTCCAACTACCGCAGACTGTTAGTAACTGTTAGTATATCATATTCTCTCAACAATGATCTCATTCAGCAGAATCTTATTCCACAATATTTTCTTCCCCCCTTTTTTGGTTTCCCGGCCCGGCATCCTCCGTGGGCATCCAGCAGCAGCCGTGCACAATTTCTTCATCCCATGGACCGAGACCATGGTGCGAACGGAAGTCTTTCTGCATGATCCGCCATCGATGGATGAGTTGCCCACCAGCCAGGTGCCGGGCGATTGTTGTGGGCGTTGTGCGGGGTGCGGGTGGAAGTTGGTTACCCTCTGGTTATGTCAACAGTTTGCTATTGAAAATGGCTATTTATAGTGGAATTTCCCATTAAAAATGGTGATTTTCCATACTTATGTTAGTTTACCAGAGGGTAATCCTTGGGTAAGGAATATATGTGTATATCAAGACAAGTATATGTAGATAGATGTAGTGACCG
This sequence comes from Cladocopium goreaui, assembly GCA_947184155.2. Lineage (NCBI taxonomy): Eukaryota > Dinophyceae > Suessiales > Symbiodiniaceae > Cladocopium > Cladocopium goreaui. Next base: position 45,525 of record CAMXCT020006312.1, read on the forward strand.
CACCTCACACCAAGCGAAAAAAACACATACGATGGCTGGATATGTCAGTTCATGTAGTAAATCACCCCACATTAATTAATGATTAATGATTAATGGCAGGTTGGTGGTTTGTTTGTTTTATTATTATTATTATTATTTTATCCCATATATTGGGAATTTCATCATCCCAGCTGATGTTCATATTTTTCAGAGGGGTAGGTATACCACCAACCAGTGATTAATGGTGATTACCTAGTTGATTTACCCATTAAAAAATGGTGATTTTCCATAGTTATGTTAGTTTACCAGAGGGTAATGATGATGAATGGTGATGAATTATTGACCGATCATTTTACCCTTCATGAATCAACATTCATTACTGTCATTCACCATCATCGACCATCATGTATCATCACTAAGCCTCAGCCTCATGAACCACTATTAACATCTATTAACCACCATTAACCGTCATTAGCAATTATTAACAATCATTAAGTATCATTAACTATCACTAACCATTATTAACCATCATTAACCATCATTAATACCTACTCATTGTCAATTTCTTGGTTAATACCATTATTAACCATTATTAACCATTATTAACTATTATTAACTATTATTAACCATTATAAACCATTATTAACCATCATTAACCATCATTGACCATCATTAACCATCATTAGCTACTATATAGTTCGTTCTTAAATCACCATCCCATTGTCAGCCTGCCACAGATTTTGCCCGTGATGCTGGTGGCCTCGCTGAGCCTGGTGCTGCTGCGGGCGGCGGTCTTGACATATCAGCTGTTCACGGAGATGGACGACACAGGCCGAGGGAGAGGGGGGAAGGGGAGAATGGTATCAATTGGAATAATTATACATATGTATATATATATACATAAAATTATACATATATGTATATATATATATATTATGGATATCTATCTATATATCTAAGATGAGTCTATCTATCTTGTCTTGTCTTGTCTTGTTTTGTCTCATTTTATCTCATTTTATCTCACCTCACCTCACCTCACCTCACCTCACCTCACCTCATCTCATCTCATCTCATCTCATCTCATCTATCTATCTATGGATATACATATATATGTTTGGCAATCAGATTGTTGATGCTTATATTGCAGCTACCAAGATTATCAAGGTGAAATAACATATAATTATATATATAGAAATGATACTTAGGTGACTGTGTTCTTCTTGTAATCAATGGGCATGTATTGGAAATGACATGGGCAACAATATACCTTTTTTTTGATATATAATTGTGAGATCAATAGTAGTGGTAGTAGGCAACGGGATTTACAGGCGGGAATGATAATCAATGGGATGTATCGATTTTTGCAAGTATAATATGTATACCTAAAGCTGTTATATTTAGCACTGGGATCATTACTGTGATGATTGTATCAAAGGCGGAAATGGTTTTATTGTAATCATTATGACTACTAATTAACGTTGATGGATTACTAATCCTTCAATCATGAGTAAGATTTATGTTGTCTGACAGAGGTGTATCGGTTGCGATTGAATCAGAATCTGGGCTAGCAGGAGTTGGATATCCCACCAAGAACAAGACGACAATACTACCCTCTGGTTATGACTAACATAGCCATGGTATAGATGGCCCATAGAAATAGTTGGTTTACCGTTTTTAAAAATGGTGATTTTCTATGGCAAACTGTTGAATAACCAAATGGTCTTCCACATTTCTGTGTTGGTGTCCCCTTTGTTGGTGGAATCTTCTGCATTCTTCGCATTTCCCAACGAATAGTTCGACCCTTTGAATAGCTGATGTTTGTTGAAAGTAGTACCCTCTGGTAAATAAACATAGACCCTGAAAATGACCAATTTTTAGTGGAAACTAATCTTCCAACCCCGATGACTACCAGGGTCTATGTTAATTTACTGGAGGGTACTCCAACCCCCAAGTCATGGCAGGGTCTATGCTAGTTGGAGTAAAAACGGTATATGTTCTGCGGAATTCTACCGGGGTCTCTGAGGTTTTGGACAGCCCCTCAAAGGGGGTGGAGTAGTGCTTTGTAACTGAGAGGCTCAAAAGGCCATGTTTATAGATCGAAAAAGACGGTGGTGTTGTGTTTTCTCACTTACATTCATAGATGTTCATTTACACAAATATGTGTACATATATATATATATATATATTGATGTTTAAGCTTGGGTGGTTGCACGTCCCCCAGAAGCCTTTGTTGCCTTTGCCTCTCAGGTGAACCCAGTGGCAAAAGCATCCCCAGGGGTGTGCCTTTTTTCGTTGCTGCATTGGCCACTCGGATCGACGACTGGGACCCAGTGGTGACAACTCAGAAATCCCACCATTCCCAGTTGTTTTGTTCATATTTAGATGGAAAAAACTTAGTTTTGTTGACATTTCTTGGCAACTTCTACTGGAACATCAACTCTTTGATTTTCGAGCATGGGTTCTATAGTTATTTGACATGTTTTTTTTGCCTCAAATTTGCAGCGCATCTGAATGATTATTCCACCATTTTTTGTGCAACAAAGGTCTCACTCAGAGCAATCACCACTTTCTAAATGATTAGCCTCCTACAGTTATGGCCATTTTTTAGTTATAACTGGTTATAAATGGGATTATACACTCTATAAATGGGGTTATAAGTACTTATAACTGGTAAATGGCCATAACTGTATAAACTGACATAGATATGAGGAAAACTGAGGAAAACCCATCATTTGTAGATCGTTTTCCAAGGGACACCATGGTTTTTTTCCACATTTTGGAGCTGGTTTCCCATAGGGCCACCAAGCTCATGTGGTTTCCCATAGTCGGACCTAGTGGCTGGGGGTGCTGTGACTATGCCCTTGCGATGTTTCAGGGAAATCGGAGATCAGTTGGCCTTGGACTGACCATAGTTAATGATTACCCTCTGGTAAATAAACTTGTGGACCCTGGAAATCACCAATTTTTAGAGGAAACTAATCTTCCAACCCCTATCTACCAGGGTCTATGTTAATTATGTTAATTTACTGAAGGGTAAGTGAATAGTAAATAGCTGAAATCACTACAGCTAACTGGTTGTTTGTTGACACAACCATAACAGCAACAACGGCAACAACAACGAGATGAACACCATCAGCAACAGCAACAAGAGCAACAATTCCTCCTCCTCCTCCTCATCATCATCACCATCATCATCATCATCATCACCATCATCATCAACACCATCATCATCAACATCAACAACAACAACAGCAACAACAACAATAACAATAACAGCAACAACAATAACAGCAACAACAATAACAGCAACAACAATAACAGCAACAACAATAACAATCAGAATAACAAGAACACCAAGAAGACCAAATACAGCACCCCTGAGGCCAACGTCCTCATCAGGAGACTCGGCCAACTCTTGGGGTTTCTTCGAGTACCTTCCGGTGTCACCAGACATAGCACTGGGAACTTCCCTTGCGAATAGAGGTAGTAGGTACAAGTAATTAACCAGAGGTATGCCTCAGAAGTTCCTGTTAAGTTTAGTCTTGTTCATTTTGGGTCCCATAGTATTTGGGTATCTAGTTTGTTTTGAGAGGACTAGGCCGTGGGTTAATATCCAAGACCTGAAGGTATGGATGTTAAACCTCCTCGCGAAGAAAGGTCTGTGTAAAGTTGATTTACCCTCTGGTAAACTAACATAGCTATTGAACATGGCCATTTATAGTTGATTTACCCATTGAAAATGGTAATTTTCCATAGTTATGTTAGTTTACCAGAGGGTAAGAAAACAACATTTTGCCTGAATAAATTTGTCTAATTTGTTTTTATTGTTCAAATATGTTCAAATTAGTTTGGGTCAAACTTGGGTATCCAAACATCAGATGATTCACTACTAACCACGTGGTTGGAGGTTGGTATTTCTGTTCCCTAAACACTCGGCCTTGCACTTGTTGCGCCCATGTACATTGAACCTAATGGGTATGGGTCAAAACAGGTCAACACTATCAACCCCCCAAAATTGCCAATTCGGTACCCAAGTTTGACCCATTTCCAGATAGTTTTGAGTTTTCGCCAGAACAAAAGTGGCAAACATGGCAGGACACTTCCAGAATTGTATTAACGTAATTTTCTCGACTTGACATTCAATGCCCAGAATCCATTGTTTCCGGGATTTTTTTCCCAAAACAAAACATAAATCCAGGTCTGAAAATGCAGGGGAAACCCAAAAAAACATTGCTTAATAATCCTATAGTTTCTCATCATTTTTCCTCTCAAAATGGCTACGTCTTAGGGGTGAATCCTCCATTTCCCCGAGAAAAAATCTGAATCAACCGAGGCTCGGAAGCGCAACGGGTCATGGTTTGCTGGCGATCAACTGGGTCTTAGCAGGCGGGGTCAATGTGATGATCTAGGATTACGACTGGGAGGTTGATCTTAATGGATTGTTTTTTACAGGAAAATCTACAGGAAACCATCGATTTTCCCATTAAATAGTAGCGGTTTTCCTGTAAATTTTCCCTTAAACCAATCCATTGAGTTGAGGGATATCAATATCCCCCAGGTCCAAAAACAAGCATGGTGTCTTACTTACGAAAATACAGGGGGGTTGGGCAAACAAAACAGAGATGTAAAGCGTATATGCAAAGGTGCTACTGTACATGGTAATAAATAATATCATTCTTGCGTATATGTACAGTTCAACACGTGCAATGTTAACCAAGACTGTTGTTCAATAGTGGTGAACGCTGACAAAAGATGATGCTTGAAGAGAAATATGTCAGGAAATCTGCAGCAGTGTTTGCGCGACAGGTGGAAACGTTCAAGGGGCAGTTTATGTACCTGTGCCATATACAGTAGGGATGTATTTGGAGCTACTCTCCAAGTGATCTAGCTTAATTTTCCCCTGCTTGATGAACCACTGATGATTTTGCCAGGCATTGATTTTGGGAGAGCTAGGGGCCAGGGACACGGATACTGAAGTGCTAAGTGAGGAGGTTGCAAGTACTTGTATCTGACAGCGACTTGATGTCCAGCAACAAATGCATATCCGAGTGACGGATTGTGTCCCATTATTGTACTCCACGGGTTCTCCGCAGAATGTCTCCTAAATCAATCAAGTGCACCAATCAGGAAAACCCTCCAGCTTCAGATGATTTTCAGATGGTAAACACATCAACTCCCACTGGTTCCCTGTGCAGGATGGCCCTGCATAAGTTGATTGATCACATTTAATGACAACATATATATATATATGGACATAAATCCCAGTTGGCCTATAATTTTCAGTTACAAACCAAGCTGCCACTGAATGTCTGTGGACCATCTTCCAAGAGCATCCAATCCACATAAGTGCGACAGGAGCAGAGCCGGGAATGCAGCTGGTGGCGTGTTTCGTTTCTCGGACGTGTGAATTGGATTTGCTCATTGACCCAAGAATTGGATGGTTATGTGTTTTTTTCATGGTTTGATATGTTTGATATGTTTTCTAATGATTCAACACATGGTTCATGATGGTTTATGGAATACAAACGTGACTTACTTTGTGCGGATCCAGCAAATACCCTGTTTCATCCCATTTCCAAGTCATCGCCATTGATCTTGAATTGGTCTTTCCACACCTGTCCACAATATTCAAGGCACAGTACCGTACTGGGTAGAACTTGGTTGGGTCAGCTCATGGGCTAATCCGATCTAATCGGCCAATCGTTTGATATAGTTTGCCATGAAATTGACACACCCTCCGATATTGCTAGCTGCTTTCATAGTGTCTATGGATATCTAAGATTGGGCATTTCACCACACATCCTCGGCATTTTGGCTCCGGGATTTCCAGGTACTTGTGACAATCAATACCCACATGTGCCTTGGGCGGGGAGAGTTTGGGATGAGCCCCAGACATCCCAGGGCTCGCTGGGGTTGGCCCAGAAATGCCGTGGCAGCCATGGATCACAAACTCGAAAGATCATGAAATATTATGAGAATCCATGCCATTGGTGTTTTTGTCTCTGTTTATTCTAAATGTTATTTTAGTTATTTTGCATTTCGCTGAAGTCGTATGGATTTATTCAGTATAGAAGCCACCATTTGCTTGTTCGGACCATAAAGGCATCATTTGCACAAATGTTGAGGAAAAACATATCTCACATGCTCCATTTCGGTGTTTTCAACCAAGAGTAACCAAGATCTGCAAGATCCCCCGAAATGCAGCGAACTCCCATCGCAAACCTGCCCCTCGTTTGACACGGAACTTCAAACGTTAATGGTTTGTCCACTGCGATGATTACTGGATGGTCCAACTGTTGACTTCCATGTTTTTTCTTCGGTGTGGTTACCCTCCGGTGTCATCAAACGTGGCGTGCCGGAGAATCTCTCATTTATCATACATGTATAGATGATCTCCCCACAAATAAAAACATAAAATAAACACCTCCATTTATAACTCATATTAACTCATTTAGTTTGGGGATTTCCCAGCTAGCCATGTTTGATGTCACCGAAAATTCAAAGTTCGAAGAATCAGCTCCGTTCCAGGCTCTCGTCGGTGGCGCTGGTCGTGCATCTGCGGTCCTTGTTGGCTGCAGTGGCCATTTGCCACCAGAGCCGTGTGAAATTTCAAGGTGCAAAGGGCGGTTGCCCGACTGGCGCCATCAAATCAGCCAGATGGTTAGATACAACTTGAGAACAAATTGTGCATTAAAAATGAATACAAAACATAGATGCAGTATCATACAGTATGTCTTACATATTTCAGTCCTCTCGAGAACTATACTTAAATTATTGGTATCTGAACAGGCAAGAATATATAATATAATATATATATATATATTATAGATTAGATGAATCTTTTCTCATCCAATCCACCCACAAGATCCTCCAGGCATTTCGCACTTGTGGGGCGCCCCCGCGGGCATCGCCTGTCTGGCTCTGAACGGCATCTCCACAGCGATCCTCCTGGCGCATCTCTACGAACGCCCTGAGCGCATCGTCACGTGGTTGGTGCCCCGGTGGCGCCGTGATGGGATGCCACAACAACGTGTGAAAACATGGCCGTTGAATCCCATGGTTAGAGGCAAAATATAATCTTAAATACCTCATGAATACATCAAACAAAAATATGTGATCATCAAAAGCGAGGAATGCAGATTTAGAGCTATTTGATGATGTTTGCGTCTAGTTTACAGAGGTATTTGCCTCTGTTTGGTAGCAAACATCACCATTATTAGAGGTAAATTCTGTGTACAGAAGGGCCATTGAGGTGAATGCCTTAGATTCCTTAGATCTCTGGTGTCACATATGTGCGGCTGGAAATATCCACATTGATTACCCCAAGATTTCACTGAATTTGTATTGAATTTGTCTTATTTCTACCCAGGATGTGACCCTTCTTCAGAGATCCCAGGGATCCCAGGCTATCTCGAGAGAATTTTTGTGACCAAAAATCCAGCTGTGGGGTTACATTTTCTTCTTATTGACCAATAACTATGAAGGTTTCAGTGAAGCAGTTTCAATTAGTTGTTTGATGTTTGTTTGTTTTCGTATTACCCTCTGGTAAGCTAACATAACTATAGAAAATCACCATTTATAGTGAAGTTTCCCATTAAAAATTGTGATTTTCCATTGTTTTTTGTATGTTTACCAGAGGGTATAAGATATTGGTGATGATCATAGTCCGGTAGCTGGGACTCCGCACCAACCATTTTAACTTTGGAATGTTCCAACCGCTTCTTAAGCATCCACTATTGAGGATCTACTTTTGTGGAGGGTTGGTTGAACTACGATATGAACACTCATGTTTTGTCCATTCATTGTAGATGAGTCTCCCCAAAGAGGCCAAACATCCATTAAACATCCAGTATGATTATGTAGCAATTCCCCATTCTGAATGGTGAAATCCAATTTTGAAAGGTTACATTTCATGTATCTTAGGTCCCTTGGCCCCCACATTGAGAGATCAGCTGACAAAAACCCTGAGGCCACTGCGGCTGGATTTTTGCTTTGGGCCAACAGCACCTTGGAAGTGGCAGTGACCTCCCAATTTTCTTCATGAATTCCCCTCTCAAGGGATTTCTTTTCAGGAACAGATTGGATGAATTTATATGAATTTCAAGAATGTCGTCTTGCACATGGTGAGTTCATTGGATGTTTGCTTGCCGTGTGTGTTTGCTGGAGGGTATATACATGTATATATATATACTCAGTGTTCCCGATATTTTTCGAAAACCATATGGCAGAAGCACCCCGAAGCGCGTCGAAGCCCCATCAATGATGATGTGAAATTGGAGGAACCAGGAGAACCAGGGGCCAGGGTTTGAAATTCGAACAGCTATGACATCGGATTGACTTATCCGAGAACTAGAGGATACATATGAATATTATATATATATATTTACACACGCAGGATACAAATATAGATAGACAAACAGACAGACAGACAACTTGATAGCTAGAGAGATAGTTTGATAGGTAATAGGTAGATAGTAGATAGGCAATTAGGTAGATACGTAGCAAAGTAGATAGATACTACTGAGCAAACGCAAGCTATCTGTACACATATTTGTTGCAAATTTGGAGATCACCATCAACACAACTAAAACTTATTGGGATGTGCCGGCCCTAATTACTTACTTTGGAAGTGGATGTAAGTGCAATGAGTATAGGGGTTCTAGCATCTTAGAACTGGCATACTTCGAGATAGCTACGTATAGCTACGAACAGTAGGCACCTTTTTCTTCAAAGATCATTTCAGGAAAACCACGAAGTCCAACCTGACAGGTGCCCCCAACTCTTGCTGATGGTTGTTTTTTTGTGCAACAGGTTGCAAGTTGGTGGTGTATTAGTTTCATGATGTTTCATGGTAAAGGTATCTTTGGTCAAATGTATCATCCAAGAATTCAAGGTGCGTTCGAATGAATACGCCAATGTAATGGTCTGATTTCATCACTCAGAATGAAAATCCAAATCGATGATGCCAGTTTATCCAGCTGTATAGACCAATCTACTAGTTGTTGCAATCTATATTATACAATGGTTGGAATTGATTGTCTGATTGTCTTGAAATATTTACCACCATATTACCACCATATTACCACTCACTTACCACTATCAAGCCGCCATTTTTGTTGGTTACATCCTTTTTGTTTGCTGCAAACACCCTGCCTCGTCTCCATCTGAGGTAGTTTCCGGTCGGTCGGTTTGATGGATGGACAGACTTGGAAGGTGCCAAAGGGGCGTTTCAGATGGCTTTGAGTGGATGTTCGATAACAGATAGATTTTGTTTGTTTCAGTATTCAGTATCCATACATCCAGATGTTGAGGTCCAGAATTTCACCCCATATGACTCGAGTCTCCTCGTGATGCAAAGCATTGGCGATTCTTCGCTGAACATTGGGGCGCCCAGCTGATGGATATCCCACTGATTTCACTGATTTAAATATGTACCCATCATTTTTTCCCATTCTAACGGCACATACAACAGGCTAGATAGTACAGTATATATATATAGTATGGACTTGTCTATCTTTCAAGTCTTGTCCCCATCATTTTTTCCCCATGCTGTTTATCTTGTTTCCACAAGACTTGAAAGATGTGTCCTATCAATACAACAGCATTGGCCATTTGCATCATTTACCCCATCCGGGGCTGATCGCGGATTGTCGTAAGGGGGATCACCCCAATCTCGTGTTTGATGTCTTCGGTTGTTTGTTAGTGTTCGTTAGTGAATGATAGTTTTAAACAACACGTATTTGAATGGTTTTGGATTCATGGGTGCACTCTATTCATAACATTTGTATGCGCTGAACACTTCATCATCACACCCGTTTGTTCTGCAGGTCTCGGTTCTCCCATTTTAAGAGAAATGCTGCGTGGTTTCTTATTATTACGTGTATATCTGGGTAAACTATGTTGCGACCTCACTGTTCTCCCTCACTGGAATCATGGTTAATAAGGGAAACATCCCCATGTGAGGCCTTAATTCAGGTTAGTGAAATATTAGAATTTACCCAAATTTATGATTACTAGGAAGTCCAATATATCATATTATATCAACATTGGAAGCCCAGTTACGAGAATATGAATTACTGACTGAATGAATCTCTCACATTACAATTATTACTTAAAGTCCACATCAATCCTGCTATATCCCCATATTATGGTTGGTTGTTTCATCGCCCTATTTTTTCCAGCCAAAAACACTTTCATTATCAATCAGTATCATCCCATATTATGGTTGTTTCATACTCAATCCCGTGATAACAGCCAGACAAATACTTTCTTATATCACTTGTGAGTTTATGACTATGATTTCATGATAATTCATGATCAATGTTCCCATATCAATTCCATATAATATATGGTTTCTATAGAAAACTCTGGAAACATATGGTTTAAGTATTATATGGTACTCCATAATATTAGTTTTTTTTTATATAAACAATATATTATATGGTTTCATTACAATTCAATATCATCCCATTCAACTCTGTTGCCGCCTGGGCTGGGAACTTTTGGGAACCTTTCACCGCTCCAGGAGATCTCTGAATCAGAGCTGGACGACTCTGCAATCTCTGTCAGCGACTTTATGAGGTGCACTGAAAAAGAAAAAAAGGCTGGTGGTTGGGAGATGTTGGGACTTTAGCTAGAAATCATGGATATATATATATATATAATGATATATATATATAATGATATATGAATATATATATATATATAATGGGGATCATGGCATATCATGGGGAGTTTCACCTACCTTTGGTGATGATTCTGTCTATTTTTCGCCAAACAAAGCGGATTCTATCTACGTTCGAGTAGGACTGACAAAGGCGCCTTTCTCAGTGCCAGGAGTCTTGGAATCCGCCTCGATGATGAAGCCGATCGTGCAACGGCCGCACCGTTTTGGTTGCAGATCTTGCGCTTCAACTTCAAACATGACGGGGCTGGGGGCTGGGGCGCAGCGTTGGATGATGTTGGATGAAGGGAATGGCCAAAACTGGGAGGAATCATGACAAGCATGGGGCTGTGTCTGAAAATGGGGGATAAAAAAAACTCTCCAAATGGCCATTTCATAGACCCTTGGATATGTTGGGGTACCCTCTGGTAAACTAACATAGCTATTGAAAATGGCCATTTATAGTGGATTTACCCATTAAAAATGGTGATTTTCCATAGTTACGTTAGTTTACCAGAGGATACCTGATTTTGAGACAAATCCATATTGATCTGTGGGTGAACCCCAGTCTTGTAGCTTAATGGCTGCTCGTTTGCCATAAATATGGTTTAAATAGACCAGCAGAACACAGCATTTTGTTACCGGGTATCTTGGATTAACGATGAGCAATAGGAGTTGGATCTGACTTTTTAACACAGTATGCATACTAGAAAATGGACAGCGCGGTAGCGGGTAGTTTTAGAAGACGATTCCTCAAAGACGCCAGAAAGCCATGTATGGTTTTGGCCGGGGTGGAAACTATCAAACATTATCAAACAGTGCTGGTGATATGAGTATAACAAGCTTAATTTGGTCACTTATTGGGATGAAATTCGGATCCAGGGATTGGATGGACATGTGTTCCAAGATGTTCCAAGTAACTTTGGAATGGTTCAAGATTATTGTCTCATATTGTCTCCCAAACTTGGACGGTTTTTGATCTAACAGTGTTCCAAAAGTTACTGAACCCGAGTTGCGATGTTTTGAGCCAAATTCAGGTAGCCAACATGGAGGCATTGTGATGCATTGTGGTAGACAAAGGCCATATTTCTGTCTTGATTCATATGTCTGCACCAAAAATGGCCACCTCCAAGTGCAGTCATCCCAGGTCTTAAAAGGCACCTAAACGGTAGCCATCCAATGAGAAGGCTATGGCCAAATTGGATGGTACCCCAAAATTGGATGGTCACAAAAGGATGGGAAAATTGTGCTAGCAATTGGTCGGATTTCTGCTAGCAATCCATGAAATTCGTATGTGGATTTGCGGAAAAAGGCATCCGTATGTTGATATGAGAAATCCCAAGTCCTGCGTTGAGATCCATGGATGTTGCCTAATATATCATATGCTATCATGTGCTCATGATCCATGATATCCCCATCGTCAATAAATCGAAACTATTTCAGACTCATGGTGTGAATTGTTCAATCTCTAAGTGTGTTGTTGGTTCATCTCACCCCTTACAATGGAAAATCATGGAAAATCTACATTATATATATAATATTCTAAAGAAATATATATATATATAATATTACATTTATATAAGTAAATAATCTATAATTCATCTGTAAATTGGCCATGTTCCGTAAGAGCTATAATTAGATGATTAGAGACCTTTTCATATATGTTTTATGTATAGGGGAATTATGTATTATTATATGTTTATCAAAAAGCAAAGAAAACTTTAGTAGATAATCTAAATGTTATACATATTTGTAACATAGTAATTACGTAGTTGAACATATATGTATCAACTACATCTTTACTAACTATAGTTTACTATCGTTAAATTATCAATGGGTCACCTGCAGGACGACGAACTTCTCCTCCGGCATCGGCAAGCCTTGCTTCGGCGTGCGTATCCTGCATCGCCACGCTTGCGCATCGTCCCCGGGACGATGGCGTGGATGGCCAGTGGATGGCGCGATGGGATCCCCTGCAGATGTTGCTTTTTAGTGAAGATAAGAATGAATTTGACATGATTTAATAGGATAATCAGCAAATACTAGGATTGATTTATTGATAAGAATGATATTTAAACTGAATTTATTGTGAATTTCAGCAAAAATAGGGGAGTGAATCGCAAAGTAATTTGATAGTTGACTTGCAAAAAGGGTGGAATGAATCAACACAGGAGAAGGATTCAACCATCAGCGAAAAGGGGGTTCACTCCCAACATGTAGATTACCTAGGGAAACAAGCATCATTGTCAGATTTCTGTCGGAACCAAACATAGAACACGTTCGAACATGTTTTCCAAAAAAATGAGGACTATTTTCAAGAACACTAATGTTATCCTCTTTGATATATCCAAGGTTGGTTTGTACTTGGATCATACCACTTAGTCATTGGTTAACCATGCTTAGAAAGTCCAGCGGAATCATCCAAGGTGGTGCCCCAGTTTGTTAGCTAAGTTGGTGAACATAACTCCAATAACTATGGTTTATGGTAGATATATCTATACTATTCTATACTTACTATGGTTTATAAACCAACTTAGCTATCTAGGGGATACCACATTGTAAGGATGATCCTCCAAGGCCCACGGTGCCACTGTGCTGTTGCTGGCACTTCTCAGCACCGCTGTCCCTGCGCTTTTGGTGGCGCACTGCCTGTCCCGCGTGCCCTTGCTGCGCGACGTGGAACTGGTGGGCGGCGTATATTTTCCCAGCGCCCTGGCTGACAGGGGGAAACCGGCCGGCGGGGGCACCAGCTAAATGATCAGGGATTGAGCCACCAATACATGGCAATATAGTTGATATAACTTGGGAAACTGGTTTTTAGTTCCAGCTAAACAAGGAAGGGCATCTAAGTAAGATTGAGCATGAGTAGGTGAAATACATTGTGGTGAATAGTTGGGATAGTTGGGTATGCGGTATGCGTTCTAAATGTCTTTAGAATCAGCGACTGGACATTTGCGCATAATTTGTTAGCGTAAATAGAGGCGCTTTTCAAGTCTATGTTTCGAATAGGGAGGGTTTGCAAGATTAGCCATGCACACTGGATGGCTGAGTTCAATCATGTTGAGAGATTTTGAGTAGTGAAGCAAGTGAAGCAACTGAACATACAGCTTGCAGCAGGCAGTCTGAGCCCAGTTGCTTCAGTCCAAGGTACTTCCCCCATCTAGATTGACCATTGCACTCAATGGCTAATTGTTGGGACCACGGTAAAAGTGCCTCCGAACAACCCCAGTACCTGATGATAGGTGGAGTGTGTCCCGGCAAGACAGCACCCTACTGGAAGAATCGGCAGAAAAATACCAGCCTCCAACCAAAGAAGTAACCAAAGCTGTGAAACTTGTCACAGCTCTTCGGTCTGAGTCAGTCTGCTGGGTCGGGGGGTCTCAGTTGGCGACCACGGACGTTTTCCGCGAGGGTCGAAGCCAACGACACTGCCAGGTCTGTCCAGTTCAAGGCAGGACTACTACATCGCAATCGAGGATTCTGGCAGCAACGGAACCTGGATTGATGATGGTGGATGGTTGGTAGTTGAACATGATTTTCGTGAACAAACATTGTAAATATGATAAAATAGTATAGAATATAACATCGAATCATACATATGATTTCATAAAATATTATATAATAACATATAATCATTACGACATATGATATATAATGCAACACAATATATCGTATAATATTATGTATTACATTAGTGAAATCATCTGGTTACTATTCTTTCCTGAACCGGACGACTGAAACATGTTGAAACAACCAATCAGATGGGATCAATTGGGTTTTCTCATGATCCACCAAGCCCAGCTCAACAAAACCAGTCGATTCACAGTCACTTAGTTACCCATGTTGGCAAGGAAGCAGCCAATCTGATGTGGTTTTTACGCAATGTTCATGGCAATGAGAATCATTTTCTCGGTGATTTAAAAACTTTCAATATCCCAAGAAAAAACCTAAGATATGGTAAGTCATTGGAACCGGGTTTTTGTTGCCCGCAAATCCACTCCAAAACCTTGGTAATCAAAAGGAGTCATTCTTCATGAGTGTTGCTCACTTATCTCTTTAGATATGTTTAGTATATATATATACTGAAAAGTATGAATTGTATTGAATTGTATGATAGTACTTAGTACTAAATCATATATCATATGTTCAGATCATATGTACTATATAAAATACTATATAAATCATGACTTCACCCATCGCTTCAGGAATCAGCATGACCTTTCAGATGGAATTGGGCGAGGCATCTTTTTATCGTTTCTGCTGCCGAGACGCTGGTTGCTCTGAGATTGAAAGCAACGACACTCAGCGAGTTGACTGGGGGAAGGGAAAGCCAGTTCCAACTATACTTGAAGTGTGTGTCAGTAAAGATGAAAATATGTACGATCAAGCAAACAGACTTCAGATTGGTCACGAACTCAACATTTGAACCGTACTAACTGCTCAATGTTGGCCTACAAGAAAGGTTACACGCTGGTGTGTTTAATAAAGTTCCAAATTGGGTTCCGTTGGCGCAATTGCCAGGCAGTTGCAAAGGGTGATCATAGGGCCACATTCAGTCATCATTTCGATCCACTCCCCTGGGTGAATCATCGTTGGGTACAGTAGTTTAACGCCTTAGATCTTGCTCTAAATGGGGAATATCACAAGATCCACATTTCTAGCAATACCCAATATTATATAAGATTGAGAACAATGGGACATATCATAAGATCCACATTTTATGTACATTTATAGCATAAATGGGGATATCGGGATATCTTCCCATTGTGCTGATCCTATCGGAATTCTGAATCAGTACCTGAGTAGCTGGCTGATCAGGTTGCATCCATCGTGTGGCGGTCACACTTTATAATATATATACTACCCCCTGGTAAATTAACATAGACCCTGAAAATCACCAATCTTTAATGGAAACTAATCTTCCAACCCCTATCTGCCAGGGTCTATGTTAATTTACCAGAGGGTATATACCAGTAATTAAGGTTTAGTAAGATTAGTAGTTTACTACTACCATATTATCATATTGGTAAATAATAACTTTAGTATACTGTGTACTCAGTGTTGAAATATCATATTAGTAAAATTTAGTAAACATGTTACTACCAATGGCCAACGAGTTTGTGTCTCAGGCTTCTCAAAGGTTGGGGCCCAGTCTGTCGAACATTTTGAGCCACAAGCTCACAGTCGTCGTCTTGGGCTGATGGCCAGGTAAGAAAAAATGAGATGCCATGAACTGTAGCCCGAAAGCTGATTCATGATATTGTGGTTGGGTTTCATTCCAGCTTGTTGGTTAAATGTGTTCAACATTGTTGACATGACTTAAGCATTTACTATATTACTTGGTGATCGCTCCTAGCATGTTGTTGCCCATCTTCAATCCCAAACATTCCCAAAGCATCGATTTGCCACTGCCTCCGGAGGATCAGAAGTCACAACTTCGTTTGAAGCTGATGATTGCTCCACAACAGTTTGGCACCTGCCAACTCCAACTGAGAGGTCTACAAAGCGCCTAGCTGATCGCGGAATTGGATCTGACATGATCTGACGAACCATCCACCAACGTCCCAACAAGGGTTAGTGAATTTGGATAGCTTCACATGTTTTTTTCTAGATTTTCATGTTGTAGCTGGAATTTTGATGCTGGGGTTGGAACATTTAGGGATCCAATCATATTCTGATGAGGATGCATTTTAGGGCTATTATGAGGCGCTTGGTTTTTGGTTGTTATTGGAACTTCCAATGGAAATGGGATTGGCTCCCCATGGTATATTCATATCTCGATAGCTTCATTGGTTGCCTCCATTTCGGTGGTTGGGTTTCTCTATGTTTTTGTGTCTTCCCCCCCTCGGAATAAACATACGGAAATACATGGAAATACCTACAGGAAACCACAATTGATTGTTGTTTGCCAACGGGGTTTCCAGGTTGAACAGGCGGTACTGAGATTCTGGTTGCCAGTAAACACTACTTCAAAGAACGTCGATGTCTTTCGCACTGAGAGTTGTCTAACCAACCACAGCTGGGATGTAGAGCCCAAAATGGTGGGTGAAACAGCGGCTGCGTCACCAGCAATTTTAACCATTTTAGCCAGGCTCACGCTTTAGCCAAGCTAGCCAAGCGCTGCTGACTCAGCTCATCTTTGCTCATACTGAGGCAACACCTACAATTTCACAGTGCTATCTTTGAGACACCTTTCCACTGCGATGAATGCTGAATTGGAGGCCCCCTTTGCTCCGTATCGCGCAAAACAGCATGCCTACGACTCCGACTTGGTCAAGCCGGATGGCGTAGAGGAGCTGGTGCTGTCGCCAGGCTGAAGCAATTTGGTCACTGTCATACAGTCGTACACCATCCCCGGGTCATCACCATTTTTATGGTATGTTTACCATCCCCAAGTGCTAGGTTTATTATTGGATATACCACATTGGTCAACATTGGTAATTTGCTTTGGTATGACCAACGTCGTAGTCAGACACTTTTGTACTTTTGGGTTCCCATGGGCTCTCACTGAATGGTTAACAGTTATATATATATATAGATTGATGATTTGGGTTTTGCTGATCCTTTTGGGTCTTGAATTCTGCTGTGGTCTTCAGTTTTCATTTGACTGGGAGAAGGGCACTGAGCGCTGTGTTGGGATGTGTTGGGAGTTGTAATGTTTGTTCATTATGAGCTCCAAAACTGCGTTTGCTTGCAGATTTTGGAGGAGAATTTGAAGGTTTTGAAGTCAATCGTCCGTCCAGATATGTTTCTGTGCCCCCAGAATCGTCTAAGTCTAAGAGCCAAATTTGCCGGTCTACCATCCTTCCAATGGTGTATGATGATAATGTCATTTGGCAAAGGAGCACACCCCATGTAAAGCTATTTCTAGATGATTTTAACATGCAATGTATATATATATATTTATTGAAATTATATATGCTTATACATGGATACATTAGATGAAGGTCTGTATATGACAATTTTTGTATATGTTGATACAATAGATACAAGACATATAATCATATATATATATATACATATATATATATATATCGTCCATTGCCATGTCAGATTCCCTGGACCCCTCACTGAGGACCAGTACGCTCCAGATCGACGCCTCTCGCATCCGGCCCTCCCTGGTGGCGTATGGCCTCCGCGCAACGAGCAACGCGTCCGCGTACGACCTGACGCTGGAGCAGTCCAAGACTTACAGCTCGGTGACGCTCAAGGCGAACATCTCTGAAGCTTGGACTTGAAGTTAGATGGATGATTCTGGATGATGGATGTTAACAACAACAACAACAACAACAACAGCCAACAACAACAACAACAGCAACAACAACAACAACAAACAACAACAAACAACAACAACAACAACAACAACAGCAACAGCAACAGCAACAGCAACAGCAACAGCAACAACAACAACAACAAACAACAACCACAACCACAACAACAATAACAACAAACAACAACCACAACAACAACAACAACAGCAGCAACTCACAACAAACAACAAGCAAAAAACAACAAACAACAAACAACAAACAACAAACAACAAACAACAAACAACAAACAACAACAACAACAGCAACAGCAACAGCAACAGCAACAGCAACAGCAACAGCAACAGCAACAGCACCAGCACCAGCACCAGCACCAGCAGCAGCAGCAGCAGCAACAGCAACAGCAACAGCAACAGTAATAGCAACAAACAACAGACAACAACAACAACAACAAACAACAGACAACAGACAACAGACAACAGACAACAGACAACAGACAACAGACAACAAACAACAACCAACAACCAACAACCAACAACCAACAACCAACAACCAACAACAACAGCAACAAACAACATACAACAAACAACAAACAACAACCAGCCACCAACAACCAACAACAATAGCAACAAACAACAATAGCAACAAACAACAATAGCAACAAACAACAATAGCAACAATAGCAACAACCAACAACCAACAACCAACAACCAACAACCAACAACCAACAACCAACAACAACAACAACAGCCAACAACAACAACAGCAACAACAACAACAACCAACAACAACAACAGCAACAACAACAGCAACAACAAAAACAACAACAACAACAACAACAACAACAACAACAACCAACAAACAACAAACAACAAACAACAAACAACAAACAACAAACAACAAACAACAAACAACAAACAACAAACAACCAACAACAAACAACAACAACAAACAACAAACAACAAACAACAAACAACAAACAACCAACAACCAACAACCAACAACAACAACAACACCAAACAACAAACAACAAACAACAAACAACAAACAACAAACAACAAACAACAACAACAATAACAGCAACACACACAACAAGCAACAAACAACAAGCAACAACCAACAAACAACAAACAACAAACAACAAACAACAAACAACAACCAAACAACAACAACAACAACAACAGCAACAGCAACAGCAACAGCAACAGCAACAGCAACAGCAACAGCAACAGCAACAGCAACAGCAACAGCAACAGCAACAGCAACAGCAACAGCAACAAACAACAAACAACAAACAACAACAGACAACAGACAACAGACAACAGACAACAAACAACCAACAACCAACAACAAACAACAAACAACAACCAACAGCCAACAACCAACAACCAACAACAACAAACAACAAACAACAACCAACAACCAACAAAAACAGCAACAAACAACATACAACAAACAACAACCAGCAACCAACAACCAACAACCAACAACCAGCAACAATAGCAACAATAGCAACAACAACCAACAACAATAGCAACAATAGCAACAAACAACAAACAACAAACACAATCAACAACCAACAACCAACAACCAACAACCAATAACCAACAACCAACAACAACAGCAACAACAACAAGGTGCTGCTAGGTCTGATTTTTTTTTAAAAATTGCCATTTGGAGAGATTTGGATTGAAGAACTTGGGGAGTAGCCTGTGCCTCATCCATTTCGCCTAGCCCCCCCAAAACTCAGATGAGGCTCAAAGCGAACAGAAACACAATACAATACAGACGCACCACCAATCCGGGGTTTCGGGTTGCGTTTTTTTGGGGGAGTGAGTGATCAATGTGTATGTAACTGTATGTATTTTATAATTAAGCTCGCTACACACTTTGATTTTCAGCTGGTTGGGCATTCCATCGGGTTTCCCAAGAATTAGGGAACTCAAAAACGGCGGAACCTTGTCATTTTTTGCAGGGTCTTTCATGGCTTGGGGGCTGCTTGCTGTGGGAAACACCCAGCTCATATTCCACAACACGTTTAACATTCAGCCGATGATCAACAAACTGCCAAGATGAAACCATCAAAATGTGTAAAATTATGGTGTTTTGAATTGTTGAACATGACTTAACTGTCAGAAAGTAACGGTCTACCCATATGGGCAGGTACCACAATTTCCACTGGTTGGTGATCAAAGGAGTTAGGATTATACTGCAGTTATATGATATTATATGTATAAATATATATATATATATAATGTAGTATAATCTAAGTTAATATCATACCATATCGTATCATATAATAGCATGTCATATAATATCATATGATATCATATAATATAATATAACATAATATAATATAATATATTGTAATTCAATTTAGTATAAATGTTGATAATATAATATAATATAATTTAATTTAATATAATATAATATACATATTAATATATATTGATATAATTGTATAATGCAATATGACACTGTATATTGGAATATATAATATATTATAATGTGATATATTATAGTATGATATACTATAGTATGATATGATATCATTTGATATAATATGATATTATATGATGTGATATTGTGTTGTATTATATGTATATATTAAATATTATTATATGTAGATATTATAAGTATATATTCTATTCTATTCTATTCTGTTCTCTTCTATTCTATTACATTAACTTATATTACATTATATGCTGTTTTATTATTATATTGTATCATATATATATATATTATATCATATTATATTATATTACATTACAATATATGTATAACTATTCATGATATTAATTTATATAATATTATATATTTTTTTTTTTTGTATTTTGTCAATTATTATATTGTATATATATATATTGTATTACATTTTTTTAGTATATCATATCATCATATCATATCATATCATGCACCCTGCGCCTTGAAGGAGATTCGTGATGCGTTGAATGTGACGCTGATCATCACCTTGCAACCGGAGGACGGGACTCCTACAGAAGTTGGTACATTGCATGTACTCAACCTAGAGAAACATATACCCAAACAGCTGTGTCCCACAGTTACCCTCTGGTTATTTAACATAGCCATGGAACATGGCCCATTTATAGATGGTTTACCTCTGTTTCCCTATTGAAAATGGTGATTTTCCATGGCTATGTTAAATAACCAGATAGTATAAGTTGTTTCATGTCTACCCATTCAACATCATTCAACTGCGATGTATGATGGTATCCACCTTGACTCCAACAGGTCCGGTAGTTATAAACCAAGGGGAACTGATTTTTTGGGGGCCCCACAGATCACCCGGTTCCACCCAACCTCCGTTTGATCGGGGCAGGATGAGTCAGTGAACTTACCTTCACAGATCAACTCTAATGTGTATCAGGCCTGGCGGTCTCGTTGATGGTGGGGCCCTCCGATGTTTTGCGGTAATCTGTCAAAGACTTTGCGAACTGGAAAATTTTACAATTTTTCTATAGATAAATTATGGTAAATTATTGAACTCAATGGGCCATCTAAGCCATAGCTATGTTAACCTACCAGATCATTAGTACTATCCAACATATCTCATAGTGATAGTGCTGGTGTTGGAGGACTTAGGGAGGCCTACACGAAGAATCTATCACTGTTTCCGATCACTTCGGGAGACTCCTTCAGAGGGAATTGGATCAGAAGCCGGGGATCTGGGGATTATACTACTCAGTACAGGAAAAAAACGGGGAAGATTGGGGATGATCATCAACTGGTGATCCCATGGGAAATCCTGTTCTTAAAGAAGCAGCTGTCTGGAATGACACGAGTGGATTTTTAACGTCTGCAGGTGTCTGTGCGAGTCTTCACCATTGAAGAGAGGTTGAAACAATTGCTGTCAGAAATCTCAGAATTGCAAGGCCGCATTGATGCTCGGTTTTTCAATAAATGACAAAATATACTGTAGGATCTACAGGATGTATTTGACAATTATGAAATATATATTATATTATATTATATTATATTATATTGTATTATATTATATTTGTCAATTATGAAATCGGATTATTGGAAATCTACAGGAACTCCCCAGATATTCCTGTCGATTTCCCTTTCAATCCAGCCATTGAGTTTTGACCAAAGCTTTCAGCATAGCACTGATCAGGAAGAAGGCATAGATCACTCAGTGGTTCCACATGTCTGTGTTCTTACGGGGTTTAGACTGCCACAAACATGTACAAATATCAACTATGGCGGTGAACACAGTGGAGGAGAAGATAAGTAAGCTTCTGAATCGGGAGGGTGTCGCGACCACTCCCTTTTTGAGTTGTCACAAAATTCGGATACCCCAATCTATGCCATGTTAAGCCCGTGAAACATGGGAGTGGTACACTACCTTGGAGACAGATCCCAAAATTCCAGTGCCATTTCTGGGTGAACTTTGACCCAGAAATGGCACTCGCTGAGGACGCGAACCAAGAGATGTCTTCCCAGTTTGAACTCGCTGAGAACTTGCGGAAGTTGGAGAAAGCCACGGTGGCACGGCATCTCGGTGGTTATGACCTCCCAAAGCACCAAAGCAAAGCCAGTTGGTTGGAGTGACTCCAAGGGGTCATTGTTTGAATCATTATCATTATTTATATCATATATATATATACTATAGAGTTATTCTTGGATTACCAGATTTTGGAGAGTAACTCCAGAAAACACTCACATTTTTAAGTGAGTATTTGCAGGATTCATTTCATTTCAGATTGTCCAAAAGTGGAGACTGCCTATCGATCCAGCAGTAGAAGGGCATGACACTGGGTTTTGGGGACAGGTTCAGCTTGGCAATTCACAGCGCAAACTACTTCATCAATCTTCTATGTGAAAGGGACTTTGCATGATAGGATAGGATTGGTGTTGAACCAAGATGTCATATAATGATCTTCACAGTGTGAAGATTGAAATCCCAAGAAGAGCCGCAAGACACGGATCCGAAAGAACGGGACCAGGAATTTGTATGAGTTTCTTTGCTGGTGTTTATTCCTGTAGTCTTATTGCTCAACCCAACTTAATCCCACCAAACACGGGCATTCTACATATATATATAGAGATACACACAAATACTGGGTTGGATGGTTTTCAGAACTGGACTCAGATTTGGCGCCCACATGAGCTCAGGAATGAGCTCCTGCGACGGGCATATCGAAATCAACATCCTGACACCAGATTCGTGAACTCAGAGTGCGCCTGCTGGAAACCACTCGGGAGACTGCTGGATGTCAGTGATCGATGTTTTCTCGTTTTCTCGTTGGCAGGATTTGCCAGAATATGCCAGGTTGTGGTCTTCATTACTGTGTAGGCTTACTGTTGTTGGGGTTGTTTGCCCTTTTAAATATGGTAGCTGCGTGTCTTCTGGCTATCCCACAAAAAAGGGGGCCAAGCGGCCAACATGCATAGATGTGATGACATGTCATGACCAACTAATGGGAAAATCAGATCAAAATAATCACATTTGTTATTAGATAGTAATAATTTAGTAATATCATATCTATATGTGATAAGATATATATAAAATCATAGCATGATATAATGATATCATAGCAAATAGTCACAACTGTTATAAAGAATGGGATGTTTGATGTTTGATAAAAATAATGGTTCCAAGGCATCTCCAAAAAGCCTTGCAGTTTTTTTTCGGGTCAGCTTTGAGGCGCGTGACCTTCCTGACCATTGGCGTCACCGGCACGGGCAAGTCGGAGTTGTGTCGTTGCTCGGTGACGGAGCACAGGTCTGTTGGCTCGATCCTAATTTTCCCAGTGTATTTGGGACATTTTTGGGCGTTTTTCGGCTATCTCCATTTTTAGACACAAACATTGATGTGGTTAGATGATGTTAGATGATTCTAAACCATTAACATCATCTAACATTAGATTCTAATGTTAGATGATGTTAGATGATGATAAATGATCAACAAATCCGAATGACACTTAAATATTGAAGGTTCTAATTAAACTGGTTGATTCGAGATTGTGATTCGAGTACTCCAGTGCTTTGGGGATTGGCTCGGCGTACGCACAGCTCAGGGGCTCAACTCACAAGGCCGGTGCAAGTTCTCCAGTGGAAATCCTGTGGGTTGTATGAACATTGGACAATGGGATAACCATATGGGTATGGGTCAAAATTAGGTACCCCAATAATTGGATGGTTAATACTAAACTAGACATTCACATCTGTGGTCCCCTAGGTCTTCCATTTTGACAATGGGATACCCTCTGGTAAACTAACAGTTAGCTATGGAAAATCACCATCTTTAATCGGTAAATCAACTATAAATGGGCCATGTTCAATAGCTATTTGACAAATTACCAGAGGGTAACCATATCCATCCCATTATCCATCCCATGTTGAGATCTCCCAGTTTCAGATGATTTCCTCATATGGTGCAAGGTGTGTAACTCCGATCCATGGATAAGCATGGTTTGCAAAGGGATTGTAACATCCTCATAGGATCTGTCAGATGTTGTGGTTGATTGGTTGATATATGTTGATATCATTCTCCAGTGGCTAAGCATTGACAAAGTCAAAAAGACTCCAAAAGGAGTACCGGAAGCTTGCGCAAGCCAAAAGTGAGGCAAAAGTGACGGATTTCAGAGATTTCACCCCATTTTCTCAAGAAATGGGAGGTCCTCCATTCTGAGAAGCAGAAATGGCTCCCAGGTTGGATGACTGGCAAGGCGGACGAATGTCAAAGCAGCGATAGCATGGAGTCACACACCAGTTACTGGGATGACCCGTGACCGCCGTGACCGGTGCCCGGAATCCTAAGTGGATCTAAGATGTTCTAAGGGATTTATTATATATATATATTATATACACATGGTTACTGGGTTATCCTTTAGTTTGGTAAGTAAGTGGGTCATGTGGGGGACTTGTTTTTCTGTCAAAAGGAGATAACATGAAATGGACTATAACCAGCTAAACAAAGCTGAAAAATGAGCTTATGTATTAATGTAATATATGTATATGTATATATATATATAATATACATGGAATAAAACATTGATACCTGTTACCTGCAGGGATTATTTCACTTAGTTTCCACTTAGTAAGTGGGATACACAACCAAGTACAGTAGGAGTTCGAATTGGATTGGAGACCACAAGGGGGTGCAAAAGGTCCATTTGCGGTACATTAATGTGAATCCAGACCAAAAGTGATTCATCATATGTTTGTAAAAACAAAATGAACCAATGATCGATATGTATGATATATATATATATAGGGAGAGAGATACATATATAGATTGTCATCACATTTCATCACTCACAAACCATTGATTTATCACATTTTGGTGGTCATAACTTACATGCCATGGGTCAAACGTCAAGGCCACGGCCATTGTCGCAACAAATCTTGACACCATCCAGATTTGTTCTGTTTCTCAGGCAAATCCGAAACAAATCGTGACTATGAAAATCATAGTTCACCAAAAAACACCCAGATCTTTTGAGACTTCAAAGAAGAACCGTTTTTTTTTTGGAGAAGACCAGAACTCCAAGAATCAATGGATGTGACGTAGTGACATCCTTTCCTTATTTTGGTGACCCCTGGATCTTCCATTGGAGCGAAGCTGTTCAGGTGAAATCCATCGAATCCAAGCGCATGCCTTTGGCGACAATCGCTTGCAGCCTTTGATCGAATGGATCGATACCCCTGGGAGAGGAGACACCAGGGGTGAAAGTTTTGACAGCAAGTTGCGTGGCTGACAGGACTTGGTGTTTTAGTGAGGTGAATTTCCTGTACCTAGTTATAAAATGTTGTAAATGGATGTAAATGGGAATAACTTCGATTCTATGTTTCATGATGTTTCACCATTTCTATCCCCTAATGTTCCCAGTAGTTCATATGTTGTCATGTGTCATATACTTTGTTTAATGCTCTAATCTGAAGCCCTCTTCAAGCACAACAACTGTTTATATTTGCCACTTAGACTTCAATACTCACATTTTTGTTTATGTTTTTTTGATCCCAAGTTTACTAGGCCGGTTGCGCTTTCAATCCTTTTTTTTGCAGTACTTTAGTCATGTCCTTTTCCATGGGTACTTCACAATTCGCGGGAAAACTATCAGTTTTGTGCAGATCCGATATATTAGTTTGATATTTCTTGTATTGCGTTTGTTGCTAGTAGAAATTAGCGTTTCTTCGAGCAAACAAACAACTTTTTGCCTGCTTAAATCTCCATCCTTTGAGGCAACATGCGCCAACGTCGAATTTCTAGGTAGTCAATTCATTGTTTCCCACGCTGCAATCCTTCCAATCCTTCCAATCGGCCTTTTGGAAACAACTCGGAATCGTCCTCATGTATAATGTCACCCTTTTCCAGCCAATGGGTCCCACAAAATATATGTTAAACTATAGGATCATCAAAACTGGAGCATTTTATATATGTAATTTCTTTCTGAGTATTTACCTTCTTATTCTTCGTCTTCTTCATCATCAGCATCACTTACATGCGTGGCATATCATTCCATTATAAATCCGTATGATATCCTGGGATATTATTCCCTAACAACTCAGATATTTCTATACGCTCGTAATGTCATCATCACAATCTCCATACTAAAAAAATCATACAGCTATCCAAAATCACAATGTTTTATGGAAAATCAACGTAAATCATCCAACAATTGGCCATCTAAAACCATGACATTTCCTCCCGTGCTTATGGTTGGCTGGAAAATCCACCAAGGACGACGATGGATTCTCAACGAGTTTACTCGATTTATAGTTGATTTTCCCAGATGTTCCCAACCATATTGATTGTTCATTAGGATTGATTAAATTATAGTTTAAGAGGATTATATCCAATCTTATATAGGTTATATTGATCCTCCAATTATAGGTGATTTTCTCAGCTATAAACCTTCATTTATCACCGGAGTATGGAACCATATGGAACCCATGGGTCACCCAGCTGTAGGCTTTGGAACCGCACCATGTCGCAGCTGCTGCAGCGCGGCAAAGAAGGCGCCGTCATCGACCGCATCGTCTGGGTGGTGAACGCGGCCTGGCAGCGGGCCACGGAGCTGCGCAACCGGATGCTGCAGGAACTGCGTGGCGCGGATCTGAACCAACTGGATGGGGAGATGACCATGAAAAATGGGGAGAACAAGACCCCTCTGAAAGGGTTCAGCAAGGCCCCGGATGGGGTGGTTAGTATTCCCCATTTTTGTATATTTCTTACCTCATGGTAAATTAACATGTGGACCCTGAAAATCACCAATTTTTAATGGATACTAATCTTCCAACCCCGATGACTGCCAGGGTCTATGTTAATTTACCAGAGGGTAATGGCAGTAATTAGATGTAATTAGTATGGAGATGTCATGGGATATGATGGATATGGATATTTGACTACCCTTTTGGATTTTTCATGGGGATGGCTTCATTTGGGGTAAACTATAAGATAGATGTGGAAAATCAGTATGCTAAGAAAATGATCTACGGTAATTTAACCTAGCTATAGATCATTTACCATGATTTACCCATTAAAATGGTGACTTTCCATTGTTGAACCACCAGAGGATAAGCAACAAAATTGGGTTTTAATCTCCAAAAACAATAGTAATTATAATGGAAATAGATTTGGATACTTGGTGCTAGAGTCTGCTAGAGGTCACGATGTAAATGATAGGTAGTCAGCCAACCACCCCAATTCAGTGAACCCCCCCAGTAATCAAGATGGTGAATAATTTAAGACGTGCTTATTATTAATGTGGGACGCCTTATTTAAACACCTACCATTTGGGGATGGTGTTCCACCCATTGCTGGTGATTTTGAGATAGCGTATTCTTGGGTTTAGCACATTAGGGTTTTTTGATGGCCAATAAACCCTCAATCCTATCCCTGTGGGGTCAGTCTTTGAGGCTCAGCATCCCGTGAAAACAAACCATTTTTTTCGTTGAGGATGTAGTAACCATCAACATATGATCAAGTATGGGCGGTGTTTGAATCAGCTATCAAGTATATTGTCTGCTAATCTGCTAATTAGTTGTTATAGTCTTGGGTTGTGTATTCATATATCTCATTTTCCTGCAGGAGGTTGAAATTTAGTTACATGTATCTATTGAACCATCAACAAACAGTCGGATGTGTTCAAACCCCGCAAAATGAGTCAATACCTGGGTTTTACCACTTACTTACATTTTATGTATATGTGTATTGCAGGATGTAAAATGGTGTTTCACATATGTGTTTTTAACTATATAGACATCACGTAAACCTATCAACCGTCAAAACACAGCTTACAAAGTACCAGGATGAATCAATCAAAAGTGTTGTTTGATGTATGGGGGACGGGATTTGTCAATAGCAAAAATGTGTGAATGTAACCATGATCCAAC
This sequence comes from Cladocopium goreaui, assembly GCA_947184155.2. Classification (NCBI taxonomy): domain Eukaryota; class Dinophyceae; order Suessiales; family Symbiodiniaceae; genus Cladocopium; species Cladocopium goreaui. The sequence continues at coordinate 73,800 of CAMXCT020006312.1, forward strand.
ATCCACGGAATTCCACGGAGGATTGATGGTTGGAAGCTTGGAAGCCGGAGTCCGACACATCTGAAGTCTTTGGGATATTTTAGGAACAGAGCACAGCAATCACATCCATGTCGGGAATAGTTGGGACGTACGGTTGATCATATTTCATCATTATTTGACACAAATGTCCAGAAGCAGAAAGTTTGAAGTATCATGGGCTGCGGACCTATTGTGATTGCAATCATAATGGTTCAGTGTTGCCGGGACTTGTCGAAGGTTTGGGTTTTTCAAGTGGCACTTCCGATGAATCCTGGCCGCGTTGACGCTGCGACCTCGGGCGCTGAGGTATGTCCTTTGGTGTGGACCTGTATCAAAACCTGGTGATCATGTTGAACTTCCTGCCTCACTCAGCCAATAAGACGGAGTATGACGAAGTGGACATGGCATGTTTTTTTCGCAAATGGTCTGGGAAAATGGCAGGTGAATGGCTGAGTTGATTGGATATGCAGAAATATGCCGATATTTTGATGGAGAAATCACGCTTTTTACACAAAGAAACAAACTATAAACTACTAAACTGTAGAGGTATCTGAGTTTTGGTATCTGAGTTTTGCCATAGTAATTGCCCCACCAGTATGAAAACCCGGAAACCATCAAGTTCTGGGATTTCACTGGAACCTCCAGCAGATTCCTCAGACATTTCTGCTATGTTGAATCTGCTTGGATTCTCTCTGAGTTTTGCTCATTCCATGGATTGATTTGAGATTTAAAAACACAACAGTATTTCATTGATCCATGTATTTTCCATGTTTCAATCCATTGTCACAGCATTGATTTGAGACTGGACAATATGTTTTCAATATTCAACTCCTGAGTACTCTTGAGTTGCCTCTGTTTGTCCATTAAGTTGGGAGAACATTGCTGAGATGGTGTTTTTTTTTTTGTACCGATATGCCAGGTGAAACGAAGGCAAAAGGAGAAATTTGTGAATTGGATCATGAAACGAGACTTGGATTAATTTGGGTGTATTAAAACATTGAGGGATTGTTAGGAGCATATCCAATATTCATGTTGGTTATTGGGTTTCCAACATTTATGAAAATGAGGAATTGATCCCCCAATTGCAATTTTAAAAATTTTGATGCTGATAGGGAAACGGATGGAAACGGAAATATGATAAAGCTATACACATAGTGGTTGCTGGTTTGGAACATTTTCATTTTTCCATATATTGGGAATAATAATCCCAAGTGACTAATATTTTTCAGAGGGGTGGAACCACCAAGCAGAATAAGTTACAAGATGTTGCAAGCACTGTCATCCATATCGTTGATAGTTAAGGATCAGTTTTTTCGCGGTTCCGGGTTGCTTCATAGCCGTGCTTTTCTTGACTGGCACTGTTCAGGTTTATCAGCAGAATGTTATGCACGTATCAAATGATCGTTGGTCAATAGATAGTGTTAAGACTGTTGATAATATGTCAATATTGTTATACAATGTTTGTTATTTATTGTTGGTTGTATATACCACTAAATGCATACATCTGTATGCATATGACCATTTGTCAAAAATAGTTGTTTAGAAGTTTAGTATTGGTTGTTGATAATTCATCTGGGTCTACTGTTTTTTCCTCTTCGTTATGAGGCGGCACGCAACTAAATTCAGCAATTCTGCAAGGCAGCGCTAGCAAACCCGCTAGGTTTGCGCTAGGTTTGATTGACAGTCGTGAATGTCTTGCCAGCTTTTCTTACAAGTCTGTCAGTTTCCACATATTCCCAAATTTTCGATTTTTTTACGTATTTTACGCGCTAGATCGCCGCTAGCAACGCGCTAGCGAAAATTGCAAACACATGCCCCGGTCCACCCGCAGCCCATTCAGAGGCACAGCCATGTTCACGCTTTGGTAGCTTACAGTAAGGAAACAGCGTTGATCAGGAGGCATGTCAAGAAGCATATTGCATTCAGAGAGGCACACACACAGAGACACACAGTTCAGGAGATAGCACCAGCGACAGCGAATGAAAACCGACGTGCGTTAGCCGATTCCTGTGGTTTCAGAAAGATTTCCAAAGGTAACGAAGAATTTCCACGTTTTCACGTCATCAAGGTAGGTCATGTTTTTTAAAGGCAAACATGATGCGGCACGCATGGAATTGCGATTTATCAACAAAACCGGGAACAAACATTTTGACAAACCGTCATATAATTGTATATTATATAGATGGCTATATATATATATAGTCATCTAGATATACAGATTGTATTATTCATGATTTAGGAACTGATGTTTTGTTAATTGATATCCCCGTGATACAACCATGACAGTCCCATTTGAACACACACAAGGCAGACATATGAATCTATCCAAGTCCGTTGGTTGGTATACATATATATATATATGTTACATATATTCATATGTATATATATATACATACATACATACATACATACATACAGTATGTACGTACATTTGGCGTTGATCTCATGCCTATCCTACCCCCATTCTTGTTGCTTGAAACCAATTAGTAGATCCTTGTTCTACAATATGCCCACCTATGTTAGCTATAGATCCATCACATTTATATTTTGACGATTGCAATACTGCAATACCCAATGACCCAATGATTGGTTGGGCATTTGTTTCAGTTGTTGTTGGTGGTGAATATCCCCAGTGATGGTGCATGCTTGAGATCTGCCATGCTGTTGATATTCCTTATTGGTGAGAGCAACACTGTGGTTTTGGCAGGTTGGCATCCCCGGTTTTGTTGTTGTTTGATATACTCAGTATATATAAACACAACTATTTTCTCGCAAAAATGGTTTGAAGATGTTTGAAGGATCAGTAAATCGTCTTAAGTCCAGAACAGTTCACTTTTGTTTAGGCATATCACATGTTCAAGCAATAGTACACATCACCAGCCACTTGTAATGGATTGTGAAACATCGGATGTTTTGTTTTGTTGTTTCTACACTGCTACACCATTCTGAATGGACTGCTAGGGGGTAGCTCCTAGGAGAGGACGAGATGTTTCACTGGCCTCCGGCACTTCGTGATGGCATTGATGCTCGGGTCCAGGCATGCTTCATATCCGGGCATTTGGTGAAATTGTCGAAGCAAAATGTGTCTTTATAATTCTTTATACCCTCTGGTTATTTTACATAGCCATGGAAAATGGTTTATTTATAGATGGTTTACCTATTAGAAATGGTGATTTTCCATGGCTATGTTAAATAACCAGATGGTACATGTATTTACATATATTATACGTACGTATGTATATATGTATATGTATGTATATGTATGTATATGTATGTATGTGTATATATAGAATTGTATATATGATTATATATGTTTCATTTGATGATGGCCTATGGGTCAAGTTATCATACGTTCATGAGGTCGTGACATTTGATGGATGGATTTCACTATCATCATTTTTCCCGTAAATGGGTGGGTTTCTCTTAAAATGGATATCTGCATGGAGTGTCTATTCATGAAACTGGGGATGTATCAACAAACATTTTACATCATTCGTACTATCACCCACAAGCCACGGGGTTAGCCTGAGGATTTGAAGACCATGGGGTTTGGGGTCAAGCATCGGATTTATCGACTCCCACTGTAGGATTCCTGATCCCAAGATCAGCAATATTATCATAGGATCTTTGCGTATGGGTCAAAAGTGGGTATCCCAAATATTGAATGACTAATCAAGTAATTATGATTAATCAACATGGCCAAAATCAGTGGTTTGGGGTGTTTTGATTTTTTTTTACCTACGCTCAGGCTTGGAGAAGGAACTCATTCAAAAAACAATTCCGACCCTTCCGCGCAGGGTGCACAGCCTACAATCCTGTACTGAGGCACATTAAACTGAATCATTGTTGTTTGTGTTGAAGGGGATGTGTCCTATGCTCGACACTTTCGAACATCACCAATCCAAAATTTGGTCCCAACGGTGATATTTATTGATAAGATTAGGACCCGGATCGCGGCTGTCACAAATGTTGTTGTTTCGCTCAGGAGAAGGAAGTGACCAATATTCAAGTGTATGGTGCCAATATCAATCCCAAGTACCTCAATTCAAAACCAGGCGCGGGGTGGAGAAGAGTGCAATTGTTTTCGTGTCGGGGCGCGAGTGGTTTCATGATTCTTCTGGCATTCGCAATTGAAATTTCCTCTGAGATGAGCTTTGTTGTCCAAAAGCCCCAGAAGATTTTCATTATATTAAGTCATATTAAGTCTGTTTTTTCGTGGATAGCATGAAGGTGTTGTTGAAACATCTCCTTTCTTATGGATTTTCTCAGCCCATTCTCACTGGTAAAATGCGCTCATTTTTCTGCTCAACCACCTCATTTCCGTTTACCCCCATGGATTCCCCAAGATTTGGTTGGTGAAAAATTCCCAAGTCTTGGTTAGATTAACATCCCAATCGATCTCATACCCAAACATTTGGTGGACAATCCTACGTGGCTCAGATCTTTTCAGAAGGTGATATCCCTACTGAAACGGGGTACATGTGAGATATACAAGCTATACCAGTAGTACCGCACAAGGCGGTGGCGGAAGTCTCAAAAATAGGAAACCTATAGGAGAGATTGGTTGTTGTGAATCAAGGATGGCAGAGTGAATCCACTGATGGACCGAAAGGTGCTTGAGGTCTCCTCTCTTTCTCTCTCTTGCTCTGACTATCTAGCTACCTACCTGTCTATCTTCTATGTCTCTATCTATCTATCTATCGATCTATCTATCTATCTCTCTCTCTCTCTCTCTGTCTCTCTTTCATCTCATTACCTATCTATCTATCGTCTGTCTGTCTGCGTGTCTGTCTGTCTGTCTGGCTGTCTGTCTGTCTGTCTCTGTCTCTGTCTCTGTCTCTGTCTCTGTCTCTGTCTCTCTGTCTGTCTGTCTGTCTGTCTGTCTATCTCTCTCTCCCTCTCTTCCTTTCATCTGGCTCTCTGTCCAGCTGTCTACCAGTCTATCTGTCTATCTGTCTATCTATCTATCTATCTATTTGTCTATCTGTCTACCTGTCTATCTGTGGTGCAATGTCATTCAGTGTAATGCAGTGTAGTGTAATGTAGTGTAGTGTAGTGGAGTGTAGTGGAATGTAGTGTAGTGTAGTGTAATGTTGTGTAGTGTAGTGTAATTTCGTGTAGTGGAGTGTAGTGGAGTGTAGTTCTGTAGTTGTAGTTGTAGTTGTAGTGTAATGTAATGTAGTGAAGTGTAGTGGAAGGTAGTGTAGTGTAGTGTAATGTAGTGTAGTGGAGTGTAGTGTAGTGTAATATATTGTAGTGTAGTGTAATGAGTGTAATGTAATTTACTGGAGTGTAGTTGTGTAGTTGTGTAGTTTTAGTTGTAGTGTTGTGGAGTGTAGTGTAGTGGAGTGTAGTGGAATGTAGTGTAGTGTAGTGGAGTGTAGTGGAATGTAGTGTAGTGGAATGTAGTTGTGTAGTTGTGTCGTTGTGTAGTTGTATTTGTAGTGTAGTGGAGTGTAGTGTAGTGTAATGTAGTGAAGTGTGTAATGTAGTGTAATGTAGTGTAGCGGAGTGTAGTGTAGTGTATTGAAGCGAAGCGACATCTGAACCTCCAAAAGTGGTCCGAAACCCTGGTGTTTTTAACATTTTGACTACGAAATGTACTTCGCGCCACAACGGCGTGCACTTTTTCGACATCTGAACCTCCAAAAGTGGTCCGAGCATGGTGTGTTTTGTACATTTTCACTTGGAAATGTGCTTGGCGCCACAACGGCGTGCACTTTTTCGACATCGCAACTTCCAAAAGTGGTCCGAAGCTGAGGTGTTTTGTACATTTTGACTTGGAAATGTGCTTCGCGCCACAACGGCGTGCACTTTTTCGACATCTCAACTTCCAAAAGTGGTCCGGACCTGAGGTGTTTTGTACATTTTGACTTGGAAATGTGCTTCGCGCCACAACGGCGTGCACTTTTTCGACATCCCAACTTCCAAAAGTGGTCCGGACCTGGTGTGTTTTGTACATTTTGACTTGGAAATTTGCTTCGCGCCACAACGGCGTGCAATTTTTCATCTCTCATCTGGCCAGCTGGCTCCGCACCCGCCGCTTTAGCGAGCCTACTTTTCGACTCTCCGGAGCCACAAATCATTGGAAAAACACAGTGTTTCGCGCCTTTCCTACCTTTTCGCGCATCTGCATCTTCTTTCTTCTGACTCTTTCTCTTCTGATCTGCTCTCTTCTAATCTTTCTCTTCTCTCTGCCTCTTCCCTGCTCTGCTTTTCATCTGTCCATATTGTCGGAAGTTTGACTTCTAAACTTCCTTCGATGATAACTATATGTAAAGTATGGTTGCCTGTTACAAGCCGGTAATAGCCTAATGGCTCAGATTGGAATCTCTTTTGTAAGATGCCGATCCAAGTACTTTTTTGGGGCACCACTTTCTGGAGTAAAAATTGGTGTATTGAAGTGGCTCGTTCTCTCATTAATCCCTAGTACATACTAAACATACTTGGTGAACTAACAAACCATGGGGTGATAACCCTTCGATCCCCATTGAATTCCATGGAAGGAATGCCATTAAATTCCATCATATCCCACTAAATCCTGGGGTAAATTTAGTAGGATTATATAGTAAAATTCCATTAAATCCCAGTAAAATTCCATTTGTTCATCCCAAATGTTCATCCCATTAAAATCATGTTCCACCTATTTTTTCCCCACGGTCACCGCGTCAGGTGACGTGCCCATCTCTGCTCCTTACCTCCACAACTTCCCACCCTTCTCGCACCCCGCCGGAGTCTCGGAACTCATGGCCATGATCCGCGATACCTGGGAGACGAAGACGGGCACCAGCGGGTTGCTGCTGGGCTTTGGCAAAGGTTGAGCAAAGTGGGGACCAAAAAATGACGCCAATAACATCCAAGAACAATATGGTTAATGAATGTTTATGAATGTTTATGATGCTTATAACTATAGTTATTACAGTTAATGGGGCTTATAAATCAACGAACATAGCTGGGGGGTGGCCACATTGTATCTATAGTAACCCAAAAAATGATAGAACAGTGAAACTGTCAATGAACTTTATCACTATTTTTGGAGTGGATGTTACCAAAATCTTTCTTTTTTTTTTGGGGGGGGTGCTATACAAGAGTTGTGGCTCATGAATATGAAATTTGGAGATCATTTTTTTACTGAAGATCATATCTATGATCATGATAATGTATGGTTCAATAGTTCAATAGTATTGGATCTAGAATTTTATGGTTTATCATATAGTTACATGGTTTTTAATTGGTTGAGAATGCGTCATGGGGATATACCGATATACCTAGGTGGGCAATGGAGTAATCAATTAGCTGGCAAGTGGAGTATAACCCATGAAGCATACCCAGATAATAAGGGAATAACATATTTAAGTTATATACTTACTAGCCAGTTGATTGATTCCATGGCCCACCTAAGAATAAAGGGACACGATATACTCAGCAGAGTGTATGGGAGTATCTGCAATAGCGGGCTATTTGGCCAGGGAGACCTAACATGGAGTAGTACTGAAGCCACAAAGATGTGTGTGCTTTATCATTTGGTTTACAACTTGTTCACTTCTTATTACATGATCCTAACAAATCAACTGGCCAATGATGGTTCTATAAATGGTGGTTAGTACTAAGTATACTAAACGTATACTCATTATACAATCATATGGGTATATATATATATTATATATACAGTACGGTATATTGTCACAGTTATATGCCATGTCTGGTTGGTGGTTTGGAACATTTTTTTTATTTTTCTATAATATTGGGAATTTCATCATCCCAACTAACTTTCATATTTTTCAGAGGGGTAGGTATACCACCAACCATATATATATATATATATATGTATATACACACTAACTGGTGAATCATGATCATCAAATCATCCGGCTGGGAAGCTCCACCGCCAACACGAGGCTTCTGGACAATCCACATCCTCGCATCTGGGCGAAAAAAAAAGGGGCGCCAGGCATTGCGACTTTTCCATCTGGGAAGGTTAGGGGCTTGGGGTTTCCTCATCCTTCGATTGGCGATATAGACATATAATATATATACCCGCAAAACCGCTGTCTCGCCGTCGCCAAAATTGTCATTTGTCACGTTCGAATTTCGCTCCTCGTGCAGGCGAAACGCGTTTTTTTCTTTTTTTAAGTGCAAAAAAATGCATTTTGATCTGCGGCCACCAATGAATTTGAGCACGTCCATTTTGCGTGGCAGGCGCAGTGTTTTCTGATCTTACAAAAAAGTCGTATGGCATTTTCGCTGGCAGGCGCGCGACTTTTTGCGTTTTTGGCACGTTCTGGATGGTCTTTTTTTTTTTGAGCTGTTTGTGGCGCTGCTTACGTCCTTAAGTTCCCGTCCTCTCTTCGGTTTATGTTAACACGTCAGTGATGTTATGCGATTGGCTTTCTTGGGTTTATGTTACGGCATCAGTGATGTGCCGCTCTTGACTTTCTTCGTTGTTATGTTAACACGTCAGTGATGTGACGCTCTTGACTTTCTTCGTTGTTATGTTAACACGTGAGTGATGTTACGCTCTTGACTTTCTTCGGTTTTATGTTCAAGACGTCAGTGATGTTACGTCGCTTCCTTTCTTTGGGGGGGGTGGGGGTGGGGGGGCATGATAACGTCCTTTCGTTCCCGTCCTCTCTTCGGTTTATGTTAACGTGTCAGTGATGTTACGCTCTTGACTTTCTTCGTTGTTATGTTAACACGTCAGTGATGTGACGCTCTTGATTTTCTTCGTTGTTATGTTAACACGTGAGTGATGTTACGCTCTTGACTTTCTTCGGTTTTATGTTACGACATCAGTGATGTGGCGCTCTTGACTTTCTTCGTTGTTATGTTAACACGTCAGTGATGTGACGCTCTTGACTTGCTTCGTTGTTATGTTCACACGTGAGTGATGTTACGCTCTTGACTTTCTTCGGTTTTATGTTCAAGACGTCAGTGATGTTACGTCGCTTCCTTTCTTTGGGGAGAAACACTTCGAAAAAAAAAACTGAAAAATATTCAGGTGCTTGCCGCCGCAAGCTTGCATCGGCAGCCAGGACTGAAAGCAATCCTGAACGCAATGACTGTCTGTAGAAAAGATTGCTTGGCAGGGATAGTAAAACTATCTCCATCAGACGCCTTCAAGGTAGCAAAGCTACACTGGATGTCGTGAAACACAAGAAAAAAAACGTTGACGTGTGGTCAGATGGCGTTTCGCCACATTTTTCCATTGGAAATTTCCAGGAATCATGACAAAACCCCCAGTTTTAAGCAGTTTCAGCCGACGGCGAGACAGCGGTTTTGCGCGTATATATATATATATATATATATATATATATATTATAATATCAAGTTATATGTATATAGGCCAAAGAAGATTTGGCCATTACCATTTTTTTTATTTCCAAGTTCTTCATGGGTGGTGCGTATGTCCAATTCTATATATTTTGACATCATAACATCACCTGTTGGTAAGTCACCATCATGAAAACCCAGTGGTTGAGTCATCCCAGACGATAACCAACCAATGGGAATTCAACAATAAAATAAACATGTACTGTAAGTGAGATGACCAACAACTTTCCTTGATAACCAACAACTGACTGTAAGTGAAATGACCCTTCAGTATAGTTCAACATTCCACCAAGAATCTGTGGATCCTAGGTCTTTTGCCACCTTCAACCGTGGGGGAAACATTTGTGATTGGAATGGTATCTATTTCGGGGACCCCTCAACTAGGTAACTGGGGTTTTATCCATGTGGGTGTTGATCCCAGTCGTAAGTACTTTAGTGAGCATGATTGGGAGTTAGATGAACAATGATGAACACAGAAGTCTGAGGCATTGGTCCTGGAAAATTGGAGAACGTCTCTTTGGACTTCAAATGCATTTGGCAAGCCCAAGAGGCTTCATGGCTCGGTTTTATGATCGTACTCGTATTGCATTGGATGGGCTACCTGGTGTTCTACCGGTTGGTTGATGGGTGGATAAAACGCCGTGTTCTCCCTCCACTCGGGTCGGAGGATATCAATGCGAAAGATTCTTCGAATGCTATATTTCTAAAGTAGTGATTTCAAGTCTTAGAGTATGAATCATTCAAGTCTTATATTTCTAAACTAACTAGTATATTTCTACACCTAGTTACTTGACCCTGTGGCGTCTCTCATGGAAGTGTCGCTTTTTCAGAGACCTTTCATCCCCAGGGTGGAATCATCGCAGCAGGGGACTGACGCAGCGTTTTTAGCGTTGCAATGGATAGGACGGAAGAGTATCAGCCTGTTGACTGTCACAAATTTGATCGATCCCCAGCCACACAAGCAATGTTTTCCCTACTAGATATACATGGAACTATAGCCATATACTTTATATGTTTTTATAAATATACCTTTCATCCCCCGTTTTGTTTAAGGTCTAGTCAACAAAAGTTAGAAACCTCTTAGAACTAGTAGGTGCCACCTTTTGCACGCCCTTTTGGCTTTGATCTTTGACTGGGGAATCAGCCAAGCAGATAACCCCAAATCAAGCACTTTGCATTCCAATATCCAGCTGCTGAGTGACAATTCTTACATATTTTTACATTGATTAAGAATTAGAATACCGTAGGTTTCATAAAGTCATAGATATAGCTATAGATGAAGATTAAACCGAAGCAGGGGATTCCCGCTTCAGCAGCAAAGCACCAAATCGGACGGGCGCCGGACTCCCGGACGCTGCTTTAGGATGGTCCAGACAACAGCGATCTGATCATCAAACCTGACGCTCAACTCCAGGTGCGATCGGTCTTGATCTGGATCTCATGGGATCTCATGAGATGAAGGGAGCCTAAAAACCACAGGAAAGTTGCTGAACAGAGGGGAGATCTACGGGAAATTGCTATTTAGCCATCAACATTGGGAGAAAACCAACAAACAAACATATGGATGTATAATTGATTTACACTAGTTCAGTTGGTTCAAAACTGCAATCACTGCTGGATAAAGATGGCGGACATATCGTGACATATGGGGGCTAGTTCAGCGCCAACTGAACTGGAATGGTGAGGATCATGGGAATGATCAGACCCTGACAGTCGCATCGTTTGAACAAAGAAATCAGCCATGACAAACAAAGGATTCATAAGCCACATGGGAAATGATGGTCAATCAATACTTGTGGTTCCTAATGATTTTGCCGGTCAGCACCAGAAGCTATATTGTAGCCCATATAAGCCTCCTTAAAGACCTGGTTTTAATGGGTCTGAATTGCAATCATACACCCATATGATCCCATATGGCTCGGGCTCAAAAGGTCAAAACCTGTGCATCGCAGCACTTGTTCTCGCGGGAAAATCCGGATCTCCAAGCGTCATATCCCCAGCCACTCACGGCAGTGCAGGTGGAAGGGAAGTCCTTCTCACAGTGGGACAAGGCTTTGGTGGTGCACAACGACTATGTATCTTGGTGACAACATGTGTGGAGTTAAAAAAAACTGATTTTACACCCAGGTTGATGAGTCAGTGAATGGGGAATTGAAGCATTTCTAGGGGCTCAAGCTATCAAAAGTATGAAACTATACTTGCTTAACAAGGGTTGGTTGATGTTTTTCCCGGGGTTGTGCTACCCTTTGTACTATATATATAATATAATATATAATATATAATATATTGCGGATTACGGATTATCCATTAATTGGGAATCAACAACATTTCCTCCTAACATTGCCACGAATTTTGTTTCCCCCATTTTTGGAAAGACCCTAAAATGACACCGTTGGTTATACATCCCAGCATCGAATTGTAATACGAATTTTGTGTAGTGGTTTGTTTTATATTCCACCAAGCTCATTGAGATGTTAAGGGGTATTCAAACAGTGTTTGAATATAAAAACCATTCTAATAGATTCTATTTGAATAGTTGATCCAGAAACACGGTGTTCGGAGGCCATTTTCAAGGTGGGTTTGGATCCCCCCAAAAAGATCTTCGGAGCCTGGGAAGCCAACGAGCCCTAGGCCTGTGGAGTTCGAGATCCTGACGACTGGATCTACTTCGATTGGTTCGACAAGCGCATGGAGGTGTCACCGACGTTGGAAAGTCACCTCTGGAATCAACCTCCCAGTGCAATGACCCTCATCTGGGAAAATCTGGAAAAACTGTTGTGAATGGATCGAATGATTGGTTCCGGATATTGAACAATCAACATTTGGGTTTAATGATCCAAGTATGGGTGACGTTCCAGCTGTGTTGCTGCCTGAAACATCTCAAAGATGGTTTGCCTCATGGTTATAGTTTTTTGCCCAGATGGACGAGTGAGTATGATTAAAAGACTGCCACATGCTGTTCTTGCCAACAAAGAGTCAACACTGGTATTTCTTCAGCCAACAACAATAATAGTAAAACCTCCAGTTTGGCCCATGACTCCATGTTAGCTGCTTTACTATGCTTTACTCCCATGTTTACCATCCCTGAAACCCAAAAAAAAAGGGATGTCTGGGAAGCTATATGTGCAAGAAAACAGCCACTGCGCCCATTGAGCCGCCGGAGGTCGCGGTTTTGGGTGCAGAGAACACTTCTTCCAGGTTTGATGTGAAGGAGTGGGGCGAGGGTCGCTTGGCCGCTGGCATTGTCAGTCTCATGATAATGAAAAAGCACAGTTTCCAGGTGCAAACCCGCTATAAAATTGGTAGAATGTGCCTTCCCAATAATCCTGATCAGCCCACAAAACCAGGCAGGTGGATCTGTTCATTTTCGGATCCATCAAAGAGGTCTAAAAGAAACAATTTAGGAGACAGGATGTGTGCTGATCTTGATGGTTGGACACTTAGAACACACAGATATCTGAAAGTCCTGCAACTGAAGATGGGGCCAGTCAGTCAGTTGGTACTCCCCCAAAACAATCTTATTCGAAACCATTCAAAACCCATACTGCACACCGAAACAATGAAAGACATTGGGGATCACCATAATGTCATATCCAAAATTGTGGATTGTTTCACCAGCCAGTTGTAGTCTGGTTTCATTCCCATTTCTTGGCTGCAACAATCCAAGAGTTGTGCATGAAATCCCGCATTTTTCATGATTGAACCCCCAAACAAATGTCCAAAAATGGTATAAATTTTGGAAAGCAACGTCCCCAAGTGGAGGAAAGATCCATGGTTTTGAGAGATTCCATCCAGTTCCACCCCAAAAGCCTCAACATTTGGAAGATGAATGAGAGTCTCACTACGGCTCACTTCACTTCATTCAGGTACTTGTACATCAGACAGAGTTATTGCCCATGATTTCAGGGCAGATTCCTTGTATGCCTTCATTGATGTTACAGATATTACAAGTACCTAGAATCTGTGTGAGTATGGATCAGATTTGAGTATTTATGCCAACATCTGCTATAGGGTATCCTACCGCAAAGAAGTGGCCAACATTTTCCTGACAATGGATGTCCACCTGTTGTTGAGGCACCCAGTTGTGGTCTACAGGTTATGTACCCTGATGAATTCGTGTCAATGCATTTATTAGTATTTATTGTGAGAATTTAAGTTGAGGTAACCAGGTAACCCACTAGAGTCACTAGATAAGCTGATAGAAGCTGATTAGGTCCACTTATAGATTGTTTTTGTCATTTGTTGTAGAACGCCTTTGATCATTTGCCCCTAACTTTCCAACTTTAGGTCCAGGTGATCATCAAAAAAACATCAGCGTCAAGTGATGCTTCACTGGTCCAAGCAACTCTCGAGGAACTGAGAAATTTCAGCATCAAAAATCCCTATAATAATTATATTATATTATCATAGTTTCTAAGTTCACAGTCATAGATTTCATATGATTCACATTGAACTTCATATGTGTTTTTACATGTCATATGGAATTTCATATGGAATTTCAGCACCAGATTTTTTTGACCTATTTATGTCATGCCGCGCAGCCAGACGTTTCAAGGTGAAAAGCAGAAGCTCTGCTTCTGCGAGGCTCCCAGCTGCAATGAAACCTGGCGCTTTGGGCAAGAGCAACTTGGACTGACTTGGACGGAGAGATGGGGCAGTAATGGCATGTAATGGCTAATAATTGCTCATACCATCTGGTTATGACTAACAGTTTGCCATGGTTTTTAGATGGCCCATAGAAATAGATGGTTTACCGAACTTGAAAATGGTGATTTTCCATAGTGAACTGTGAAACAACCAGTGTAAATGTTGATAACATATTGATTTTTTGCTATTAACCATAACATGGAAGAATGGAAGGTTGGAAGATGTGCCAAACAAAAAGATTAATTAGTATTAACTACCCAGGTCACGCCGTGACCGGTGGCCTGTGCGTTTTGGCATTTTTTTTGCGTTTTGTATACGTATATATATATATATATTTATAGCTGTATACCACTCATTAACATGTTAAATGTGGGGATGGTGGATCCTATTGCTTTACCAACAGTAAACATTCGATTTTTTACGTGTCGGTGCCAACCTGCACGGTCAAAACCACATCCAAATAACATGTCAAAGGATGCGCGGGATCGGTGGGCAAAGGTAGGGGTTGCAATGAGTTTTGGTTGGTGGTGACTGGAACATGTGGTTTATAATATAGGATATGTCAATGGTTAATAATGGTTAATAATGGTTAATCATGGTTAATAATGGAAGAATATATTTGGTTGGTGGTGACTGGAACCATGGAATTTTCTGACTTTCCATATATTGGGAATAATCATCCCAACTGACGCACTCATATTTTTCAGAGGGGTAGGTATACCACCAACCAGTGTAATATGGGTATGTCTGAAAATAGTGTATACCCCAAACATGGCTACTTTGACAGGGAAATATATTGATACACCATCAACATTTTGGGTACACCATTTTAAGACATGCCCATATATCTAATCCACGAAAACAGAGGGGACAAACATCAAACGCGTGGATTTAACCAGCAAAATATGGGTCCTCTGAGATCGAAGTTGTTGTTTCTACGACTCTATGGGGGGTTACATATCATCGTGAGTTGGCCCAGTGATATTCCTATTTTTTTTTTAAATGTCTACCAGTTGTGGATGATTGTTCCACAAACATCTTTTCTTGTTATATACTCAACATTACTCGACTATGATTTCTGGGTTTGACATCAAAGAATTACAGGCTGTCTATTTGTTTTTTTCTTTTTTTGGGGTGGTGATCTAATGGCCAGCAGATCGCGTGGATAGCAAAATGTTGATTGGCTAGCTAGCCTCCTTGATGATATTCCCATGTTGATCCATGTTGGATCAGTTTGGCTGTTGCCCAGTCAGCTTTTGCCCTATTGATCCCACATGTGAAGATGCTAGCTGGTCCCCGTGCTGTAGACCATGACGATTTGGCAATCCATCCAACAAATCAACAGATTATAACAAATTGGATCAAGATCAAGAACTATGTTGGGATTCTGTTGGGATCAAGATCAATAACTATTGATCAAACCACTTTTTCCCAGAAATTTCGTAGTGAAAAGTTTCTTGTCACACTTCCACCGGTCACCCATGGTCACCCTACCGGTCGCTAAACTGCCGCGCCATCCCAGGCAGCCTCTGCCGACCAAGCAGTGCCCGGAGCTTTCGGAAGCCTTGAAGCGAATGCCGCTCGAAGAGCTCAGTGCCGAGAAGGCGCAGGATTTTTTGATTACATAGTGGATATATGTGGATATATAATATAGATATATTATAGTATAGTATCCTATAAAATCATCTATTAATGGGAAAATCATCTATTAACAAGAATGGGTTCCAAGGATATTGGTGAGCCGAGCAGATAAATGCATAATGGCATGTGTTAAAGCCAAATCACATGGAAACTCCAGCATTGCAGGTACCCAAGCACAAAAACGGGGGACAGTCGAACGTTCGCTCTACAATTGTTGGCCCCTGAAAAGGATAAACGTGAGGAAACAAAAATACAACAATCTGGGTAAATTATGTTGCGACCTCACTGTTCTCCCTCACTGTTTCATCATGGTTTATCAGGGAAATCATCCCCAAACGGCCCAACAATTCATCTTAATTCAGGGTGAAATATTATGGCCTTTACCCAGAACAATGATCCCATAATATCCAAGAACTGGCAATGTGATCCGCTGCAGCTGCCCAGTTTACCCAGTTTACATGTGCAGGACAGGTCGGACAGATATGTTTTTGAACACAATGAATGAACAAGGATACCAGACTGAAACAAACCATCATGACACATCTTGTATTGACTACATCGTGAAGACGTCATGAAATCATGAATACATCATGATATTGATCCTCAGCTTAGCCCCAGAGCATCCCTGCAAGCACGATAAAATTCCAGGGCATAGAAGAAAAACACAACGACCACGTAATTTCTAAGAACACCATTCCATGTGGAACCTGGGGTGTCCAACTGTCAAATTTCTATGTGCTGAGAAGGTCCTGATGGAACCAGATGCACTCATTGATTGCGGATGTCGCCAGACTAGATCAATGGAGATCTTTTGAGAACCTCCCCACAGAGACATGCAGAGACCAACCAAATCAGGTTGGTGAATTTTGTGTAATCAGCAGAGATTGTCATTCACCAACTGAGCAATGATCAGTTGACCTTTGTTGGCGTTGGGATACACTGACTGGTTGAATGGGGGTTACAAGAGAGATCAATAGAGACTGAATGGGGGATACTATAAACATCTATAAACATCTATAAACATCTATAAACATCTATAAACATCTATAAACACACTCCTTTTCACACGTTTTTTTTTGAGTTTTGAGTCCCAATTGTTTTGGATCGTTTGCTCTCATTTTCTGATGAATCCCCCTGTGTTGTTTGTTCGATCATAACACGGCGATGGATTGGACAGTCGTTTTTTCGGGGTATCTTGAGATTAACCAGATTAGCCTCTGGTAATGACTAACAGTTTGCGAACTGGAACATGGCCGAAATAGTTGATTTAGCCATCGAAAATGGTGGTTTTCCACAGTTATGTTAGTTTACCATAGGGTAACCATGACATAAACGTTACAAAAGTCATCGAATACACCGCCTGGAACACCAGGGCACCACGCTGCAGATTGACGGGGCAAACAGTAAAACATCGCCGGCCTTTTTCCTCGCTTCTGTGGCTCGGTTGGGAGACATCGACGATGGCACGTATCCTGCGATCGTCATTGAACATGCTTGTAATCATATTATATTATTTTGATGATTTTGATGTATTTAATATGTTGGTTAAAAAACTAACAACATTCCGTGTTTGAATATATGGAGCGATATCAAGTGATTCATGTTTTAAATCATCCATAGATGCTGATCTTACTTTTCCCACGAGGTGCAAGGGCGTGTTCTGGGGATTCCATCGGAGACCGCGACCGAAAGCGTGCTCTACGAATTTCACTTCGACGGTGGAGATGTTGCCCCAAGGAGAGTGGGATGTCTTGAGGGGCTCTGGGCACAATGGTGGAGGATGGGTAAGTGGTTTCATTGTTGTTTTACTAAAATAGGGGAAGTTACTGTAAAGTGTAATACCCGTACCATCCCGGTATCAGGTAATTAGAATCTCTATAACTTTAGGAGAATTTGGCACCAATTCCACAAGTTTGCCGTACGCTTCCCGAACCTGACTGGTGTTTCTTACGGCTGTGGTATAGTAACGTCATTGCCAGGGGCATCGAGGTCCCATCATGGCACCCTGTTTCCTTTCTGGAAACCTGGACAGTCAGAGATGATGCCCTCAGGTTTCACCATGGG
This sequence comes from Cladocopium goreaui, assembly GCA_947184155.2. Lineage (NCBI taxonomy): Eukaryota > Dinophyceae > Suessiales > Symbiodiniaceae > Cladocopium > Cladocopium goreaui. The sequence continues at coordinate 91,500 of CAMXCT020006312.1, forward strand.
CTTTACCCAGCTATGTTAATTTACTGGAAAGTATATATATTCCTCAATGAGAACATCATTCCCAGACATGTTTCAAGGAACGTCTGCAGGGTTTACAGCCAGATTCTTGTTTAGATAATCTTATAATGTGTTATAATATGTTATATATAATGAAATATGAAATATTCATGAATATATGAAATAGGAACTACGTTATAATTTGTTATAATATGTTATATAAATTATATAATCTTACCTTATTTGACATATTCCATAAATATTCCCATGAAGTCCTTAAAATTTGATCCGCTTTTTCATTGATCTACAGTTGGTGGATCACGATCCACTCATTCGAGATCCATCAGCATTTTTTTTGCCCATATGGAGGGCTTCCTAAAATAGGGATACACGATGATTTTTTACATGTAAGAAACAAGAAAAAAGTCATCATCCATTTGATGTTCGGATTTTCCATGAAATAAATCATCCAGCTATTGGTTGGGGTACCCAGAATTATGAAAAGTCTCATAGGCTGATAGCATAGGATTATCAATCCACGAGGACCACCCAACACAAGTTGAAGGAGGAGTATCGGATGCCTGGATGGGGATTGATGGGAAATCTGGAGTTTTCTGAGGGTATAGTAACATACCCAAAGAGAAAAGTAAGCACTATAGCGGGATTATGATTATAGATAAGTAAGACATAGTAATATATAGTATATATATTATAGTAATTGCTACAATTGTTGTAAAATCTTATAGACTAAGGATTTTACTGTTCTATCTTTTTGGGTGGTTACAAAAAAAAACTCTTCTGGGATATGGGTACCTGGGTTTTGACCAACCAGACCACGTGGGATGTCAATTGGGTAGTATAAGATGATCGGATGATCGTTGCTCAAGCAACGCGAACTGGGAATTGACCATGCAACTTATGCGGGTTCAATCATCACTTCAGGTGGCTGAGATATTTTGGTTACAGAAAAACAATAAAAATGATGGCTTGAAGCCAACAAGTGGGTGTTTAATCAGGCAATTTTGTTTGCAAAAGAACAGAGATTTCACCATATCACATAGGGATTGAAGATATTCAAGTGAATCAACCACTAAATGCTACAATCCCAACAATATTTTTATGGCGATATATATTTTTACCCGCCAAAACCCTCCAATGATGGGGATGGTGGACATCAAACCAAGTTTGTGCGAACTGAGGGTCGCTTATTGATCTTATTGCCTGAACTGGTTTCGTTCAAATGCAGCATCTACCATTTGGGCCCCCAAAATATGCTTCCGTTTGTTAAAATAATCTCAATATGTCTCAATAGCATACAATAGCTGTTGGAATCATTGTTGAATTTATATACAGTTGAATGGGTGTGCATACTGTGCATACATCAACTTACAACTGGGTGGGGGCAGTTTGTAGTTTGTCTTGTATGATTGTGATGCATATGTTTTTTTTCTTTTTCGTATCTCGCATAGTTTTATCATATGGACCAATGGGTGTGCCACTCTTCACAGTTTTGTTTCTAAGTACATAAAACAACATCTAACATCATCTAACCCTTTTCTTCACTGCTTTTCCTATGTACCTACAACAACATTGAATTAGTTTTACCCATTGGAGGGATGCCATGGCCATCTGTGGTTAAAATCCACAGCTATGGGAAGGATGGTTGGGAAATCCGATAAAGCACCTGGGATGGATGCTTGAAAACCTATGAATAACGGGATGTTTTTACCACCGTTTTCAACTGGATTCAGCTGGTGGATTTCGCAACCATCCACTGTATGCAGTAGAACGAATGTCTGATCATGTGCATTAATTTATCAATTTATCCTCAGCTATATCCAATAGGTTAAGGCTTCCACACCTACTCTACAGTTTGGGCCCCCCAAACTATAGCTAAGTCGACTTATAACTTAGTGAACTATGGTTGATGGGGGATATAACATGATATACAATAACACTTAATAGGGTTTTATAAAGCAACTTATAACTGGGGGGGCCCTACCTTGTATCATTGATGCTTCCCACAAAATCCAAATCTGAAAAACGACCAGTGTCAACCAAGGAAGAAGTGGCGCAGCTCTAGTGTACTTGGTACAAGGCTCTTCGCAGCTTGGTGCTTACTGTCGGGATGGAAGTCATGACATCAGATGTCGGGGATGGGGGTCAATTTCTGGGTCACATTGGAACCCAAACCTCGGTGAAACACTGGATTGGCTCGGGGGAACATCTACAGGAAACCACCAATCACTGGGTTTTCAGGTAAATGTCAGTGAATTCTGGGGTTGAATGAACCTTCCGCTATATTCCACATAAGTAGATGTGGAAGGATGTGGAAGGATGTGGAAGGATGTGGAAGGATGTGGCTGGATGGATGCTTGATGGACAGATGGAGTTCGACACATTCCCACGCGGAATCATGGGCATATCAACCAAGCTTTGCGGGTTCACTGTCAAAATATGGGCAAGCTATGGCAAGCCGGGATTCAACGATCAAAAGTGATGTTCCCGGAAATGCGGGTAGCATCAAAACATGGGAATATATGGAGATCAATGACGTGAACATTGGGTTTTCATCATCAGAAATGCGGAGTTTCAACCGGAACGCCTGGAAGCTGGAAATTGTTTTTTTGTTGTGAAGCATCCATCTGTTCTGGGTGGAAACGTCAACTATTTTGTGCACTTGCTCACCAGAAATTATGCGGCTGGAAATCTTGTGTGAGTATTTCTGCGTTTTTGTTTCAAAGCCATCAGCACGAAATGAAAAGTCTCATGATGTTGAGATCATAGAACCATCACTTACCTTTATTTAAGATAGTCAAATAGTCAAATTCTCATAATTGCAAAGTATATTAATGCAAGAGCGTGGGGGCATTGTGGCTCCAGCTGTGTTGGATTGAAGTATCTTCCAAAAGTACGCTATCTACTTGTCCAAAGTGGTCGCCCAACCTTAATTGATTGACGCAGACTAGAAGAACATGATCGGCATATAAATTGGAGAGGCACTCATATTTTTACCATTTTGGGAATCCAATTCTGAAGTTGTTTCCCCCTTTTCTGAAGCAAATAGTCAAATGGTGAGGAATGAACATTTCGCCACCACTTTTGTACATATGTATAAATATAAATATATTGTACATGAGACAGTGCAGGACCCTATTGTTAACCCAACGCTGTGCAAAAGAGCTGATTGAAATTGTTGCCTTCAAACGGCTAACTTGAAGATTTTTTGACCTTTGATTATATATTGACAGACCAGCAACCGAATGAATAAACTTAAACACGACGACTCCGCATATAAGTAACATGTGTGACTGTTTTGACCAAATCAAGAAATTACCCTATACAGCCTTGGGGTCTTCTTCTTTACTGGTCATTGGTCTGGAGTATACGCAGGCCACTACGGTCAATACAAAAGCCAAACCACCAACTATGATAAACCCCAACACTGAATTTGCGCGTTTATAGTCAAAAACGGCGATGTGGCCAAACTCTCAGCATCATGACTTTCTACAGGGCAGCATTTGATTAAAGCACCTAGCCGCGGTCATTGACAAAGCCACAAATAGAGTGCCTGCTCCTAATATCTAATTTTGCATGAATTCAATATTATATGATTTCATCATCAAACTCACAACTTGCAACAACAGGCCTGCATCAATCTACATTCGCATAATTAGATAGCGGGGAATGAAGGAACCCCACGGACAATTTTGAAAAACAAGTAGTGACATGCAATGATTTCATGGAATGGCCAGCGACTAATCTGTCGATGCTTTGTCCTCATCTTGGCCATGTGTGTATGGAATGAATGGGTAGCAGCATGCCATCTAATGTTTTTTGATGTTTTTTGTTGATATCAATGTCAAACTCGAATTAAACTAGATTGTATGGGCATCGCATGAAGATTCATCACAATAATACTCTAAGCACTTATGTATGTATGTATATATATATACGTATGAACAATTTCCCGCTTCGTCATTGAAACCTTCAGAACGGGCTTCATTAAAAAAGAAAAGATTCAATTACTTTACTTCGTGTGATCCCCACCATGACATTTATACATTTTCTTACTGGCAAATCTTCTGGCATTCTATCTGACATATCTTCTGACATTCTATTTGGCATTCTATCTGGCATATCTTCTGGCATATGATCTGGCATATCTTCTGGCAAATCTTCTGGCATTCTATCTGGCATATCTTCTGGCACTCTATCTGACATATCTTCTGGCATTCTATCTGGCATATCTTCTGGCATTCTACCTGGCATATCTTCTGGCATTCTATCTGACATATCTTCTGGCATATATTCTGACATATCTTCTGGCATATCTTCTGGCATATCTTCTGGCATATCTTCTGACATATCTATCTGGCATATCTTCTGACATATCTATCTGGCATATCTTCTGGCATATTTTCTGGCATTCTATCTGGCAAATCTTCTGGCATTCTATCTGGCATATCTTCTGGCATATTATCTGGCATTCTATCTGGCATATCTTCTGGCGTATCTTCTGGCATATCTTCTGACATTCTTTCTGACATTCTTTCTAACTTTCTTCTGCACATTCTTTGTCCCATATCTTCCTACATGAGGTCCGGCAGGGAACACTTGGCGTGGATACTCGGGGTTGAGGTCCGGCAGGGAACACTGGGCGTGGATGGTCGTGGTTGAGGTCCGGCAGGGAACACTGGGCGAGGATGGTCGTGGTTGAGGTCCGGCAGGGAACATTGGGCGGGGATGGTCGTGGTTGAGGTCCGGCAGGGAACACTGGGCGTGGATGGTCGTGGTTGAGGTCCGGCAGAGAACACTGGGGATCGCGGGTCGCAGTTGAGCAAGGACGACGAGGACGACGAGGACGACGAGGACGACGAGGAGGACGAGGAGGAGGAGGAGAGGAGGACGAGGCAGGAGGAGGAGGAGGAGGAGAAGGAGGAGGAGGCAACTGACATAAAATCTAACAACCCTCACCTGGCAGGTGGGGAAAGACAAAAGTTGAAAAAAAATAATGTATTTTGGCTAAGTGCATTTTAGATAATCACCGCTGTAAGCATGGGGCCTGGCAGTCCCCATACATACAGCACTCCGTAGCGCTACCGAACGCTGGGTCCCTTACATGACCGTTCTATGGGGCGATTTTTTTGATCGTTTTAGAACTGAATGATTTTTTCAACTTGCATTTAAGATAGTCAAGGAGAGGCATACAGAGGTCCGTAGCGCTACCGAAGGTTGTATGGACGGGCACTGGGAGACCCCATCCTTAGGACAGTGATTATCTTAAATGCACTTCACCAAATTTTGACAAAATTGTTTTTGTTCAATTTTTTGTTTGGAGCCTAACTTTGACATGTCTTGAAAGTCTCTAGACTTTAGTTTGTCACACTGCTGTGAGAACCACATATTTTGTATCTGGGCCCATAGCCAAGACAAGTGCGATTCTAACATTTTGAAGAATATTGCCTCCATTGAACTCGCGGGTGTGGGATATAGCAGGGAAGGCCCAATGCCATGACTTCGTTTCTTTGCTTGTGTGAGCCCACCATTTGTACCTGTGTTCCAATATTACATGAGACTGTTGGGCAGAGGTAATTGCGCAATCCTTTAACTATCTCAGCCCCCCCAAAAAATCATAATATACGGATCATTGTTGCAACTTGTTCTGCGTCTTTTTTTAGTGACATGAAGGACCACAAAATTAAGTATAGTGTGGTGATCGCCGATGGGGTGACAGGTGACATTCGAAGACGTGCCTCAGCATGTGGCCGGCTATAGGCTATAGCCCTGAAAATCATGGATGTGTCCATAAAAATCAAGGATGAAAGGGTTTCACCAACAACTGTGCCCAAAACTTCAGACATGTCCGCAGACACCTTGTGAGTGAGACTACCATCATAAGAAATGAAGTCTTTGACTTTACGGGCCGTATGTAATTTTGGGTGAGGGTTGTTTGTTTCTGTTTCCTTATATGTTTCTTTTTAACACAACTATTTTCATTGTGTTTGCGGCATTGCGGTAGCCTTGCAGGAAATCAATATTTCAATCACTGTTCAGAAGTACTTGCCAATATTAATAAAGGACAAAGAATTGGACGGACTCAAAACGGCAAAAAAAAACTTTGAAGACGTGCGATCACAAAAAAAATGTCAAATAAACGCAATATTTCGGTCCATGGACATGTACCACAACCTAAAACATGTATATATTGAATACACATGTTCCCCACCTGCCAGGTGAGGGTTGTTAGATTTTATCTAAGTTGCCTTCTCCTCCTCCTCCTCCTCTCCTCCTCCTCTCGTCGTCCTCCTCCTCTCGTTGTCCTCCTCCTCTCGTTGTCCTCCTCGTCTCGTTGTCCTCCTCGTCTCGTTGTCCTCCTCGTCCTCCTGCTCAACTGCGACTCGCGATCCACAGTGTTCGCTGCCGGACCTCAACCACGACCATCCACGCCCAGTGTTCGCTGCCGGACCTCAACCACGACCATCCACGCCCAGTGTTCCCTGCCGGACCTCAACCACGGCCATCCACGCCCAGTGGTCCCTGCCGGACCTCAACCACGGCCATCCACGCCCAGTGTTCCCTGCCGGACCTCAACCGCGAGTATCCACGCCAAGTGTTCCCTGCCGGACCTCATGTAGGAAGATATGCCAGATAGAATGCCAGAAGGTATGCCAGATAGAATGCCAGATAGAATGCCAGCTAGAATGCCAGAAGATATGCCAGATAAAGTGCCAGAATGTTTGCCAGATAGAATGCCAGCAGATTTGCCAGATAATATGCCAGAAGATATGCTAGATAGAATGCCAGATGGAATGCCAGAAGATTTGCAAGATAATATGCCAGAAGATATGCCAGATAGAATGCCAGATGGAATGCCAGAAGATATGCCAGAACATATGCCAGAAGATATGCCAGAAGATATGCCAGAACATCTGCCAGAAGATATGCCAGAACATCTGCCAGAAGATATGCCAGAACATCTGCCAGAAGATATGCCAGGTAGAATGCCAGAAGATATGCCAGATAGAATGCCAGATCGAATGCCAGAAAATATGTCAGATAGAATGCCAGAAGATTTGCCAGTAACAAAATGTATAAATGTCATGGTGGGGATCACACGAAGTAAAGTAATTTGATTCATGGTTTTTAGCTACCCCAGTCACTTAAGATGTCATGACAACCAAAAACTGGTGCCAACCCTGTGCCCTGTGCAAGCTAAAGTCACCTAAGAAGCAATGCCGGATTCAAGTTACATCCTATGTAATGGCAAGCGTTGTAGGCAGTCGTGTCGCGGGATCTCTTCTTTTGGGCGTAAAAATAATTGGACTATTAAATTACAATATATCCGATCATTTGCATTATATTTGCCAGCACATCATTTGTTATCAATCGCATTTTGCAGCTCAAGATTGGTAAGAATGTCATCACAGAACAAAAAGTTAAAAAATAGAAATTGACTCTTTGACTATCTTAAATAGAGGTAAGATCACCGTAGATTTTTTTTTTAAATCAGTCCCACTGGTCCCTGTTGAAGTTTGGACAGTTCCAGATATTTCCTTGTTGAAAGTGTCATTCAGAAGTCCTTAGTATACCATGATTTTTTGAGACCGAAATCAGGATGGGTTGAATCCCGATGTTGAACCATTCACAGTATATGAACCATATGTTAATCAACTACGCCACCATGTTTGCACAATGGCGAGCCCCCTTGAAACTCTTTAGGCCTTGGACCAGAGTGGAGAATTTATTCTGGTGGTGGATGTGGACCAGGAGCGAAAGCACCTGGCCATGGCCCCCATGGCCACGGTGAGGGTTGACTGTGATTTCCCTGTTTTTCCTGCAGCGAAAAAGGATTCTGCAGATTTGTATTAGATAAAAACAACTGGGTAAATTATAACGACCTCACTGCGACCTCACTGGAAATCATGGTTAGTAAGGGAAATCATCCCCAAATGGCCTTAATTCAGGTTAGTGAATTATTTTAATTTACCCAGAAAACAAGCTGATAAGCTGTTTGCAAATGTACAGCCCCCCTGTAACCAGCCCCTGTAATACAGTAAGAAGCCCTTGTAACACCCCATCCCCTCACCAATGGTCATGGTGCCCTCTCCCCTAGTGGTTGTGGCTGTGGTGGTGGGTGGGGGGTGGGTTGAGAGTTATGTAACTTACGTAAATTGGCAGTCAACAGTCATGAGTTATGAGGTATGTAGTCTTGGGAGTTATATGCTATCGGTGAATATATTCAACAGTAGGTTGTATAGTAGTGAACATGTTTCACAGCTAGCATTTAGCTAGCAGATTGATGCAGGTTGGTAGTAAGTAGTATGCAACATGTAAGTAAGTGCACAGCTCGTATATATCGTCTATTAGCTAATGTGTTGGATTTGGGAGCTCTTGCAATTTGGGAACATCAATGAGTTGCCCAGATAGTTCATATCACATCATTGCTGGGTTGCTGTGTGTCCCCGTTTGTTGAAATGATTTGATATCCCCAGATAATGCATGTTCGCGATGTTTGCAGGAAACACATAGGATCTTAAAGAAATGAAGTCGGATTTAACTAGTTGGGTGTAGTTTCCAACACTTCCATTTTGGGCAAATGGATTAAGTTGGATTTAATTCAAGATATTTGTTTTTCCATAATTTTCCATTTGACAACAGAAAAAAGTTTGCCGCTGAGCAGGACTCATTGGGCTTCTCTACGCTTGGTCCCATGATGCATGGCGAAAATGAGTGTCTTGACGCCAAACGAGAAGATTTCACGAAAACTGCACTGGGGTGAATGGGAAATAAGCCCAAGCCCTGGCCATTCCAATGAAAAATCGATGGATTTGGAGTACAACCCATGTTTGGATGAATCAAACATGACAGTTTTTTTTCTTCCTGAAGAAAGAGAGGAGTTCCTGTAAATGTTGTGTGAAACCAATTATGGGAATCATTGGGATTAAAGAAAAGCCACCAGAACGGGGTGATGTAAACCATAAACATGGTGACTGGAGTTGACTAGAGCAACAAGAATTGTGGTATAAGCTGGCATAAGCATCAACAAACATGCTATGGTTAGTTTACCAGAATGGTGATTTAATCACTTGTATTACAAAAAAATCGCGGGGACAGGGTGGCGGGTCATGTCCATCTCCGCATTTTCGCAAGAAGTTGGCAAAGTGTTTAGCCATTTGGGGGGTATAATTGATGTGTTACAGTTTGGGAGATGATGGGGTTTAATGGGGGTACCCCAATAGCTGGATGGTTTATGGATCATGGAAAATGCCGTTAGAAAGGATGATATTAATATGGGGGTACCCCTATTTTAGGAAACCCCATATGATGGGGTTCTACCTGGAAAAAAAACTGCACATCGTTGATTTCACATGGAACCCATAAATCGTGGCCATATTCTATCTATCTCGGTAAAATTATCAAGCACAGACCCCGTAGGTGGGTTCTACCTTACATTCAGGGAGTGGTGTAACCATTTCCGAATTTAGGGGATGGCTCAATTTTCAGCAGGCAGTCATATTGCAAGTTGAACTTCACATAGCATTCACAACTATATATATATATTTAGTGTTATTCCGAGATATTCCGGTCCAACATGCATATAGGATCTAGTATATCCTAGCTGCATGTTTCCTTATGATACATCCATTGATGTTAATATAGTGTCATGTGATGGCTTCTGGAACTTGGAAATTCGTGGTTTTGTTCATCAACTCCACTTTTGTTTGGTCAAGCCGCATTTTTTCGTGGTGAGAAACCATAGTTTCTGGGTCGGCTCCTCGCTTTTGTTGATCTTGCTTTGACAACCATTTGTGTTGAGAAAATCCCACTTCTGTTGGTGAATTCCAACTTTCTTTTCGGAACTCTCCAGATGCTCAAATATTATAATTATATTTGTTGAATCATCTTGTCTTCTTGTTAGAATCCTAAGAGGTCCAGTCTATAATCTAGTGTATGTTCATTCTCTGTTCACGATGTTTTCATGTTTCCATGTATTTTTCATATGTTTCCATGTTCATAATCGTTCATTTTTACCGGAAGGGGTTCCGTTTTTTCATCCTCAGGGCGGAGTTCCCCTACAACGGCCTGGTGGCAGCTCCGAGTGGCCATCTCTACTTGGTGCCGGGCAAGGCGTCGCATGTGGGCATCATAGAGATTGAGCAGCCAAGCAGGCGCGGAAAAAGGGGGGATGGGTCAACGTTGGTGAACATAACTCAAAAATACCCCAATACCTATCTGGTTGGTGGTGACTGGAACCATGGAAGTTTATGACTTTCCATATGTTATATACTGGAAATGCCATCATCCCAACTGACGAACTCATATTTTTCAGAGGGGTTGAAATCACCAACCAGCTATGGTTTACATGGGATTTATCGATACTCAATGGGGTTAACAAACCAACTTAAAACGGGGTGAACCCAAAATAGTATAGCTAGGATTTACGGATGTTCATTCTCCCCACATCTGGGACAATGGGTTTGATAAATATTATAGAAGGAAATTGACCAATAAATAATGAATAGATCTTGTAGTTACAGTGCTATTATCATGGAATTTAGTAGGGTATGCTGATGCTAGGGCTGGATGTTTTTTGGACCTTGGCACATCCTTTTTGGACCTGTACATGTTTCTTGGACCTGTCTGTATTCTGGACCCTGTGTTTTCTAGTGGAGCCAGAGGAAATTTGACAGGGAAATTACCATCTGGTTATTTAACAGCTCGCCATGGAAAATCACCATTTTTAATAGGTAAACCATCTATAAATGTGCCATTTTCCATGGCTATGTTAAATAACCAGATGGTAATTATTTTCGGGCCTGGCTTCTTTTTTGGGGACTGTGCACCTGCTTTGCGGACCTTGCTGAAACGGGGGTGGGGGGGAAAAGAAGGAGCGGAACCCTATTGTGATATGGGGTCGGCGGCTCGCATGCATTGTCAGTCAGTGGTGTGTATTGAACTGAATGAATGCAGGGAGAGGTTGAGAAAGGGGTAAAGTTTTGATATTTTAATCCACATTAATGGAGGAAGTTGCTGAGAGGCCCGGGGCGGGCAATCTAGATAGTGACCCACCATGCACGCAGGAAGTTGTTGAGAGAGGGGGGGAGTCGTTGAAATAATTTAGGATATCCTAATCATCCAGTTAAATATAAATACAATGTGATGTTTTCGAGTTGCTGTCTGGTTATCTTACTTAAATCAATCATCAGATTTTGGCCAATTCATTTGTGCATTTTAGCTGGGTTTGGACCCGCCCCCACCTGCTAATCAGCTGCTGAACTCCATCATTAAAAATTACTTTACTTCGTGTGATCCCCACCGTGACATTTTTACATTTTCTTACTGGCAAATCTTCTGGCATTCTATCTGACATATCTTCTGGCAAATCTTCTGGCATTCTATCTGGCATATCTTCTGGCATTCTATCTGACATATCTTCTGGCATTCTATCTGGCATATCTTCTGGCATATATTCTGACATATCTTCTGGCATTCTATCTGGCATATCTTCTGGTATATCTTCTGGCATATCTTCTGGCATTCTATCTGGCATATCTTCTGGCATATTATCTGGCAAATCTTCTGGCATTCTATCTGGCATATCTTCTGGCATATGTTCTGGCATATCTTCTGGCATTCTATCTGGCATATCTTCTGGCATATTATCTGGCAAATCTTCTGGGATTCTATCTGGCATATCTTGTGTCATTCTATCTGACATTCCATCTGGCATATCTTCTGGCATTCTATCTGGCATATCTCATGAGGTCCGGCAGGGAACACTTGGCGTGGATACTGGCGGTTGAGGTCCGGCAGGGAACACTTGGCGTGGATACTCGCGGTTGAGGTCCGGCAGGGAACACTGGGCGGGGATGGTCGTGGTTGAGGTCCGGCAGGGAACACTGGGCGTGGATGGTCGTGGTTGAGGTCCGGCAGGGCACACTGGGCGTGGATGGTCGTGGTTGAGGTCCGGCAGGGAACACTGGGCGTGGATGGTCGTGGTTGAGGTCCGACAGAGAACACTGTGGATCGCGAGTCGCAGTTGAGCAGGAGGACGAGGAGGACAACGAGAGGAGGAGGAGGAGGAGGACGAGGAGGAGGAGGACCAGGCAACTGACATAAAATCTAACAACCCTCACCTGGCAGGTGGGGAAAAAGCAAGATGGATCTTCATGATAGATCACTCCAGAGCCTACTGGAACATTATCTCCACAAATGTGTGTGTGTAACGTATCTGCATCTTATGCCAGTGTACAGTGTTCATTTAACAGTTAATGTGTATCTCCTATCAGTGCGTATAGTGTATATAATTATATATATATATAGATACAAATAATGTCACTAACAATGAAGAATAAATCACTTCGTTAGAATCACTTCGTTACCAATACAAGCTTACCCAAACAGTCCTTGGTTCTCGAACATCTTATTTACATCTACCCCCCCTCAAATCACCCAAATACATACAGGTAGACATAGCCTTTTTTTGGATGGTATAGATACGACTCCATCATGAACGGTTGGTTGTTTCAGCTTGAACTGCATATATTACATAACCACACATGGATAGCCTATGGGTTTCTCAGTCTCCAGGTTGAAGAAGATCAAGCTACCTCCCGACAGTGCCAGCTGTTTGCCTAACCTTGGCCCTGGGTCGGTGGTAGATGTGGATCTACGAGGATCGGTGCCACTTGGGGATCATCGAGGATCGGTACTTGGGGATCATCGAGGATGGGTGCCACATGGGGATCTGCCAGCACCAGATCCAAGGGCATTGCACCCTGTGCTCTGGCGAAGGTTTGGAGGGAACATCGGAACGTTAAGTCGTCAATTTGAGGAAATGTTCATGGATTAAAACGTTGAGTGAAATTTTGAAAAACGAATATATGGAAACATATCGCATCCATATGAGTGAGTAATTAGGCAGTAATGCGCTTTAAATCCATCTAAGTCACTCTAAGTCCTGGGTTTGGGGTTGAACATGGGCCCAAACATTGAGAGATGTGGGTCATGGTGAGGTCATCAACAAAAGCATGGCGAGGGTGTGCCACAGTGACATTTGCTTGCAACCCTCAAAATTACAGTAAGTTTACCAGTAGTACCGCACAAGGCAGTGGCGGAAGTTTCAAGGATAGGACACTATAGGAGATGTGAGTTGTTGTGATGGATGGATGGCAGAGCGAATCCACTGATGGACCGAAAGGTGGTTGGAGCTGTGCTTTTTGGAGTGGTTGCAATGGTTGCAGTGATCGCCTCGCTCACAACTCCTGGATGTAGTGTGGTGTAGTGCAGTAGTTGTAGTTGTAGTTGTAGTTGTAGTTGTAGTTGTGGTGGGGTTGATGGTGTTGAAGTTGTAATGTCATAGTTGTAGTTGTGGTCGTGGTTGTGGTTGTAGTTGTGGTTGTAGTGTAGTTGTGGTTGTAGTTGCCTAAATTGTGGTAATTGTAGTAGTTGCAACAGTTGTAGGAGTTGTAGTTGAAACTGTAGATGTAGTTGTAGCTGTAATTGTAGTTGTAGTGTAGTGTCGTGGTAATTGTTGTTGAAGTGTAGTTGTGGTGTTGCTGAAGTTGTAGTTGTAGTTGTATTTGCAGCTGTAGTTGCAGTTGGAGTTGTAGTTGTAGTGTAGTTGTAGTAGTTGTTGCAGTTGCAGTTGTATTTGCAGTTGTACTTGTAGTTGTAGTTATAGTGGCGCTTGTAATTGTAGTTGTAGTTATAGTAAATGTAGCTGAGGTTGTAGTTGTAGTTGAAGTTGTCGTAGTGGTTGTAGCTGTAGCTCTTGTAGTTGAAGTGTAGTTGAAGTGTACTTGTAGTTGTAGTGGTAATGTAGTTGTAGTTGTAGTTGAAGTTGTAGTTGTACTGTGGTGTAGTGCAGTTGCAGTTGTCTATCTATCTGCCTATCTGTCTGTCATATATTTGTTTATCTATCTATCTAATCCTATCTAATCTATCAATCAATCTATCTATCTACCTATCTATCTATCTATCTATCTATACTTCTATCTATCTATCTATCTATCTACCTATCTACCTATCTATCTACCTACCTACTTACCTATCTACCTATCTACCTATCTACCTATCTATCTATCTATATCTATCTATATCTATCTATATCTATCTATATCTATCTATATCTATCTATATCTATCTATATCTATCTATATCTATCTATATCTATCTATCTCTATCTATCTCTATCTATCTCTACCTCTATCTGTCTATCTGTCTATCTATCTATCTATCTATCTATCTATATATCTATCTATTCACCTATCTATCTATCTATCTGTCTACTTATCTATCTATCTATCTATCTATCTATCTATCTATCTATCTATCTAATCTATCTATCTATCTATCTATTCACCTATCTATCTATTCACCTATCTATCTATCTATCTATCTATCTATCTTATCTATCTATCTATCTATCTATCTATCTTTCTACTTATCTATCTATCTATCTACTTATCTACCTATCTATCTACTTATCTACTTATCTATCTATCTATCTATCGATCGATCGATCTATCGATCTATCGATCTATCGATCTATCGATCGATCTATCTATCTATCTATCTATCGATTTGAGAATTTATTTGTTTTTTTCCTGCTCATCAATATATCCAATACATCTCTATATCTATCTATCTACCTACCTACCTATCTACCTATCTACCTATCTACCTATCTACCTATCTATCTATCTATCTTTCTATTTATCTAGCTAGCTATCTAGCTAGCTAGCTATCTAGCTAGCTAGCTATCTAGCTAGCTAGCTGTCTGTCTGGCTATCTATATATCTATCTATTCACCTATCTATCTATTCACCTATCTATCTATCTATCTGTCTACTTATCTATCTATCTATCTACCTATCTATCTATCTATCTATCTAATCTTTCTATCTATCTATCTATCTATCTTTCTATCGATCTATCTATCTATCTATTTATCTATCTTTCTATCTATCTATCTAACTATCTATCTATCTATCTGTCTACTTATCTATCTATCTATCTACCTATCTATCTATCTATCTAATCTAATCTAATCTAATCTAATCTAATCTAATCTAATCTAATCTAATCTATCTATCTATCTATCTATCTATCTATCTATCTAATCAATCTATTCTATCTGTCTAATCTATCTATTTTATCTATCTATTTATCTATGTGTCTATCTTTCTACCTATCTATCTATCTATCTATCGATCTATCTATCTATCTATCTATCTATCTATCGTTTTATATATCTATTTATCTAGCTAGCTATCTAACTAGCTAGCTATCTGTCTATCTATCTATCTATCGATCTATCTATCGTTTTATATATCTATTTATCTAGCTATCTAGCTAGCTAGCTATCTGTCTATCTATCTATCTATCGATCTATCTATCGTTTTATATATCTATTTATCTAGCTATCTAGCTAGCTAGCTATCTGTCTATCTATCTATCTATCTATCTGTCTATCTATCTATCTATCTATCTATCTATCTATCTATCTATCTATCTATCTATCTATCTATCTATCTATCTATCTAATCAATCTTTTCTATCTGTCTAATCTATCTATCTAATCTATCTATCTATCTATCTACCTATCTATCTGTCTATCCATCTAATCTACCTTATCTTTCTTATCTATCTTATCTATTGTATCTATCTTTTATTTCTTATTGTTTTATCTATCTAGCTCTCTATCTATCTACCTATCTACCTACCTACCTATATATCTATCTATCTTTCTTTCTTTCTATCTTTCTATCTTTCTATCCTTCTATCTTTCTATCTGTCAAAAACTATCTAGTCTATCTCTTCTATCTATCTATCTATTTATCTATCTATCTATCTATCTATCTGATATATCTACCTAGCTAGCTATTGAGCGAGCTGTCTGTCTGCCTATCTGTCTGTCTGTCTATCTATCTGTTGATCTATCTATCTATCTATCTATCTATTTACCTATCTATCTATCCATCTATCGTTTTATCTATCTATTTAACTAGCTAGCAATCTAGCTAGCTAGCTATCTGTCTATGTATCTATCTATCTGTCGATCGATCTATGTATCGTTTTATCTATCTATTTATCTAGCTAGCTATCTAGCTAGCTAGCTATCTGTGGATCTTTCTATCCATCGATCGATCTATCTATCGTTTTATCAATCTATTTGTCTAGCTAGCTATCTAGCTAGCTAGCTATCTGTCTATCTATCTATCTATCGATCGATCGATCTATCTATCGTTTTATCTATCTATTTATCTAGCTAGCTATCTAGCTAGCTAGCTATCTGTCTATCTATCTATCTATCGATCGATCTATCTATCGTTTTATCTATCTATTTATCTAGCTAGCTATCTAGCTAGCTAGCTATCTGTCTATCTATCTATAGATTGATCTATCTATCGTTTTATCTATCTATTTATGTAGCCAGCTATCTAGCTATCTAGCTAGCTAGCTAGCTATCTGTCTATCTATATATCTATCGATCGATCGATCTATCGTTTTATCTATCTATTTATCTAGCTAGCTATCTTGCTAGCTAGCTAGCTATCTATCTATTTATCTAGCTAGCTATCTAGCTAGCTAGCTATCTGTCTATCTATCTATCTATCGATCGATCTATCTATCGTTTTATCTATCAATTTATCTATCTATCTATCTATCTATCTATCTATCTATCTAATCAATCTTTTCTATCTGTCTAATCTATCTATCTAATCTATCTATCTATCTATCTACCTATCTATCTGTCTATCCATCTAATCTACCTTATCTTTCTTATCTATCTTATCTATTGTATCTATCTTTTATTTCTTATTGTTTTATCTATCTAGCTCTCTATCTATCTACCTATCTACCTACCTACCTATATATCTATCTATCTTTCTTTCTTTCTATCTTTGTATCCTTCTATCTTTCTATCTGTCAAAAACTATCTAGTCTATCTAATCTATCTATCTATTTATCTATGTGTCTATCTATCTACCTACCTACCTATCTATCTATCTATCTATCTATCTGATATATCTACCTAGCTAGCTATTGAGCGAGCTGTCTGTCTGCCTATCTGTCTGTCTGTCTGTCTGTCTATCTATCTGGTTGCGTGTCTTTCTAGCTACCTATCTATCTTTCTATCGATCTATCTATCTTTCAAATCTATCTAATCTATCTGATCTATCTTTCTAATCTATCTGATCTATCTAATCTATCCTATCTATCTATCTGTTGATCTATCTATCTATCTACTTACCTATCTATCTATCCATCTATCGTTTTATCTATCTATTTAACTAGCTAGCAATCTAGCTAGCTAGCTATCTGTCTATCTATCTATCTATCGATCGATCTATCTATCGTTTTATCTATCTATTTATCTAGCTAGCTATCTAGCTAGCTAGTTATCTGTCTATCTATCTATCCATCGATCGATCTATCTATCGTTTTATCAATCTATTTGTCTAGCGAGCTATCTAGCTAGCTAGCTATCTGTCTATCTCTTTACCTATCTATCTATCCATCTATCATTTTTTCTATCTATTTAACTAGCTAGCAATCTAGCTAGCTAGCTATCTGTCTATGTGTCTATCTATCTATCTATCGATCTATCTATCTATCGTTTTATCTATCTATTTATCTAGCTAGCTATCTAGCTAGCTAGCTATCTGTCTATCTATCTATCCATCGATCGATCTATCTATGGTTTTATCAATCTATTTGTCTAGCTAGCTATCTAGCTAGCTAGCTAGGTAGCTAGCTATCTGTCTATCTATCTATCTATCTATCGATCGATCTATCGTTTTATCTATCTATTTATCTAGCTAGCTATCTAGCTAGCTAGCTATCTATCTATTTATCTAGCTAGCCATCTAGCTAGCTAGCTATCTGTCTATCTATCTATCGATCTATCTATCGTTTTATATATCTATTTATCTAGCTATCTATCTAGCTAGCTATCTGTCTATCTATCTATCTATCGATCGATCTATCTATCGTTTTATCTATCTATTTATTAAGCTAGCTATCTAGCTAGCTAGCTATCTATCTATCTATTTAGCTAGCTATCTAGCTAGCTAGCTATCTGTCTATCTATCTATCTATCGATCTATCTATCGTTTTATCTATCTATTTATCTAGCTAGCTATCTAGCTAACTAGCTATCTATCTATCTATTTAGCTAGCTATCTAGCTAGCTAGCTATCTGTCTATCTATCTATCTATCGATCTATCTATCTATCTATCTCTCTATCTATCTATCTATCTTTCTATCTATCTATCTATCTATCTATTGTTTTATATATCTATTTATCTAGCTAGCTATCTAGCTAGCTAGCTATCTGTCTATCTATCGATCTATCTATTGTTTTATATATCTATTTATCTAGCTATCTAGCTAGCTAGCTATCTGTCTATCTATCTATCTATCTATCGATCGATCGATCTATCTATCGTTTTATCTATCTATTTATAAAGCTAGCTATCTAGCTAGCTAGC
>CAMXCT020006312.1:117500-121700 GCA_947184155.2 Cladocopium goreaui
GTTAGTTTTTGGTTTACTCGCTCTATCTATATATTTGTGGACCAAATACCTGCAATTTTGATTCATTTGGCCACTGCCAATCCTCACAGAATGGATCATTGCGACCGGTCCCTACCAAGGCATCATCTATGGCTGTCCCTACTTTGAACAGGAGGCCGCTGCTAACAATCTTAGTGGCAGGTTGAGGTAGTGGACCATATTCGATGGGTCTGAGAGCGGAATGGAGTGATATGGGGTGATGAACATGTACTGTTTACATATTTGTTTAGCAACAGCATGCAATTCTATGGACATCTGATGAACAAACCCAGACATACAGGATCCATCGCCCACGGATGCCTATACGTAATTTGTCCCCACCTGTTCTGAGGGTTGTTAGATTTTATGTCAGCCTGCCCTCCTCCTTCCTTCCTCCTTCCTCCTTCCTCTGCTCCTCGCCGGACCTCAACTGCAAGCTCTAGATCGCAGTGTTCCCCGCCAGACCCCAACAGCAACCTCTGGATCAAAGTTCATAGTGATATCAAAATAAATCTCTGACATGGCTGTGCCATGACACGGTACCGAGCGAAGACAGGATCAAGGGAGAGCATCGCTGTGTAGGTGCCCTAGTATGTACACGAAGCCCTTGGATCCAAGATGCAAACCGGAAAACCAAAAGACTAAAGTGTTGAAAAGCCAGAGGCCCACTCAGGGAAAAGCAAAGTGACAGCCACAGGCATCTTGCGGAGTGGCTGAGGGCGCGAGTCAATCCGCGCGTTCCAGCTGCTGACAACTGGCACAAAAAAAAGGTGAAACCATGGGCAAGCTCAGAAGAAGAGCAGGAGGAGCCGAGAGGTGGTTCATCATTCCATGCGCCGCAAGACGCCCTGGCCGCTTTCCTGCTGCAGCGCGGTTTCATGGTTTAGAGAAGGCGCTGAGCCCCGCCGGACCTCCACCGCAAGCTCCGGATCAAAGTGTTCCCCGCCGGACCTCAATCACAAAGAACCTCCAAGATATACCAGATAGAATGCCAGAAAGAATGTCAGAAGATATGCCAGACACAGATGCCAGAAATAATGCCAGAATGAATGCCTGAAAAGATGTCAGATAGAATGTCGGAATAGATGCCAGAAAGAATGTCAGAATATATGCCGGAAAGTCTGTCAGAATAGATACCAAACCGAATGTCGGATAGAATGTTAAATTATATGCCATAAAGAATGTCAGATAGAATGTCAAAACAAATATGCCATAATGTATGCTGCCTAATAGTAACCCCCCTAAATAAAATAATTTGTTTAAAAAAGTCAGGGGGGTCAGCATTCCAATAGTAAAAATGTTTCTACTATTGACAAGATATCACTATTGGCTAGACAACATTATATACTTACAAATGGTATGTCAGAAACTATGTCGCAATAGTGTTTCACGGTGGGGATCACTCGAAGAAAGTACTTGTTTCCCTAATATTGAACATGTTGAACATGGAATCCAAACCTCCAAAAATAGATCTAGAACCCAATGTTCTCCACACTTTGGGGGGGCTTCCGACTTTCAGATTTAGCGAGGTGTTGATCATTGACGCCAAGAATCACAAGAAACACCAGCGACTCAGTCCTGCCAAGGAGACGCTTTGTGAGTTTCAAAAACCTTCGGTTGGTGGTGCCCCAGATATGTTTGTTGGGTGATAAACCCCGTTAGAAAAATATAATTCATGATTAATCCTCTATATCATTACATATCATTATAAGGACAGGGTTTTGCCATCATCATACCATTATATATATATATAGATAGATAGCTAGATAGATAGATAGATAGACATATATATATATATAGATAGATAGATAGACATATATATATATATAGATATATTCCCTATAAACTATAGTTTTTGGAGTGATAAACCGACTAGTGTAAACAGGGTCACCACCTTGTGGGGTTGGTTGATGATGAGTTCGGGGAAAGCAACCACCAACTGTATGTATGTATGGATGGATGGATGGATGGATGGATGGATGTATGGATGTATGGATGTATGGATGTATGGATGTATTGTAATGTAGTGTAATGTAATGTAATGTAATGTAATATAATGCAATGTAATGTAATGTAGTGTAATGTAATGTAATGTAAAGTAAAGTAAAGTAATGTAATGTATGTATATATATATATATATTTGTATATATTCATATATATATATATACTGTATGTATATATATATATATACACTGTATGTATATACATCCGTCTTCCGAGGTGTGCAAAATTTCAGTCCCTAAGGAGAAAAACGCCCTTGCCCCATCCTTCATCTCCCCCCAAAGTTCAGCGTATTCCCCAGTTACCCCAAGTTTCGGTAGTTTTTCGCATATTTCAAAGTGAAGGAAACCTCTTGGACGGACCTCATTGCAGTGGGAGGACATCTCTTCTTTGCACCAGGCGGGACCGGGTCCGACGTTTTTTTTGGTTGCGGATGCAAAGTCACAATCTGGACATGATCAGGGTTTCATGAAGTTCCATACTCGAATCCTCGGAAGGTTTGATTGTGGTGAAACCAACACCATCCAACACCCGAACTTGAACTTGATGTTTCCAGGAGATTGTGATTTCCATAGGATTTCCATTGGAGATTGAAGTCAACGGATCCTAAAACTGACTTGGAATCCCGTGGGCTCCAACTGCACTGGAAAATCCAGTTTTTCTGTTTTTTTTTGTCACGCGTAAACATAGCATCGATACCTTTCAAAGTGGCGTACATACCCCTAAAGTAACGTAAATATCCGTCGGATTCTTACTCCCAGTGACGATGAAAAAGGTACACAGTGGCAGAGTGACTGAAATTATGGTACACTATGTTTTCCGGGTATTTTTTTTTCACCCCAACACTTAACCTTGAACCATCTTGAACCGAAAAAGTGATATAGGATCCCAGTCAGTTAGATGTTATTGCTACTGGCCATGGTCCAGCTGCGAGGTTCCATGTTAAATTGTTAGGGGGTTACATGGTGCTGGTGAGCAGCCCTATTGTCAGGCGGAGACGGAGAACCAGTGATCATGGATCCGAAGTTCAGCAGTTTCTGGAAGTTTCCTGAGGAGCCATTCAGTGAAAAACTCCTAAGAGAGTTCCCAGAGGTTTGGAAAGTTGGAAAGATTGCCTGAAATTCTTGATCACGAAATCTAGCTTTTGCTAGCTGAAGTCCCCTTGCTTTGGCAAGCTATTACTCTCACAGCTGGTCCCCCCTCAGGGCCCCCTGGGCCGGAGTGGTGTCTACTGAGATATGATCGCCAGCGTATTCATGACCATAGATGTGAGACGACACTTGCAGGAACCCAGATTTGATGGTAATGTAAATGGTTTTTCTGTAAATAGTGCATTCAATTCATTGATTTTAGGAATCCGGTGATCCTCGCTGAAAATGCAAATAAAAACCCAAAGAAATGTCCATGTCCAATAGCCATAGGATCCATGGTGCTGGTATATATGCTAACATTCATTGGGGGTATATTAATGGGATCCACACCATATATGGCAGCACCGTTAGGATCCGTCATGGGATTGTATATTTAACCATTATTAACCATTATTAACCATTATTAACCATTATTAACCATTATTAACCATTATTAACCATCATTAACCATCATTAACCATTATTAACCATTATTAACCATTATTAACCATTATTAACCATTATTGACCATTATTAACCATTATTAACCATTATTAACCATTATTAACCATTATTAACCATTATTAACCATTATTAACCATTATTAACCATTATTAACCATTATTAACCATTATTAACCATTATTAACCATTATTAACCATTATGAACCATTATGAACCATTATGAACCATTCTGAACCATTATGAACCATTATGAACCATTATGAACCATTATGAACCATTATGAACCATTATGAACCATTATGAACCATTATGAACCATTATGAACCATTATTAACCATTATTAACCATTATTAACCATTATTAACCATTATTAACCATTATTAACCATTAACCATTATTCACCATTATTAACCATTATTAACAATTATTAACCATTATTAACCATTATTAACCATTATTAACCATTATTAACCATTATTAACCATTATTAACCCTTATTAACCCTTATTAACCCTTATTAACCCTTATTAACCCATTATTAACCCATTATTAACCCATTATTAACCCATTATTAACCCATTATTAAC
>CAMXCT020006312.1:121800-234300 GCA_947184155.2 Cladocopium goreaui
ATTAACCATTATTGATTAACCACGCCACTATTAACCATTATTAACCATTATTAACCATTATTAACCATTATTAACCATTATTGATTAACCACGCCACTATTAACCATTATTAACCATTATTAACCATTATTAACCATTATTAACCATTATTGATTAACCACGCCACTATTAACCATTATTAACCATTATTAACCATTATTAACCATTATTAACCATTATTAACCATTATTAACCATTATTAACCATTATTAACCATTATTAACCCATTATTAACCCATTATTAACCCATTATTAACCCATTATTAACCCATTATTAACCCATTATTAACCCATTATTAACCCATTATTAACCCATTATTAACCCATTATTACCCCATTATTACCCCATTATTACCCCATTATTACCCCATTATTACCCCATTATTACCCCATTATTACCCCATTATTACCCCATTATTACCCATTATTAACCCATTATTAACCCATTATTAACCCATTATTACCCATTATTACCCATTATTCACCATTATTCACCATTATTCACCATTATTCACCATTATTCACCATTATTCACCATTATTCACCATTATTCACCATTATTCACCATTATTCACCATTATTCACCATTATTCACCATTATTCCCCATTATTCACCATTATTCACCATTATTCACCATTATTCACCATTATTCACCATTATTCACCATTATTCACCATTATTCACCATTATTCACCATTATTCACCATTATTCACCATTATTCACCATTATTCACCATTATTCACCATCATTCACCATTATTCACCATCATTCACCATTATTCACCATTATTAACCATTATTCACCATTATTAACCATTATTAACCATTATTAACCATTATTAACCATTATTAACCATTATTAACCATTATTAACCATTGATGTTGAATAGCACTTAAGTTCTTAAGTGTCCCAAATCCAGTGGTTTGGGGTCGGTAAACCGGGCGCCCATGATCCGGTCGATCGATGGCACATCTCCCACCAAAAATGACTGTCCTGTTGGTCGGTCCACGATTTGACTGTCCTCAAAAAAGTATCGATTCCAGTCATGTCCTGAGGAAAATTTGGATTTTTTTCATGGGAGGAGTTGGTTGGTTGGTCTGAAAATTGGGTTCGTATGACCATCTGGTAAACTAACATTTTGCTATGGAAAACCACCATTTTTGATGGGTAAATCAACATAAATCAACTATAAATGGCAATGTTCAATAGCTATGTTAGTTTACCAGAGGGTATATTAATTTAGTATAATGTTACATTATAATGTTATATACATATCATTCATATCATTAACCCATTCACCTTAGATAGTTCACATTGACTAAGAAATCCTGGCCGATCCAAGTGTCTAGGATTGACGGTTAAAGGATCTTAAAGGATTGACCCAAACCTAAGGAAATATCCCAGTTGTGATACAGAATGTGATATCATGTAGTTGATTCAATGGTTCATGCACTTTCATAGATCATAGTTATATATATATAATTATATATGGTGTTGTACATAATTGTCCAATCATAAGATATGATAGGCTATCTATGTTGTATAAATTATGTAAATAGAAATGATATTCAGAAACATATAATCTATGATTATGATAGGCTATCTATGATTATGATATTATCATTGTATAACTTATCATTATATATATATATATATTTAGAAACATAGATTATATGATGTGGTATCTCACTCCATCCGCAGGACGAGACCTCGATGCCCTCAGTGCCCCAGCAGATGCCCCGGCAGGGCATCCGCAAGCAGGGCCGCACCAAGCGGGCTACGCAGCGCGCGCCGGCGCGGCAGCGAATGACGAGACGACCGGGGAAAGCGAAGAAGTCCTACGGGAAAAACAGGACTGATTAAATGGAGGTGTTCAATAGGGGTAGCCCCAAATCATCCATTTTTATGTTCGGATTTTCCATGATTGGGGTATCTAATTGTTCGGAAACCAACTGCAAGTTGCTTCATTTTGAAGATTTTCAAAGGGATGATCATATTTCTTGCCACCAGAAAGGTTGGACAAACCCATGATCGGTTTCCATGTTGAAAATGTTCATACTGCTCCCATGGTTTATTGCCTTCCAAAAGGCTTGATTTAAACTATGTTCGGACCTTTTTTTGTCACAAGCCACAAGCCCTCAATTTTAAGAATGACAAACCATGTGTGGGTCCATCGCTTTGAACCCCTTCGTCACCGTTTCCCGCATTGGCCATGGCGCACCGGAGGAAAGCCAATGCTTTTGGCACCGGAGGTCCGCAGAAAGGAAGTGACTTGGCGGCCCTAACGGTCATGTGATTTCGCCGATTTAAGGACTGGGGGTTTTCACTCATCTAAAATTGGTTAAAAGAAGGTAATTCCACAGTTAAGATGGTCACTTGACAGACTCTATCCTGTTCTTGACATATCTTGACATGTTGGAATCACATTTTTGTTCAGTTCAATATTCCAGTTGGAATCACCTGCGAGGTGATCAAATTCAAAAATGGCAAACATGGAAGAAAGTCTCCAGAGGCAGCAGGACTCCCATCGAGTGCCTTGACGCCGCAACGCGTTGGTGGGCAGGATTGGGGATCATCCCAGGAACTGGGTTTACACTATTTATCTGGTTGGTGGTTTGGAACATTTACTATTTTTCCATATATTGGGAATGTCGCAATCCCAACTGACTAATAATATTTTTCAGAGGGGTTGAAACCACCAACCAGTTATAATACAGCCAAAACATGCCAAAACCACAGTTGGTAATTGCTCATTTTGTTTGGAAATTGTATGATATCATGATATCTCATCGGGAATATCTATGTGCCATCTTGCAGTAAACCCCCAGACACTTCTAACAATTCTAGGAATATAGTGAGAGCTATTTCAGTCCGTATGACATTGGTAAAAGTCCCAAATCGAAACCAACTGGATGGATACAGGCACGTTGGACTTGAACATATATGTTGATCTATGTTGATATTGTGCAATACCTTGAGAGATATTGACCGAAACCACGAATAAGTTGTTTTTTTTTTAATTTGTTCAGGATATTTAAGTTTGGCAATCTTATTTCCAGTTTGTGAATGATGATTAGATAGCATGAGTAATTTGCTCAAACAAATGGGTCAGGTAAGGTCAGCAAACATTGAATCCCCCGATTTTTCATCAATCCATGACTTGTCACTCAAATCTCCACTTTAGTATACAGGACTCGATGTTTGAATCCCAATTGAAAATCGAAATTGGGGATATCATGGATATCGGGATATCACATCCCCAATATTTCTCTAATAACTCTAATGGAAAATCTACTGAATTAGGACATCACCTTTTTTGCGGTTGGTGACCGACTTGAGGAAGGTGCGAAGAACCATTGTGTCGCTGGGAAACAAGTTGATCTTGAGCCCAGGACCGGACATGACCAGACATGTTAAAACCCACCATCTAAATGGGAATATAATGGGGGTACCCTCTGGCAATCAAACATGGCGTGCTGGAAAACCCACCATTTATAGTTGAACCTCGATTTAGGGGATTTTCAGTTGCCACGTTTGACGACACCGGAGGATACAATGGGTAAAGACAACCATCAACCAGAATGAGATGGGGATGATGACTTACCACCTACCCAAAGTTCACCCCAGGGGCCCAGGGGCCCAGGTGCCCATGTTTTTGGGCGCATCTTAACTTCAACACACAACCAACAAGCCACGGTTTGTTTGGGGGTTAGCATCCCCAACCTTGGATGGGTAGTCTAACCCTTTAGTTGTTTACATTGTTTTGCTATAAATGTTTTTTTTCACATCACCAGCAAAAGATGGCAATGTTTTTTTTTTCTGGACCATCAAAGATTGAGAATGATTGAGCATGTAGAACTCTATAAGCATCAAGCTTCGAGGGCTTCGAGGGGTGTTTTTCTCCCCTGGATGATGATCTTCGACTGCCTGGCTGCTGTGAGTTGCTGTGAATGATGGCAGTCGCAGACTGTGATGGGTTATACATACCCAATCGACTTGCAACAAACCTACTGTAGGGCTGTAGGGGGGAAGACCATGACGCCAAGAGGCAAAGCCATGGGGCCCTGTCAAATCCATCTGGGTAGAAGCCCCTTTTCGGTGGTGTGGGCATTGCATTTCGACCCATAATCAAAAAATATCAAATATCAATACTGACTTCGGGGTTTATCTTAGATCGTCTTAGGGTCCCTGATCGAGAGTGCCAGGAAATTCGAAACATTTGCTGATCGTCAACTTGCTCAGTGGCATCAACACCACTGTGGAGGAAGACGATGAAGTGCTGAGTGTGCGACAAAGGCTGGATAAACAGCTTGAAGAAGAAGAAGAAGAAGCTGGATAAACAGCATTGATGAGAAAAAAAAACGTAGCTGCTTGGGATGGGTTAAAGCATGTTAAAAAGCCTAGTGAAGGACTGGCTTTGCTTTCATCTGGGCCGGGCCGGACTTTGACCCAGACCAATATCATCTAATACCCAACTGATGTACTTTATTAGATAATATTGGTCTGGGTAATAACTTTATTAGATAATATAATTGGGTATTAGATAATATTGGGTAATAATTGGGTAATACCCAGCATATGCTTTATTTCCATCTAATTTTCTTTGGTCACATCCCCACAATCTATTTCTACATCGACTTATATGGGCCCCAAAAAGATGAATAGATACAACTTGATACAAGACATTTCATCAAGGTTTCAATTACCTGGGGTGATGGTCCAAGTTGTTTTTCTACATTTAAGGTCTTATGTTTTGGCCCAGTGATATCCGGTGATGCTCGTTTGATCTGCAAAGCCGTTTGGGCTTGAAAGCAAAGTCATCTATCATGCTTGCAGCTACATGCTTCTTGTTGCAACCGTGGGCTTCGAAGACCAATGAAATTGCTGAACTTCTTTGTAAATTAACGGTCATTCCAGAACAGCAAAACCAATCAAAACAATGGTGAGTTTTTTCGGACAGAGCCCAAGCAGTATATGAATGTTGGTGAAATACATTGAAATACATTAGTTATCATTAGTTAATTCATTTCAGTGGAGGAACCAGGATGTTTTCTGCGGATTTCAGCTGGGGGACTCCTCCTTAGGAGGTCAGCTGTCCCCTGTGTGTCGCGGCGACAACAGCGGCGCTAGCGGTGGCCATGGCACTATGGAGGTGTTGCCGTTGGCATTTCCGGTGATTCGGTGGGGGCAATTTGTTGTTTTTTTGGCTATTTTGCGATCTTTTTATATATATAAAATTATATAAATATATCAATATTATATATGGCAAAATCCCCAGCTAGTATGGTAGTATTGATACGGCCAGGAGTCTCCGTCTGCCCGAAAGGTGATGTAAAAAACGTCTTGGCGAAGGGCCAATTTCCCGTGGTATTTCCCGTACAAAGTGGCTGTCTCAACATGTCTTGACATGTTATTGGGATTGGGCTTGATCGAAACAGGCTTTGAAATTTGAAAGTGCTGAAAGGGTCTTCGAAAACTCATTTTCCAAAATTCGCTTTTTGCCCTTTTTGCGCAATCTCGCTTTCCTCCACGTAGAAGAATTTTGATCTCTTATTGAAGATCTTCAATCAGTGTAATAGTGTAACTGGGGTGCGGGATTTGATCCCTATTGAAGATCTTCAATCAGTCTGAGAGTTTAACTGGGGTGCAGGATTTGATCCCTTATTGAAGATCTTCAATCAGCGAAATCATTGAACATGTGGATTAAGTTGGGACTAGGGGTAAGTTGGGACAGTGTTGGGGCGAACGGCGGTGCCTGAGCCTATTGTTTCTGCAGTCTTGATGATATAATGAGAATCAAACATTGATACTGCATGATTTAAGTGTTGGTATTGTCATCTATTTTTTTCTTGCTAGTTAACTCAGTATTTTTGTTGGAGCGACCCTCCATCCGATGCCATCGATAAGAGGGGCTAAGTTTGGGGCTTTCCTCTACATGGGCCATCCCTGGTAGTTTCAGGTTTCACCTCCATGAATGAATGATGTGGAACTCCCCAAAGATCCAGGTCCTATGCTTCTTGGCTACATCAACCAATAGTCATGCCATAGTAGTTGGGTTTTCAAGCACCATAATTTATCACACCATGGGGTGATTTGTTCGGCATATAGTCAGAGCTTCAATGACAATAGGAATGTTCTTTTCATTCATAGAATTTGGAGACCATTCCACATGAACTGATATACTGGACTAGATACAGTATATAGTTGTATATATATTCATATAGC
The DNA here is from genome assembly GCA_947184155.2 of Cladocopium goreaui. Taxonomy (NCBI): domain Eukaryota; class Dinophyceae; order Suessiales; family Symbiodiniaceae; genus Cladocopium; species Cladocopium goreaui. The sequence goes on from CAMXCT020006312.1 coordinate 128,067, forward strand.
TATGCATAAGTATATATATACATATACTGTATATGTAGAGAGAGAGAGAGGGAGAGATAGAGAGATAGAGAGAGATCTCCATGCCATATGCGCAACATGAAATTGAGATAGGTTCCCGCAGCCATGTTAGTGGCCGCTTAGTCAGGCTTAGTTTTTCCCTAAACTCAGGTGAACACACGCGGGTGGACTCTACTGATTGTAGGTGGGATGGAATCATCAACCAAACCTTCAGGGTTAAATACCAGTGTGTTTACCTTTTAAAAAACATATTTCAGATAGAGCAAAGTCGAAGACCATTTTTTAAATACCTATTTGGTTGTTTGAGTACCATTCCTATAGGGCTTAGATCTCAAGGTGCACGGATGATCCTGAAAGTCGTTCACTCATACTTGCAGCTGGACATGGCGGGGTTGAATATGAACTGATGCTACCCCATATTAACATCTATTAACCAGATGTGAATATGCTTAATCAATGTGGAGAATTTGATGAAGTGAACATCCAATTACAGGAGACCCTTGAATTAGGGGGTCAAAACATGTCAAAACCATTGTTTCCTGTATATGTTCCTTGAACTCATTCCACGCGGAGCCCCGAACTCATGCCCAGCTTAAATCAGTCCGTTGTTGGTCATGATTTATATCCAATAAAACCCATGATACACCATAAATGGTTGGTTTTATTCCCCTATATCCGATTAATATCCGTTGTTGTTCATTGTTACTGATGGTTATCTCTCCATTTGATATGGTTTATTTCCGTATAATATCAGCCTATGTCCATTATATGTTGATTGGTTAAATCCCTTATATACATGATGTCTGATGGGTTTTCAGGGTTAAACCCACAGTTCTAGCCCTTAATCAGTTATACATGGGATGAAATAACTCCTGTAACTAGCTGGTTTTATACGTGTATATATATATATATATACATATCACTTTAATGGGGTTTTCTTCTTGGCCAGTTGTAACTGGCTATAGGGCCAAACGGTTCTTATAAAATTCTATAAATTGCCCACCATGTTTTCTCCCGGTTTCCCGTGTATTTTCCCATCGCTGGTTGGTCAGGTGCCCAGCTTAAAGCTTCTGAGCGCCAGCCCGCTGCGACTGTTTCCAGACGTCCTGGTGGGGACACAGGTCACCCTTGGATGTTGATCTGTGGGTAGTTGGACTACCCTCTGGTAAACCTACAAAAAGCTATTGAAAATGGCCATAGAAATAGTGAGTTTTCCCATAAAAACATGGTGATTTTCCATAGTTATGTTAGTTTACCAGAGGGTAGTTGGATTATTGGGATCTTCAAAGAATTTTCCATCCCAAATCCAGGATTTGATTTGGAGATGTTGACAGATATCCTGGTTTTCTGTGGAAGATATTGTGGATGGAAGAAATCCGATAAACCACCAAAAGGATGATCGACACCAAAGCAAAATAATGGGATGTGTATGACGGATCAACTGGTGCGGGATTTATTCCATGCACATTAACTTTAGTTTATTGTCTATTGTAGATGAAATAGACATGACATATCTATAGTCAAAGGAATTTATAAACCTATGAGGTTGGTGATTTGAAGGTGTCCACAGTCATGGGGATACCCCCTTGCATCATTCAAGATATTCAAGTCTTTAGATCAGTGTCGTATTGGTCGCAACGCCATGGTGATTTGCGGATCCCCCAGGCAGATGCCTCGGACGTGTTGCTGGGAGCCAACCCGTGCCATGCCTCAGTGGCTGATGACCCTGGTAAGTCCCCTAGCTGAAGCTATCCAAAAAATGAGGAAAAGATATGGGTGCTGTCAACCTACCAAGTGGGATGCACATCCAACTATTGCATATGATGGCTAGTCCCGCTAAAAGTTGTTCTTAATGGAAGCAGAATGTCATGTTGCATCCCCATACTTAAATGTGATCCATTCTGTCGGCATAAAGCAAGCTGATCAGGGCGAAAGAACCAAACGCCACATGTTTGGGTCTCGACTCTTGGATGGGCCAACCCAAATAGAGGCCCCTAGATCTCCAGGAAAAGAGCTCACCAGCCAGCCGTGGTCATTGGGTTCTAAGCTGTGGTGGCTTTGGTGGTTCTAGAAACGCCATGAAGCCAGCTTTACGATTCAACATGATTGGAAAATCTTGGAAAATCCCTATCCTTATGCTCTAGGGAAACAGTCTTGAAACCAACAAGGGTTAGTGATGGCAGCTATTTTTTTCTCATATCTTTTCTACTTGACCAGACGGTATCAGCCCTGTGCTGCGTTGAGGTTGGAAGTTCAGGCAGTGGTCAACTGCGCCTTGGATGATTGGATCTTCAAGGCGCCTTGCCCCGTAAAGATTGGCATTGAAAGTGACCGTTTTGATATCCTTACCCAAAAAACACGTTGAGGAGTTTTGAACAGGGTGTTCCATAGTTATTCAACGCAGGCGATTAAGCAACAGTAGCGTAGGAGAATCATGACTAATGGGATGTCAACAGCAATGAACAAGGATAACGTCAACCTGGGATTAATAAACCATGGTTTACTAACTAGGGGGGAACTCCCCAAAAATACTGGGAATTTGACGCTTAAATGGTACCCCCTTTGTTCATTCAGGGTTAACACTGTATCACCCATCATTGGAAACCCCCCGCCTGCTAGGTGGGGGATGCTTACAATAACGGATCAGTTCCTGCAGTGATATGAAACCAATAATTTACCTGCAGGGATTCATATTTTACATTTTGTTTATTGTTCGAAGCAGATTTTTGTAGATCATATTAGATATTATATGTGCCATGGTCACAACATGGGCTGTTTTATACATTTGGGGATGGTCATGAATACATTAATAGGGATTTATATATCCACAAAAAGGATTCCCAATATGGGATGGATGACCATAAGCCATATATACCATGTGTTGATCACGGCACATATATTAGATATATGTAATCATCCTAAAGTAATTCGATAGAATATGGGAGTTGCAAAGACATTCCCGTTTTAGTGAAGATTCTGTGACATTTCCATTTTCTCGGATGAGTATATATTATAGATTTTCCCAATATCCATTATGATCCCAATATCAATCCATGACCATATTCAAACCATATCAAACATACATTTTCTGGTGGCAACTCCAACTCACGATAAACATGGTGGCATATCTATCATCCTAACAGGACATATATCTGGTATATACTGTATACATATATATATATACACGTATAGTCAGTCTATATATTGACAGTCATCATCATTATCATCACCATTATCATCATCAACATCATCATCATCATCATCAAGATCTATATCTATATGTCCTCACAACGACTGTGCCAGATGCGGCCATGGCCCAGCGAGCAGGCGGCAGTTGAGCGCTGGCAGGTGAGAACGGGAGGGAGGCGCTGGGGAAATCGTGGTAAAACATGCACCGTTATGGAAATGGTGGCTTTATGGTACTTAATGGGACTTTAATGGGATTGAATAGGAATTTAATGGGATTTCATGGGATTTAATAGTGATTAAACTGGGATTTAATGGGAATTTAGTGGGGATTTCATAGAGAATATAATGGAAACTATGATTATCAAGCATGGCCATTGGATACCCCCCAAATTAGCCATGGAAGGTTTATAGCTGCGAAAATCATCTACTGTATGAATAGGGAGTTTCCATTGCCATGTTTGCTTATCGAATGGTCCTCAGGGGTTCTTACACTACCTGATGTTGGAAATTCCTATGGGAATCTTCATGGGTTTATCGATGCAACGATGGAAATCGATCGCTCAATATTCAACAACCATCGTGGGAATGGCGAATCATGTCACCATCCATTTTTTGGGTCACCTTTTGGAGGCTTCTGTCCCCATGATGGAGAGCAGGATTTTACTGGACATATGCTGAGAAAAAACCAGGAGAATATCAGGATCTAACCAGCTACCCGGATTTAACGAGCAAATATTGGGATTTGGTCGGATTCAAGTCATGAATTTAAGCTAGCAATGATTGGGATTTCACAACACAATCAGGATCAGGATTGTAGCATTCAATATGAGATGTGATCAACTTAGCGTAAACACTGTGGATGAATTGTGGGCGTGGTCCGCATGGCAATTGGAAATCATCCATTCCTGCTGGGAAACTCATAGCTACCTATCATGTTCCAGGCAACCTGGTTACTTCTTTCATGTATTGCATTGGTATAACCCACGGTTTCTGGTGAAGATGTTCCCTTCAACCATCAAGCCTGACTAACAGGATCATCCAAGCAACTCTCGGTCATAACAACCCCCCCATATCATTGTGTAGATTCTCTATACGCAGTACATGCTTGTTGAGATACCACTACTATGTTTTCTTGTTTGGGAACTGCAGGATATTCAAGCTGCTTGATGACTTTACCGTTTACCCCACTTAAAAAATGTAGTTTATCATCCCAGTTAGCAATGTTGATTAGTGGACTAACGGTAGTTTCCCTACTTAAAGCCAGTCATATAACTTAGTTGCTGAGTGGAACGAACTACCAGGAGAACATGGTGAAGGGAGAATCGAGTAGTCACCCCTCTACACCTTTATTTATTGAGAATTTATTTGCATAGGATTTTAAACCAACTTATATGTTCAAACATAAACCTGGCTTAGACCTTTTCACCACTTAACAAGTTGCAATGGAATATCTATTATCATCTATTCTCATCTATTATTATCTATTATCATCTATTTTCTACATCTATTATCATCTATTTTCTACATCTATCTATACGTTATAAGCCAATCCTCATGTTGACAGCTCAGCTTCTTGAGCAACATCGACATCTGCAGGACGTGGAGACATCTCTCCGCGCCCTGCCTTCGCGCAACGGTGATGCATTCGTGGGGGAGGTCTGCGGCTGTAGGCAACGGCGCCGGGTGGAGTATAGCAGTGGAACTGGTCTGTGATAGAGAATAGTTCTTTGTTCTTTGATACGTCCTAAAAAGCAAAGTATATATACATTGAAAATAAATGTATGTAGTTAATTCACGTTAATTCAGCAATAAAAGGTATAGTTGAGTCATTTGCACTCTTGGGAAAGCATTGCTGAGCCATGCACAGTGCACAGCTAGAGGATCAAAGTTAATCTGAAACAAGCAATGCAGGAGAATGAAAACTAGGTAGAATAAGTTGGGAGCCTTTTGCACACAGCATGTCTATATTATATTATTTAGATTTATTTAGCATGTGCGTATTTACTTCTGATTGTGGCCATTCATTTGTTCCAGCAGCCTTTGTATTCCAAGTCTATTTCTGACCCTACTTTCTATTGGTATTGCCAAGGACATTTTTTCCCCGGGATCGCAAGAGATAAGATCATTTTTTTGAAAAAGAATGGACTAGGACAAGTTTAGATCACATCTACTGGTAGAAGCGCAAGAAGTTTACAATGTCGTGGCTGCTTTTCAAGATCAGATCGGGCCTGATCATCCGTTTGATTTGGCTGCCTGGACAGGGCTGAGCCTGGACAGGCCGGGTTTTTCTTGGCGCAACTTGTGGGTTTCTTCAGCATGTCGCGGTGTCGCAGCAGATGCTCCGGTCAAAGAACAGCTTTCCCACCTTGCCACAGGACATGCAAGGCTACGTAGTGCCTCCAGCAATGTTCAGCTCCTTGCCAGTCGATGTGGACCCAAAGTCAATCTATATTATTGACCAGCACATTCCTCGAGAGAAGTTCGGCCATTGATGGAATTTGTGTCAGCCATTGGAAGCTCGTCAACAGCAAGAGCTAAGATTTCCAGATTGTCTAACCTAGTGCCCCAGCGGCGCTGCTCCTAGATCAGCTACCAAAACTGAAAATCGTTGAACTCAGAGTTTCATCTCGGCCCCCACTTCCTAAACTTCTGTCCTAATACATTCTAATACCATTTAGATCATCTTAGCATTCACACTTTCAGGGTCTCCCAAACTGCAAATCCCCATTCCCACAAGCAGAACCCAGTCCCATCAGAATCCACCTGTGTTGTCAGGAAAGTGGCCCTGCAACCAGGGGTCCCTGGGGTCCCTTTCATTGAGGTTCCTCAGATTACTATAGATCATTCATTCCTCCCTCGGGCAATCATGAAGTTTGCATCATCGATTCAGTAGCTGAGATTTCTCGTGCGGACCTCAACTTTGGATCGAAAAGAACTATAGATGTCGAATATATAGATCAATTTTTGGGCCAACTCCCCAAATTCAGAAGATACTTATGGGATATGGCTATGGAGATCCATGGCTTCATAGGGATCAATGGCCACATCCGATGACTCTGGGGTTGGCTCGGACGTAGTCCCAAACCGCAGATGGTTTTGTTGATCACGATTTCAACGTGGGGGAATGATCCGATGGTATGATGAAGCAACACTGGAAAATGGTGATAAATATATATATATATACAGTTATATACCCTCTGGTGAACTAACATAGCAATGGAAAATCACCATGTTTAATGGGAAAATCCACTATAAATGGCTATTTTCAATTGCTATAGATTATGATTTATCATGGTTTATCACCATTTTGCCATGATCATCATCATAAATATATTTTACCATTGGAAAATGGTGATAAACCATGATAAATCAAAAACAAATCATGATTTCAACTTGGGATCATCAACCAGTTTCCATCAGTTTCCGGCTTTGTCGCACTAAATGTCGCATGCCTCATTTGATCCACTGGTGAAAAAAACATGGTTCCAGTGGATGGCCAAAAGCATCGATGCTCAGATATTGCGCGCTGCCGGCGCGAGACCGCGATCGATCAGAAGCCATCATCATTGATGGGGAGGCGAGGAGGAAGCGACCAAGCGAACTCGCCAGGAGTCAGGAAAAACCTGTCCAGTTTAGGAATGCGATGTCAACCGCGGATGTTTCACCCTGGTTGACTAACTACAGTAACTACAGCTTTCTCATGTTTTATCTTGAAATTAGTGATGTCATTTGCTACTGAAATGGCACATCCAGGGTTTATTTATCCGAGGTTGGCATTACATGCTGATTCCTGTTGTGGACCTGCCCACAGGAAACAATACATGGAAACCTCAACTCGGGTGTGCGTCAAGTCATTGTTTGAACCACAAAATGAGTGATTTGCACTTGCAAATTGCCACACTCCGTCGTTCACAGGAAACTTAAACATTTCAGTTTGGTCAATATTTTATATTCAATTACTTCAACATTTGGGTCTTAACATATCAACATCAAAGTCTTACATGTAAATCTATGTAAATCTATAATTTTTGCAGTATCCCCCAGTTCTGGATCATCCTGGAAAAGGTCTAAATCCCTCTGTCTGTTATGCTTGCTGTCCCAGATCCCCGGCAGGTGGCGGTCAAGGGCCTGGAAGCGTACAACATGGGTGCGGATCATCCCAGATGACATGGGGATAACAACCAGGATGTTATCCACTGGTCTGATGATCAGCACAGTAAAAAACTGAAAAAAAGGCCTTTAACTCCTCCAAAAAAAATGGTTGTTCATATCATTTAAATTTGGTTTTCTAGCCAGTAATAACTGGCTATAGGGCTTTAACTGCAGGGTTCTGGTTTCACCAGTTGTTCCTGGTATACCGAGCCAAGAACTGCAGTGGGAAGTGGGTGATCCCGAAGGCACAGATTGAGAATATCCCAATGATTACAGAAATGTCCAGGTTGACATATTCATATTGATAATCTGAGACACCCATATGGACATATGATAGCTCTATTGGTGAATCAAAATGAAATTATATAGAAGCTTCAGGTGCTAAGATTTTTTAATGTTTATTACACGGGTGGCCAAGCTATACGCCAATATATTTCATAGATGCGAAGTTCAGGACTCATCCAAGTCGCGACTTCTTGGTATGTGAGGAACCAAAAAAAAACAACAGGCCAGGGTGGTTGTTAAAGCTGTGAATATGGCCAACTCTTCACCATCACCGCCACCACCACCACCATTATCATCACCATCATCATTTGCATTGTCATCATCACAATATTCATCATTATTACCATCATTATCACTACCACTATTATCAATGTGATCATGTTTATCATCATTGTCAGTCCTAAGGTGTTCATTGTCATCTTTATCATCATCATTTATAGTTGATTTACCTTTTTAAAGATGGTGATTTTCTATAGCGATGTTAGTTTACTAGAGGGTATATCCCATTATCATCCCATTATTCACCAATGTTAAGCCTTTGTTAAACCAACATTATTCATTATTCACCATTTTTTGCCATATTTTCCCAACATTCTCCCAATATAAACCATAGTATCATCATTTAAGATGAACCATGTCACCCACCGTCCTAGGTGTTCACTTCCCGGCGTCCTGCGACTTCATCCAAGAGCAGCTGGATGCAGGTGCCAAGTTTTTGATTTGGACCATAAAAAAGATGGGGATTGGAGAGTGGAAGCAACAAAAATAGATTGGACACATGGTAATAGAGAAATAATAGGGAAATCATAGGAAAAACAAAGGGACATATGATGTATTAGACTAAACTAGGAAAAAACAACTGACAAAACATGAAAAAACACATGACTAAACCACCCAAAAAACGATTTGACCAAGAAACATCGAATTCAACAGCAGCAACAGTGGTGATTTAGCCAGGAAAAAAAGACGGGTTGGGCCAATAAACGATTGGGACTAAACCAACAAGCCTGACTGTTGCAGGGTGTTTCTCTAGTTTGACCCATAGTCGATTGTAAGCCCACATGGTTTTCTGCCGGAATGAGAGCTTGGCAAACCTGGTGCCCACATGGGTTAGGCCTTCACCTCAAATCCTCATTCAAAATCCATGTCTAGTATCTATGTGAGGCTCTTGTAATCAAACCATGTGGCGGTAAATATGCATATTTACATATGTATGTGAATAATTGTAAATAAATATATGGTGGGTTCTCAAAGTAGGGATCCCCAAGTCACCATCATAGTTGTCAACTCTAAGTCATGGTCTAATAACTTGGATGATGCAAGGGGGTACCCCCCATGACCTTGGAAACCTTCATATACTGGTATATACCTTCTGGTTATTTAACATAGCCATGGAGAATGACCCATTTACAGATGGTTTACCCATTTAAAATGGGGAGTTTTCCATAGCTATGTTAGTTTACCAGAGGGTATATATATATGTATGTATATATATATATATGTGTGTGTGTCTCTCAACTTGAATGATTGTTGAACCTATAATTAGCCATGCAATTGCTATATTTGGGATATTTACTTGACCTCTACAGTATATATATATATATATATTGATATTAACCTCTATCAACTACAATATTGTGGTATATCAATTATCTTACCCTCTGGTAAAGTAACCAAGCTATCGAAAATTGCCATTTAGTTCGTTGATTTACCCAAGAAAACAATGTGATTTTCCATAGTTTTGTGTATGCTTACCAGAGGGTAAGCCCACTGATATACCCATTCTATTCCAGTTATGATTTGATGAACTAGATCCCCCAAAAATACATCATCATCCTACTATTGGTGGATTTTTCTCACTATAATCCATTCATATCCCATGGATTTTCCCATCAAAAACCATAGGTAAATAAACAGTTCGACCCTGAACATAGCCAATGTTTAATGGAAACATCACGTCTTCCAACCCAAGATCCAACTGCCAGGGTCGTCATGTTAATTTACCAGAGGGTAAACCATAGGTAATAGGTATAGCCGATGGAAATCCCAGAGATGCCCATGGGTGTCCAGGTCGCCGGGTGCTCATTCATTGCCTCCGAGGGGAGAATCGCCAGGGCCCAAACGATCGATGGGGGGTTGGTTCAAACGAACGACACGAAGTGGCGGAGATGATTTAACCTTAATGGGATTTATAGTGATTTAATGGGATTTATAGTGATTTAATGGGATTTATAGTGATTTAATGGGATTTATAGTGATTTAATGGGATTTATAGTGATTTAATGGGATTTTATAGTGATTTAATGGGATTTATAGTGATTTAATGGGATTTATAGTGATTTAATGGGATTTATAGTGATTTAATGGGATTTTATAGTGATTTAATGGGATTGTATAGTGATTTAATGGGATTTTATAGTGATTTAATGGGATTTTATAGTGATTCAATGGGATATTAATGGGATATACCCTCTGGTAAACATCAACAAAACTATGGAAAGATCCACCATTTTTAATGGGAAACTCACTATTTCGACTGGGCCATTTTCAATAGCGAACTGTTAAATTACCAGAGGGGTAGATGACTAGTTGAAGTGGTCATGTTGTTTTCCTTTGAGATTTTGAGAGTTCTTGGATGTTGTACTGCTTGTACTTGAAGGCTTTATGTTCCAAATATCACACCATTATCAAATGTACTATCGAGTCCGGATAGCTGTATCCCACCTGATTTTATCCCAGATGTATCCAAAAACATTTTCCCAGATATTTTTTATCCCAAATATGATGCTATCCCGATCCTGTATTGTATCCAGATTCAATTTCTTCTGATTTAATCTATTGGTTTTGCAAATATCTGACGTGCAGTATACTCAATCTGCATCCCCAACCTTGGATGATTGGATTGGTAGAAACTCTTCCTGGACACCCTCTGGTTATGACATTCACAGTTTGCCATGGTTTTTAGATAGCCCATAGAAATAGATGGTTTACCTATTAAAAATGGAGATTTTCCATGGCTATGTTAAATAAGCAGATGGTAGTGTTTTTGCTGTACATGGCAACTTTTGTGGAATATCAAAGATTGACCAAGTAAGAACCATCTCAATAATCACGCAAAAACGTGCACAGGTTTGCTCCAACCTAATACAGGTGAATCAATTGTCTGTCATATTGCCTCGCGATATTTTTCCCAGTTTCCCTCCCAAACGTATCTGGGGTGGCTAGGCAGCAGCCGTGACTGGGATAATATCACTGCATCATAATTATTGTAACATCACTCTTTGATACCGATCAATAGAAATCAATAAGTATCAATGATGGTCAATGATTATCAATTATCATCAATCATCGGCTTATCTTAACTCTTGATAATGATGGCCAATGAAGGTTTATACTTATATCATTGGTTTTGATCATTGGTCATTGTCACGTGTTATTATCATGTTTTTGTCATCGGTTATTATCATTGGTTATTGTCATTGGTTATTGCTTGTTTTGTATTTTATGAATATCAATAACGGGCTTATATCTTAATTGCTGCTTGCTAGTTATATCAGTGAATAGTGGTTGTTGATGGCTAAGATAAGTCCAAGATCGACAGTCATCCTCCAAAACAATTATCCACCATTGTGAATTGAACATTATCCATCTATAGATGATCTTCCCAGCTATAAACAATAGTTGTTAATCATTATAAACAATGGGCTGTTCTTAATTTACTCTTAATAGTTAGATTATATTACAATTATCATATCATCGGTATCATTGGTTACTGGTTGATGGTGTGTCACTTATTGATCTCAATGAAGAATTGAAAATTCCCCATCAGATGAGATTCCCAGCTATAGACCTCAATGTCAGGATCCAATACATGGAGGTATATACGTTAGTCGTTAGTACCGTATTGTTGGCCATATTTTGTGGGGATATTCCCTGAAAAATAGGCCTTTTTTTTTGTGGTGGGTACCTCCAATCAATCGGTTCCTGAAATGGCGATTTCCTGTTGCCAAGGCCCTTTTCCTGTTGCCAAGGCCCTTTTCCTGTTGCCAAGGCCCTGTTGTATAACCCCATAGAAATAACCAGTTATAACTCATAAACGGCCATAACTGCTGTTGCCAATGGCGCCTCTGCATCCGAAACGGAATCCGCGCCCCTTAGGCGCGGGCGCTGTGGCGGCCGCCTTTTTGGTCGCGGCCGGCCTGGCGCCTGAGGAAGCGGTGCAACAGGCGCGCCAGCGGAAAACACGAGGGGTTGATCAACCAGTGAATAGATGGGAAATCAACCAGTGTTATGGTTGATATACGTCTGATACCCTCTGGTAAACATACAAAAAACTATGGAAAATCACCATTTAATTTATAGTGAATTTTCCTGTGAAAAATTGTGATTTTCCATAGTTATGTTAGTTTACCAGAGGTCTGATATATGTCTGATATATGATTTTTGTTTGCAGTGTATCTAAGTTTGGCAATGTATTTTAACAGGGGGGGAACATGAAAAAATGGTGTGTAAAACAGAAAATGGTTGGGTTTCAGCATCAACAATTGTAGGTTGATTCAACCATCAAACTATCTCAAACTATCAACACCGTTAGGGTTTGAATTCAGCAACCCCCAAAAAAATGGTTTTATTTTGTTTCAGCAACCATGTTGGGGGTTCGGTATATGTTAGAACTGGTGATAATCGATTGACCAGCTGTCAGGATCATCCGATAGGAGCTGCCATTGTTGGCATAGATGTCCTTTTCCCATTGGTTGATGAAAAGAGGGATCAGCATCATTTTCATCATTTTATCACAACCAATAAGTACATGAGAAGAAATTGTGGTCAAACCAACTAGTTTTGATTCTTGGGCATAGTTGATTCAGATGGGTCAGCCAGCAAAGAGTCTCTAGGCATCAAACGATGGGTTGAGTTATGTCGATTTATGCTGATGTATGTTGATTTATGTTCACTGAACCATCAAACTATCAAACTGTGTATATATAATATATATATATATATATTTATTTATTTATTTACATAAGACATAACCATAACATGTATACACATCAAAATATGCAATTCACGTAGCAAAATCTTGGGTTGAAGCAGCTAAGCTACAAAACCTTGGAGTCCCTGGACTCCAGCGAAAATCGAGCCGTGAAAATCTCTAGACACCAATCTCCGGGTACCGAAAACACGATTTGTGACTGGTAAGGTTTCAGTGATTATCTTGGTTGATTCGTTCTTTCCCATATCAATGAACACCCAAACAAGAAGCACTTGGTTTAGTATTGTGTCTTTTGAATTTTGGGGTTTATATGAGGATGCAACCATGAAGTTACTAAATGGATACTGTACACTGTAGCAGATGGGTTTTTAACACATGATATGTCAGTTACAACGGATGAGACTATTCCCCATTCATCATTCATCTATAATGGGATCCAGTACATCGTGGACATTTCATGATATATTGGTTCTAAATCCCCATTTCAGGATGGTTAAACGTTTAAACCAATGTACAGTAATTTTTCCAGTCTTGATGGAATTAAACTTTATGTGAAAATTAAAATCTATCAGATGATATCAGATATAATTCAGATCTTCGAATGGTTTTTCACATGGTTAAACCATGTAAATCTCAACGTTCAATTTGTTGATGGAGTTAAGATCAGGTCTGGACCTTCCAGGATCGATCTCAGGTGCGAGAAGTGCGTGGGCCCTACGCCTTGTCGAATCGTGCCTTTGTGGAACAGGTGCAGTTGACTGGAAGCCCACTGGGAAGGACTTTTTTATGGGACATGTCTGGTTTTTCTGTGGGAAAATATAGATTAATATGGAATATATGATTATTGGGATGTATAATATGGATTAATAGTTGGCATTTGATTGTATCTGGATAACATCACGGAGAATGAGAATGCGCGGTTTTACGATCGTTGGTGGTTAAGCACCACCATTTGAGAGAATATCACGATAGCACGGTCAATGGTGAGGGGTGTACATCAGCATGGAAAATCCCAGGTATCTAATGAAGGCAAGACTTTGGGTCAAAATTTAGGTCATGTTGGGCCAACATTACCTAACTAAGGCACTGCGGAATAGCCACTGTGCGACTTAAGTTCAAGTCACAAAGCGAAAAATGCACGAAAGACTACAGCTGATTATGACATGCTGCTTTGTGGCAAACCCAATGCCATAAACCCCAATTCGGCTTGATGAAATTGGGTACGCCCCTAGCAATGAGATGATCCATTTAATAGCCTCCAAATGGTTGATGGGATGATTTGTGGCATGAGGCTTTCCTCGTTTGGCGGTTTCAAGTTGATCTCGACTACCGGTACCGTTCCACAGGGCTTGGGACTTCGATGTTTTCGACAGTCTCCGTGTCCCGACTTTGATGTGTTTGAACATCTTATTACTCATCCCATGAATGTTGATTGAAAATGATTGGGGATCGGAAAATGACCCCAACTGCTTGGTGGTTTCAAATACACGATAGTTTTATGTCCAACCATAGAAATAGGATGAACATCCCCAATAATCATATATTATTTTTGTGTTGTTTTTTGTAGGGCGGCTGAAACCACCTTTTCCTTGGCAACTCACATAAGTTATTCTTCACGCCGGAACCTTAAAGACCATGGTCACATGGGAGGTCCATGCCTTTGCAAAGCATTGTGCAGGTCATGCCCGGGGCTGGACGGATTTCATCGGAGGGAACTGGAATGAACTTTACGGACAACGTACGTTTCTGACACAACAAGTTTTTTACACATATGACATATGTGCATTTGTGCATGCACTTAAGTCACCTTTATTGGGTTATATTTAAATTTACATGTAAGTGTCATATTTGTTCTCCGAGGGTCGAATGTCTTGATTAGGATAGTCAAGATGGCCTCCGAAAATGGGGCTTTAGTACTTTAGTGGTGACGATTCATAGGCCCCACAAATCACAAGCCTGGATGGTATGGATTTAACTCTTATTGAACTCTTACCAGCACTTGCTGATTGAATGCTGTGGAATGCGTTTGCGCTCATCAGGTATTTGGTGATACGTGCAATGATTCGTTCCTGACATCAGAGCCAGTATCAGAAATTTGTATTGAAACCGGTCTCAGGCATCTATGTAAGGCAATAGACAATCCATCAAAATTTGATTTGCCATAATATATCAATTGGGAATTGGTCGCAAACTGAGGCAGTTCGAATTCCCATGGCTCATAGATTCTGCCAATGTAGACCATCAAATTGCTTGGGAACATGGGAGTATCAGATGCTTGAGGTAAAACTGTAAAACAATCGATTTGTATGTTTCAATTGAGGGTCAAGGTATACACTTTTAAGCTGACCATGTTGACCAAAACCTTTGCATTTTCAGGACGCGAGAAGCCGGGCAGCGCGGGCGGCGCCGCAAGCGCAGCTACCATGGAAAAAGGAGCATTCGCAGAAGTGCGGTGGTCAAACTTTCAGGGCCAAACTAGCTGGGTTAATGGGTTTCTTGGATGATAATAGGTGGATTCTTATATATATATATATTATATTGTATTATATATATATATTATATATTATATATATATTATTATATATATATATTATATTAAATATTTATTATATATTATATTATTATATTATAGTATATTATATTATATTATAGTATAGTATATTGTAGTATATTAAAATATATTATATTATATTTTATATTTCATTATATTTTATTATATTCTATTATATATTATATATTATATATTATATATATTATATTATACATTATATATTATGTATTATATATTATATATTATATATTATACATTATATATTTTGTATTATATATTATATATTATATATTATATATTGTATATTATATATTATACATTATGTATTATATATTATATATTATATATTATATTTTATATTTTATATATTACATATTACATATTATATATTATATTTTATATATTATATATTATATATTATATATTCTATATTATATATTATATATTATATATTATATTATATTATAATATATTATATTATAGTATAGTATATTATAATATATTATATTTTATTATTTTTATTTTATATTTTATTTTATTCTATTATATTTTATATATTATACATTATTTTTTATATATTATATATTATATATTGTATATTGTACATTATATATTATATATTATATATTATATATTGTATATTGTATATTATATATTATATATTATATATTGTATATTATATATTATATATTATATATTATATATTATATTATATTATATATTATATATTATATATTATATTATATTATTTATATTATATATTATATATTATATATTATATTATATTATTTATATTATATTATATTATATATTTATGTATATTGTGTATATTATGTATATTATGTATATAGTATGTATATTATATGTATATCATTACATATATACATAGCCAAATGAATCAATCCTAACTTCCAGGGATTCTTGGAGATCCACCACTTGGATGATGAACTTTGGAAGTTTGGTTCTGATTTTGGAATCTCTGCCAACCGACGTAAATTCGAAAGGGGATCAATTCGACGTAAAAGTCAACGACAATACCCTCTGGTAATTTAACGCAGCTATTGAAAATGGACCATTTATAGATGATTTACCTATTATAAATGGTGATTTTCCATAGTTATGTTAGTTTACCAGAGGGTACATTGGGGTACCTAAGGACCTAGTCACACCGTGTAGAAAGATGGTATGCTTGGTTATATGTTTGGCCAATAGCGTCGTGAGTTCTATCGGTGAGCTTCTTGTTGAGCCCCCAATCATACTGCCAGAAATGGGTTGGAGCCTAAGGATGGCAACTGGATATAGCAATTGGATTATACGAAATAGTCTAATGGGGATGAACTGAACTATGTAACTACAGTATGCTTTTTATGGTCTAGTGGGGACTATGAACTATGTAACTATGATTAATTATGTACTTCAAACATGGGAACTCCTCGAAAAAAAACCAAGCGATGCTTATTTTAGGGGATGATTGAAGGTGAACTGAGACTGTTAGTTATCTCCCAAAAATGCTTTGCTGTGCTGTTCGTATCCTGACATGACGACTGGGATTATACTGTCTTCTCAATCTGAACAGAGCAGTGTTCAGAACCCCTGTTGGTTGATGATGATTTCGGGGATTATACTACTAGTAGCCAATATATTGGGGATTACAATAATCCAATAATTAGGGGAATCCCTATGAACCAACCAGTATAATAGAATGATAGAAGGGTTTTGAACACTGCTCAACAGATCCAGACGTGCTGGAGGAACTTCTCCAGCACTGGAGCGATGGTTTCATCTCCGTTGACGAACATTTTTGGCTGTAAAACTGGACGCATGATGGACCCGTGAACGGATTTTTTACTGGGTAAACCTTGGTGAATGATTGTCAATGTCTTCATTTATCTTGATCTGCCAGGCTATGCAATTTTGATAGTGCTATGTTTGGGTTCCCTTCAAAATATCACCACCTTGTTTGTTGCAGGAATTGAAGCGTCAGACAGGTTCAGTTGGCTTTGGATGCACCACTCAAGTGGTTCATAAACGTGACTCCATAGTTCATTCAGCTACATTGACATAGAATATATCCCCAGTTGTGCAACGGTTCTTTACCACTTACAATACCTGAATCCTGCACATATACAATCGGGCTCAACAAATTCTGCTTAGATAAAACAGACATTTGAGTCATAGAAGTTTGTACGTTACCCCGGTTACCCCCAACAAATGGATATTTTTAGCCCCCAGCCCCCAGCCCCCAGCCCCCAGCCCCCCACCATCCCATCTTCACCATGGCTCCTGGCGCTGGCGTCACCTTGTGTCTCTGCCCTGAACTCCAGCGCAACGCGCTCGGGGAAGTGCTGCGAACAGCGGCGGAAGGCGGGCGCGGCAGGGGATCGAACGAAATGGGTGATTTTCCAGCCATGTTTGATTACTGGAGGGTGGCATTTGAAATTCTAAAACTATCCTGGCCAATGGGGGAAATCATATTATGTCCGAGACACTAATGGGGTATATAGCCAACTATCTGGTATTTGGGGTTTGTCTGAAAATGGTGGATACCGGAAATGACAATTTCAATCGGGAAAACGATGATAAACCGTAGGAGTTTGTTAATTGTACCATATTTTCAAAAGAAAAGACAGACCTACCCTGACCCTCACATTGCCCATAGTAATTGGAACATATCCTCCCTCCAACTAGCAGATATTCCGCCATTTTTGGGGGTTAGAAGAGTCTGATCTTTGGGAGGATGATAACATCTTTACTTGGGTGTGTATCCCAGTTAGAAAGCGATTTAGACTCGATAGTGCCTATACTATTTACACACAAAGAAAAATAACATATACAACTGTGGGGACATTCCAGTAATCCAAAGTCATCCAACTGAATTATATAGTTCATATGTTTTTTCTGTTCATTTGATTTTTACATGTCACTACCAACTTGAGTTGCTAAGTGTACTAAGTGGGCTGCCCTGTCCCCACAAAAAAAAAAAACTCATTGTATCCCAATGATGTTGTTCAATGTTATGTACAGGGAATATGATAATGATATCCCAATATTGCGGTTATCCCATACCTTAACCATTACTTAACCCACTACTCAAAGATAACTTGACCATTGCAAAGCCATTCAAGCAAATAAATGCATACTATAGCTATATTACATTTACTACATACCTATTGCTATTACAATTCATTTGGTTTTTCATTTCCGCTAAGGTAGCTACTACGGTGGTCAAACCACCCCAGGTCGTGTGCCTCTGGTCGAAGACTTCGGGGGCGCCGCGCCGTTGCCGCCATTGCCTTGGGCCCCTTGGAATCTTCATCCGCGATTTGCTATGGGTTGAATAGGGATCATTGAATCCACTATTGGAATAGCTATCAACCAATTGAGACGGAGTATGTTTTATCATCGTCGTTTATTTTGGGGAAGTCACTTCACTGATGAACGTGTTGAAAGGTTGAGATGCACTTCAGTAGTATCGGTGCTGGTAAGTTTGCCAGAGTTGCGCAGCAATGATGATTGCTTCCCAAGTGTAAAGCCAGTAGAACTAACCCCCTGCTTGTGATCTCCAATGCCAGCGTGCCATGTGTCCCAGACTGACTTGAACGGAACATTTATCAGAGAACCTAATATCGGATTATAATATAATATAATATAATATAATATAATATAATATATACATATATATACATATATATATACATATATATATATATATACATATAGCAGAGACATCCAGAAACACAATGGTATGGATAATGTAATGATTAAGGCAAGGTAGGTATACATACAAGATACATATTCTCAAAAGTTTCTCCTAAACGCCCAAGGCTCTGATCCAGGCTGACTTCAACTATGTGTCGCAGTGGAGCGTGTCCAGCGCGGAGGATGTCTGAGCGTCGGGAAGTGGCAGAAGTATTTCTGGAATGTTGTTGTTTTAAATCTATAATGTTCTATGTTGTTTATAGTGTTTTCTATTTTTCCCAGTAATTATGTATATATATATTACTGTAACATATGTTATTTATATATATATATATATGTAAATATGTACGTATACTCTTAGATGTTCGGAGTCATATTTTTTGCCCTTTTGATGGATCTGCTGATATCCTACTGAGGTATTTGTTTGGCAGGCTAGTGAAGATCGGCCATCCATGAGCAGTTAATTGAGGCAGGATGTTTGCCAAATCCCAAGTTCCTGGGGTTGTTTTCGCTAAAAATGCTTGGTTGTTCTCCCAGAGTTCTTGTTTTAAGGAGTTTTAGAAACACCAATTGGACTATCAACCGAACAATATCTGGACATTGCTTGACTTGGGATCCACAATAACCAATCCCAATTTTTAAAAAACAAAAAAACACATGTGGGGCTGGGGCTTTTCAGATCATCCGGAGTCCAGGGTACAATTTTAGATAGCCATAGCTATCTCATGAGTTTCCAGTATCCCATAAGTATACACTACTTGGGATGTACTATTGTCGATCCCCCATTGAAGAAATGTTCACAGGTGATGCTTATCATCATTCCCAGCCGGTGGAAATCCAGGAAGTGTCGGAACAAAGGACGCCAGAACGGCGGCTGGAACAAAAATAGTTTGAACATAGCCAAATTTGTAGTAATGGTTATGTATGTGGAACCATTGGAACATTGCAGGGAACATAATGTGGAAATCACGATATATTCCAATGGTTCCCTGCAATGGTCCTGAATTAGATGGACAACTGCAACCTCTCTAGAATCCAGTGTGAACTCATCAACATGTGGCTGTTTGTTTGTCATGCTACAACACCTTCCGTATGCGTTTGGCATTTTTCGGGAATATTTGCGCCAAGCAAGAAGAAAGGGCAGGGAAAGAAGCTGTTTTACAAAGATAGAGCACCCGGACCAGAAAAGAAACACCAACAATACTAAAGAATTAACGACAGAAAGATCCTGTTGGTGTTTAGGATGAACCGTCACCACAACAAAATGGAACAATGAAAGAACACCGATACAAGAATAGTGCCAAGACAGGAAAGACTAGACATCTTGAGGATTTAAGGTTCCCAATCTTTCTACGGCCTCTCTTGCTGTTGTTGTACCCTGATCAAAGAGCTCCATGCAGGACCCACTGGCTCCGTTGGGTTCGCGCTCTGCGGCGGTGCTATGCTTCGCAGAGTCTTCAGTGGATCTAGAGAAAGTTCTGGAGGAGTTGAAGAGATGGTGGGGAAACCTGACGAAACCGGTTTTCGGTGATGGATCAGATGTTACCCATAAGATAGCTTAAGATAGCATAGCAATGGACGGGTGGACATCCATTAGTCATTAATTCCAGCTATTTTGAGGTGCATAGAAGGGTACCAGGGTTTCGATCCCATATATGTTGAGATGTTTGAGATACTTGGGGGACATCAACCATAAATGAAAAAGTGGTGAACCCCAAATCAAAAGCTATTAAACCCCAAAGAAACAACACAGTAGCTTTGCAGCATACAGGTATTCCCCCTGAATTTGGACATATAATGGGATCCTCTGTTAGCTATGTGGGAGCCCCCGGCTGTTGCAAGGTGGCTATCCATGTCGCGGCATTTCCCTGGAGTGCCGAGCCAAAAGTGGGCTGATTGGAGGACACCCATGAATTTCACCAACTAAAATGAGTGAGAACTCATTAGTTCTAGGAAAATTTGGTAAGTTGCTTTTTAACTAGGCATAAGAAATGCGAATGAGGCTTTTTGTGTGGATATATTCGCAGGTGAGCATAAACCAACTTACCTATGGGGGTGGTTGCATCTGATTGCTATCACACAAATTATGATTTCACCATAGGTTTTTTGGATATTCGTCAACAACAAGAGTATACCGTTGGGGTTCACCAGCAAACTGAGCACACAGGTATACCGTTGTCCCAATATTTTGATTGTTCTGTTATGGTAGCACCCAGGCATCGGCTCAATGTTGGTAGTTTTAAGCACTGTCCATGTGGCACAGAAAAAAGACGCAGCGAGCCTGGGGGTTGGTTAAACAAGAGACTTGTATCCACCGCGGCGAGTGTGCAACGTCTTTTACATATATACATATATATACATATATATATATACATATATATATACATATATATACACTCATAGATATGTCATCACTTGTGTTGGTTTATTTTTGGTTGTCTGGATACTCATATGGGGATGTGTCAATACTGAAAGCTGTGCCTTCCTTGATTAGTAAACACCGCATAAAACCCTGGTTCAATAGTGGTCCGGTTTGTTTTGGGTCCTATAAACGGGGCGGTAGCATCAGGCAGATACAATCAATGTCCCTACCCGATTGACTATTGTTTGGTTTGCATGGTTCAACATACACCCCCATGTTTTCCCAACTGTAGTTCGGGAAACTCACCATTTTTCAATGTGATGTTATCATCTGAGGTCACTTCGGAACCATAAATTGTGAGAAAATCAAGGGTTCAAAGAAATGGTTACTCCGAATGAAGTGCCATGTTTTGCCATCCTATACCTGGATTTGCTGAAATTGTTTTGCTATGGACAAAAAGTGGTTTTTGTGCATACTTTTACTATCTGTGGGATCTTTCGGGAATCTACTGGAAACTCTTCAATCTCATCCCCTTGATATAAAAAATAGCCTCGAAACCATTCTTTGGCTCAATATTGGATCTAACCTCTGGTAAACGTTAACAAAAAGCTCTTGAAAATGTCCCAGTCGAAATAGTGGATATTTACCCAGCTATAAAATGGTGGATCTTTCTATAGTTTTTTGTAAACGTTTACCAGAGGGTATATTCCCATTACGAAGAGCCCCTGGAATCAGCCAACATCTCCCAGGCGCGGCTGCTTTTGGTGCTGACTGGGCAGAAGGCGGCCTCGTTGAATGCCAAGAATGCGGAACTCCTGGCCGAGGTGCACCGGTACATTCACCAAAACTGGAGTTTCAATGGATTGGTTCAAGGGAAAATCTACAGGAAACCAGAGTTATTTTCCCATGAAGATCATGGGCCTTTCCTGTAAATGTTCCCTGAAACCAATCCATTGAGAGTTGTGGCATGTTGTACCAGACTGGTCGATGAACATCAGGTGGCTGGTTTTTTGAGAAACGCAGCTAAATAGATGTCGTTGGCTGTGGCTTTTTCTCGAGCATGATGAGCTGCCAAAGAAAAGAAGAAAGTTACCCGCCAATCAAAAGATTGTTTGGAAGGGTTGGACATGTTTATGTTATTTCCCTGGTTGTGCATAATGGTTCATATACCTATAGTAATTACAGTAGGAACCCACCATGACGATTCCATTGCCGGAGTTGGTGAGATATCCAGTTACTTCTGGTTGATAGGAATGGTCATCACAATTGGACATAGATGATAGTGTCAGTAGCTCATGTGTGACTTACATCGCCAATGCATAACATCGGATCTCACGAACTCGTTATAGATAGATACGGATAGATGCGGTATTTTATGCTCCTTGTGTGATCCTGGCAACTAAGATTCGGAATTCCACAAAGTTGCCGTTGGAAGGTATACTGCAACTGCTGTATGTTTAATTTTCAATCTGCAGCACCCATTGTTTGGTCCAATTTAGGATTTCCATAGGGTCAACCCCAACATTTCTTGCCACCTTTTTCTGGTGATTGAAAGCCACATTTTCAGTAATGCGCATTTTCAGTATTGTTGGGAGGTAGTGGCTTTGTCATAGAAACCTGCATTGGAGCTGCTAGGTCTTGGTGAGCTTGGGTTGGAACACAGTGGAAGTGCGTCACTGGGACAGCAGCTTGGTTGTTGCATCAAACCATGGGAAGTTCACCAAGGTTCATCCATCCTGGGATTCTACCACCAACATGGGGAAAGTTTGCGGAATGATTCACTCTCTCATTGAATGCTGATAAAATCCCATGTGTGTTTTTTTTCCCATCATGGTGAATCATTGGTGAATGGATTCATTTGAAACCAGTTTGATTCACTTCAAAGGAGTGTTGAAGCCGATTGAAGCCATGTACACCAGACTGAAGGCCAATTGGAGGACATCCTGTACTCAGCAATGGCCTCAAAGAAAATATTTGAACATGTGGATAGATATATATATATAATTATATATATATACCACATAAGTCATGCACTTATATTTGATTATATTACAGTATCTGATAATATTTGATATATATATATATACACACATACACATACATATTTACTATTTGTTATGAAGTTATATATATATAGGGATCCCAGATCCAATGATTTAGGTTCAAGATTGGGCCACGTCTCATTTTGTTTCAGGTACACCGCAACAGGCTGCGATGTATGCCATCAACTGTGCCGAGGCCAGAGTTGTGTGAAACCATAAAAAAATGTTGGTGTGGGAACTATTCATGGATGTGCGTCACAGAAATCCTAAGTTTCTTTTGCGGAAAGAAACAACAAAAGCTAGATTTATAGAACATTCCTGGACTATAGAAACTGTCTATCCGAATCTGACTGCGCATTAATTTTGCTTCACATTGCTCAACACTGTTTGCCATTCAAACATGACTAATCACTAAAAACACTCATTCGACCATTTTGAACATGTGTTTGAACATGCTTTTGCTGCTTCTGTTGTGTAGTTGGTTGAAACTGTTCCCCAAGCCATGTGCTCTCCTGTCATTGTTTGTCCTTGAACATCTTGAACAAAGCTGCACGCGAGGCAGTCGTGAAGTCACGTGGAAGAACCTTGCCTTCGCGTTTCAAGGCAATGTTGGTATGTTGTGGTTCCACGGTGGGAATTATGCCTCCAAAATTATCCAGTTTTTTCCCTGTTTGGCACTGTTTGGCTGAAGAAATGTTGATTTTTGACACGGCAACGTGGCTCGGTGGTTTCCTGTGTTGCCGCAGGTGCAAGGTGTGCGATGCCAAACTGTGCCCAAAGATCCGGACGACAGGTGACACGTATTACTTGGGCTGGTGCGGCTGGGGGAGGGGATAGGGAAGCGATAAACAACGGCTGTATTGATGGAAGATAGATACATGACATAAGCATGTGACATAAGCCAACTGCAGTTGAATTTCGGCGTTTTGGGCTTGTAACTACAACTTTTTTTTTGAATATACATACTGTTACATACTATTTGTAATACAACTGATTGAATGTATGACGGATATCTCATGCCATATCTTCAGTTTAAGGGATTTTAAAACCGGGGTTGCCCAATTGGTGAAATGCTCCAATTCAAGGGTTGAAGCGGATGGATCTCTGGTAAGCGGGGTAGATAATACCAATGTATTCCAGTTTTGTTTCAGTTGCTACTTGGGTTCCAGAGGCAAACCATTGTTCAATGGCTAGTTTCTACTGTAACTTGTTTTGAAACTATATAGTCATTGGGTTTTTTGTTTAGGCAGCAATTGAGATTGGGGGAAGACATCAGTTGTGACAGCATTTCCTACAGAGTAACCCCAGGTGTTTGTACCAAAGACCCCCATCAGCTGTAGTTGCCAAGTAAAATTTGGATAAGATCACCATCCCATTTGGACAAAATGAGTTTGACCCAAAGCATTGTTTGTCAGTTATATCATATCATAATTATCATATCATATCCCCAGATTATACTGTACCTCATTGTTTGTGGCCTGTGTTTCCATTTTTGTATCTTAACCCCAAAGTCAAAGATTGGATGGGCATGGCATAGTTTATCCGAATTTGTTTGTCCCAAAGAAAAGGGACCAGAATTGTCCCATAGAATATCATAGTCTACCTGGACAAACCCAACATCTTTAGCCAAATTTGCACGAAGAATCAGGACATGTTCCCTGGTTCAGCAGTTCAAAATAGGCTAAGGGCCGTCCAGTTCTGGGGTGAAGGGAATCATGGATTTCGGGCACCACCAAGACTCACCAAGTATGACACTGGTTGGTGGTTTGGAACATGGCTTTCATGACTTTCCATATATTGGGAATAATCATCCCAACTGACGCGCTCATATTTTTCAGAGGGGTAGGTATCACCAACCAGGACATGTTGACCCAAGAGAACTCAGCACGTCGTTGTTCTATCGGAGTCCTTTTTGCGCACCAGGCTGGCGAACACCTGGGTTTCGCAGTTGATGCAGGTTCAAGGTATGTCGGAGGAGCCCAGCTCGGTACTTTCTTGGCCTGGCGACATGTGAATTACCCTCTGGTTATGACTAACGTAGCTATGGAAAATGGACCATTTATAGATGATAAACATGATGGTTTACTTATCAAAAATGGTGATTTCCCATGGCTACGTTAAATAACAAGAGGGTAATCGAAATGATATTGAACAATGGAGAGTTTCTTGATATGTTGTGTGAAGTCACAAAGTAAACATCAAGTAATCAACTATCATTGAATAATTGGTAAATCTCTTCAAAGACATGACATAATCACCCAATATTATCAACAGTTCACAACATGTTCTCAGCTAAGATGGCCAGGTGTGGCGGAGCCCTGTCAGAGATGTGGTCACTACTTTCCCGAGGGTAAACTACTGTAACATAGATGTGGAAAACCATTTTTTCTTAGGAAAATGATGTGGTTATATTTATATATACATAGTGGTCATTAATGTATAGTTATCTTTAATCAATGGTGGTTTCTGATGATTTCCCCAATTCCGACCATCTGTTCTAGCAATGATGTATTTTCCAATGTTGGGTTTTTTGGAATTCTTGTGGCGCGCCATTCATTGACCCGAAGCACCAGTTCTGTGAATAGGTATTACGCTTTCTGCCATTTCCTCCAGAACAGATGATCGGAATTGGAGAAATCATCAGACACCACCATTGATTGATAATAACTATACATTAATAATCATTATATAACCATATTACCCGTAGCCATTTTGGCTCAAGTGCTCAAAAATGTTTCCCATCCTTTCTCCCGCAGAAGAGGTTCGCCTGCCTGCAAAGGCCTGGGTGAAAGTCCCCCTCTTCTTGGTTGAGTTGCTTCTTAAGCTCGTCTTTGGCATCATCTTGGTAGTCTCTGGCGTCGTCATGGTGTCCCTCCTGTGCATCGACTGGTGCCGGGAGGCCCAAACTTTGCCTC
The DNA here is from genome assembly GCA_947184155.2 of Cladocopium goreaui. Taxonomy (NCBI): domain Eukaryota; class Dinophyceae; order Suessiales; family Symbiodiniaceae; genus Cladocopium; species Cladocopium goreaui. Next base: position 154,273 of record CAMXCT020006312.1, read on the forward strand.
TGGAGCGGTTCTAAGAGACAACATATGCACCCATGAATTCAATGGATCACATAGAAACAATACAAACCCCAACTTGCAATGGATCCGTTATATAGAAGAGTTCTCTAACCTGATACTTTTACCTTAGGTATGCATTCATTTCATTTTTGCATTCCTATTCATTCCTAATATTTCACAGAATCCAAGCAAACAGAACACTCATATTTCCATCCCTGAATCTGAAACAAGCGGTGCCCCAACCGCCCCAAGGTGTGCTGTCACTTCTGTACTTCCAAGGCCTTATCACGGCAATCATTGCGGTGTGCAGTTGGATCACCGTCCATTGCTACCTGTGTTGCTGCATGGGCTTCCAAATCGTTCCATATGTGAGAGGCTGGTGTGATTGTGTAGTTTGGTGTAAACAGGAGTAAACGTTTGTACGTGTAAGGGCTGGTTTTGCAGACTGTGTTGGGGTGTCAAGGTCTCTTGGCGTTATGTATAAACTATTCGTTGTGGGGTTGCTTGGCGCAGAAATATTTCCATTTCCAAGGTGCAGCATGTGAACCCTCAGGCGCTGAATTTTCGCTTTAAAACCCGGGATGGTTTGCTCTTAGCAATTGACCATGACTCCTACTAGAAATTAGAAAATAGATCGGTGTTTTGAACAACACCTTAAAACGGATATAAACGGATCAACGACGTCTTTTGGCACTCATGTGCAGTAACCTTCTGGGATGTAGTTTTTTTGCCGTGGCCTCAGGTTTAGTTGCAAGGCGATGTGGGGATGCCCCCCAATGACAAGGTAGGAAACACCAGGTTTTGTGAATGGTAGATTCGAAACTGATTTGTGACCATGTGCATTAGCCTCAATAATATCGTCACAATGAAAACCCAATTGATTCAATTGATTTTCTGTCTTTCTGGTGGAAGAAACTAACACTGCTCGTGTATTTCGACATGTTCGCAAGCAACTCTCAATTGGAAGCTGCTTACTTTTGAAGGGACTCTGGCTTTGCATACCCATTGCATTGAGTGGAGGAGCAGTTTTTCTTGAACACCCAGCGCCATCGATGCAAACTGAGAGACCATTGATTTTCAGAACTGGCATAGTGAACCTGCTATTTGCGGGGAGGATTGCTGTTCCGCCGTCACACTTTCCAGCAGTGGAGACATGGATCCCAGGAGTTACTGTAAGCCGACGTCCCTCCTGTATGCAAACAATTGCATACCGCAGGTGCCGGATAAGATGGCCCTTCCAACCGCTGTGAGACCCCCCTCATCACTGATTGCAACAGACATGTCAATCAAGACCGCGGTCGCAAAGGAGTACCCGGGACAATCTCTGTAAGTGCTTCGCGCACTCCATATGGCGCCGTATCCAGGAGTTGCCCATCCGAAGCGGTGGCGATTCCCCCGCGCCTTTTGCAATTGAATTGGCGAAATGTCATCCAGGGTTGAGCCCGGAAAAGACATGAAGCCGGACTACCAGCCTCACATTGGCTGAGTAGTGTAATGCAGGTTCGCCGCGAGAATACTCTCAAAGGGCCGAGCAAAAAATAACCATGAACATAATCATCAATTGATATTTCCAGTTGTAGCTGGGAGATGTTTACACCTGTCACTCCATCGCAGGAAATGGCCAAAGTTGTAGCTGAAAGGTTCAGCAGTCCTTTCGCCATGATGGAGGTTCCGGACAGTCGTGGGAAGGACCTTGGGAAAGACCTGGCCCACTGGGTACTTGGTGCAGCGCCGCCCATTAGCCTCCGGTAAATTCAACAAGTCGACCCTGTTAGGGATTGGAAGATTAGTTTTCACGAAAAATAAGGTGATTTTGAGAGGGTTGATGTGAATTTACCATGAGGGATAGAGGGTACATATTATTACTTTGGGTCTCACTTTCAAATGTTGGGATATTGGCGCGCTCCAACTCCAACTATCGTTTTATAAGCCACGGCTGTTAGTGCAACCGCACCTTTAAGTATAGAGTCCATGTATTCCAGTCTCGTTTGAACCGAAGAATCATCCAGTACTCATGACCCCAGAGGTACGGCAATGGCTCACAAAAAAATGTTTCCTGAATAAATTTGACTATAGTTGGCGATACAGTTAAAGCACCGTTTTTCATGATCATTCACAGGCCATTTCCGTGGCGGCACGAAGTGCTCCGGAGGCTGGCGGGTTTAGCCTCTGATTTAACTATGGGGTATATTATGGGGGGAACCAATGGGGTATGTCATAGCCAAGAATCGGGTATTTTGGTCTGTCTGAAAATGGTGGATACATATCAAAATGGTTGTTTGAATGGGGAAAATGATGGGTTGTGTTGGTGCCACTCAAGTATTGTTAGTCCTCGTACTGTTGGGATGATGAAATACAACACATTCCCATGTTTTCCCAGGTTTTTCATTGGTTGAGACTATAGTGAATAAAGGTGCTGCTGGAGGTAGGCAAAACCCATGATGAAACCCCTTTTGCTGGGTATGGTTCTATAAATATCCTGCGAGTGGAAAATCAGTGGTAAATTGGGTATGGTCTGTTGCTGAGCTTGCCATATTAATTATTGTCGGCGCCTTCTGCAGCGTTTTGTTTGCGCCAAGCAATGCGTCAGCCATGGTGAGAACGAGCGATAGCTGGAGTCAAGTTCCACACTGTGGACAGTTGGAGTTATCATCTTTCATTCACTGATTGAAATGAGTCAAAGGAACAATATAGATTATTTCTCCTGGCAATTCGGATGAACATCGTGAACATGGACAGATTTGTTGGATTGGAACCCTCCGAAATAGCCCGAAACAGCAGAAACCGCAACAACCCTCACACGATCATTTTTTTCAGATTTTTTGGCACTTCCATCAGTACCCTTTGGCCCAAATTTCGCCGCAGCCATGACCAAGCGACCCAGCGATGAGGAGGAAACCCCTGGCGAAGGCCATAGTTGAGGGGGTTGGATTCCTCATAATTTTCAGGCACGCCCAAATATATCCAAATATCACCTTGGTGGTTACATATCGACATTCCTCTAAAGATGCTTATGAATCTCCATGTTTTTCGTTTATTGGTTAGTTTGTTGGTTAGTTCTATCCCCATGGCATCCACGCAGTGTATGCAGATTAGATGATTATCCCAGAAATCCGAGACTTGTTTGCTGTGGGCAAAAGATGTGGCTGGATTGTGAGCTACGATGTTTGGATAATTTTGCTGGGTGTTCTAAAACACCTTTAAGTGGCATTTCTGTTTTTCAAAAAATGTCACCTTTTTATTTTTACCAACATTTTTGGATACAAAACACCAATGTTAGCTGATGTTTTTTCATTCATTTTGTTGGCTCTATGTTCAGCTATGATCCCATCATCCCGCGGATCATCCCGTGGCACCAGGGGCGCCAGATGAGAAGAAGCCCTGCTTGCGTTACGAGCACTGCCAAGACCCCCATCACACTGGGACGGCTGAAGACTTGCGCGACTTGAGCCGATGAAAAAAAGGGACCATGGGAAAATGGAGGAAGACCTGGGTGATGAAAAACTGGAAACCGAATCCCAGTTGTTTTTCGATAGAAAACTACTATGATAGATGTGACAATAAAATAAAATTATATATATATATAATGTAATTTGTGTTGATTATTTTGATTATATTGCTGATATGTGTTCTATAGATGCTGAATGTATAGATAGTCTACCTCATGCCCAGCTAAGACTTTTTCTAAACAATCTCCAAGATTTACAATGGTTTGGTGCAACTGATCCTTTTTTGAAACCACATTGTTGCTGGGAGATCCCTTCCATTGCTTGAATTTGTTCATCCCAAAACAAACATACAGTTTCCTTTCAACCTTTAGAATGTTAACATATGTTAACATGTACATGATTTATTATAATTCCCTTTGTTTGGCTTGAAGGTGTTCTTGTTCCATGTTCCCAGAGGGAAAAATTAGCATTTGGGGACGTGGAACAAGCTGTCTCTAAGATGATTTGAACGTCGGTGAATTATTTCACCTGTCGGGAACCATGGGTTTTCCATGTGTCCAAGTTCCTCCAACACCGAAAATATGAAAGGAATGTCTTCGTAAGGTTTCCTGAAGTGGCATGGGCTATGCTGCAGGCGGAATTTGTCTTAGAGACTGCATTCTGAGATGTTAGACTTTGACCTTCAACCACAACTTAAAACTTCACCAAACAGGAACATAAATACATTGCGTAATCATAATTGTCCGTAATAAAAAAACCTGTTGGAGGTGTAGCCAATTGTCAGGTAAACCCACATGTCCTACTGTTGGCTATGCTTTCATCCCTGGTTGTAGCAAAAGATGAAGTTGTACTAAAGTACATACTACTGGTATGTTTTTTCATTGGAAACTATGGGAAAATCATCTAGAAATCATAGATCTTTTCTGGCAATGACGAATGCTTTTCCCAATCAAACCGCCATTTGTCCATGGAACATGGGCGGTTTTTCCGAGCTCAGCTCATCACTGAGGTCGGTGTCGGAAGGACGGCAGGGTGCGGTGCAAAGGGTGCCGGCAGGACCAGAAGCGCAAAGAGGATGCGGTGCCGCTGCTGAAAGGGTTGGTGATTCGGGGGAGCTGGTGCTGAAAACCCTAGGTTACTAGGATAGTGAAAACTCCAATGTACCGAAAGTGGTCATTGGACTATTCCTACTTCCGCTTTTTTCAACTGGGGATATGAGTTATAAAACGCTTCGGAACTGGTCAACCACCATGCACCATGAACTATGGAGGTGCCTAAAATGAGGGTACCCCCAAATCATCCATTTGAATAGGATTTTCCATTATAAACCACAGCCCCATTTTTGGAAACCCCCATATTTCAAAGTCCATTGAGGTTTAACTACTTGAAGAACCAAGACATTGAGTTTACACATTGAACAAGTGTGTAAGCACAACACATGGGATGGTTTAACCACCACACTATGGGTTTTACGCCATTGGTGAACGGTTTACCTAAGCCGGCTAGAAAAATCTAATCACCATGTTCAAGGCGCGTAGATTCTTAGATGGTCTACAAACGGGGAATATGCCGTTGCCAGGTGAAATTAAGAGGGGTATATAATAACAAACAATTACCCTCTGGAAAATTAACTTGTGGACCCTGAGATTTTCACCAAATTTTAGTGGAAACTAATCTTCTAACCCCGATGACTACCAGGGTCTATGTTAATTTACTGGAGGGTAACAGGTAAAGTAGCATCTGAATAGTACAGTGCTAGTACGGGGTTTAAGATGGCTCAAGTATGTTACTCCTTGCTGAAAAGCATAAACCGAAAGACATCATATCACGTGGGTCACACTGGTTGTTACAATACCTTGGTTTGATTTTGCCCTGTACCCTCTGGTAAACTAACATAGCTATTGAAAATGGCAATTTATAGTGAAATTTCCCATGAAAAATGGTGATTTTCCATAGTTATGTTAGTTTACCAGAGGGTATCGTCTGAATTCATGCGTGCGTTAGTTAATATCCCCATCTTTGCGGGTTATTGTATATGATCACTTGCCTGCTGTTGTTAATCGAAGCAGCGAATCGCCAAGACATGATTTACTTGGCAGCAATTCAATCTGGAGACTTTTCTTCATTTCTGGTGACCTGAAACAACCTGTCCAAAAAGACAATGATCTAAGTCCCAGTACAACATGATGATGATGTAGTTACTATACTTAGTACAAACGATTGTAATATAATATCTAAAAGTGCCTAGGTTACACTTTTAGTATATAATATTCAGGCAATCATCAAAAGCGGTCCAACAAATGAGCAAGACATGATGCTATTTCATGACTGTTTGTTGAGATGTCCATCATACTATACTGTGTATATACTATATATATATATACAGTATATATATATATATACTGTGTATATATATATATGTGTGTGTGTGTAGTGTTATACAAAGTGCCGTTGGTTGCGATACCAGATTTGCTGCTTCAGTGATTGCAGCACTGTCCATCTAAGATCCTTTTTCACCAATGATGAAGGAAACCTGCGAGATCATCATATCAGAAATGTTGGATCACCGGAAATCATCCAGAACACCCTCTAAATCCAGGTTTGTTTTTGCAAAATCATCTAAACAATCTCTAACATCAGAAAATCACCAGAATCACCTAGAACATTTCTAAAAATCGCCCAGAAAATAATGTAAATCGCCCAAATTCAGCAGGTTACCCACGTTTTCCTATGGGATTTCTTGGGATTTCTCAGGTGGGAACCCGCGGGTTGGATTTAGCGGCCCACTTCCGTTCCAAGCAGCTGCAGCAACGCCACCTGCCCGCCGTGGAGGTGAGGAAAAACCATGGCGAAAACGTGGCGGTGTTGGGATAGGAAAAACCCATGAGAATTCATGGCTTCCCCAGGAATTTTGATGGTTTGTCCCACGAAATTTGATGGTTTTTCTCAGGACATTTGATGGTTTTTCTCATGAAAATTCATGGGTTTTCTCTGGAAAATTGATGTTTTTTCTCCAAACAAAAAAACTTAGGAACTTTGATGGTTAGCAAAGGAAATCATCCCCAAATGATGTGTGGCTGATTTGTTTCCGCTATGTTCACGTTGGTGAATTACTACAAAATTCAACCAGATTTGATGGTTTTCCCAAGCCTTTGGTGGTTTTTGTCTGTTTCCTTGGGAGAAAACCACCAGATTTGATGTTTGATTACAATTCTTCTTCGATTTTGTGTCCAGTTAAACTGACTTTTTCTTTGATGAATGACAACACATCTATATTCCAAACAATTTCGTGTGATGTTCCGGCTTTCAACAATCAATCCTATGATGTTTGCGATGACGTCGCTGCCTTAAGTTTTCAGTCTTATTCCCAGATTGGATGGTGATTTTCCATCATCATTGCTTACAACAGAGAGGTTGCTAGTATTCGTGTTATGACTCTTCAAGAAACAATGAAGACATATATATATATATATACATATTATACATATGTATATATATATATATACACACTATAATTTGGTACATCCAGATTCGTTACTGGAATTTTCCTGTTGAGTCTTGGTACCCTCCGGTAATCAAAGATGGCAATGGAGCTGATTCCCGCGGAACCCTCTGCCAGGTGGTAGTCAGCTCACCCTCAGACGATGACATCAAGGAGATACCTGGGATGCGAAGTGGAATTGGAGCAGTCATGATATATGTTTATGGCTTTGTTTGAAAATGGGATATATCTATAAGATTCGGGATAGAATCGGATAGAACATCGAATGAACTGTGTTCAAAGCCCCTGTTGGTTGATGACTGTACGGGGCTAGACTACCCAATATATATTGGATATTATCACGATTTATGATGGGAAATCCTAGCAACCAACCAGTATAAAAAGGAACGGCGTTTCGGGCTTTAACAAATGGCCCAAATGATGTCGGAACACATTCAATACTTGCAGACAGTCCGGATGATGCGCAATGGCGAATTCTGCAACTTCTATGAACGGTGGATATCGAATGATATGAGATTAACCTATTTGCAAAATAGATGGGTATGTCTGAAAATGGGCTATACCCCAATACCCACAACTGGTCATTTGAATAGGGAAATAGTGATTTGTTCAATCACATGTTGGAGGGTTTCCCCTAGTTTTTCAGACAAACCCTCTTCATCCAATATGATTTAGCTGTCCCCCCAGCTGGATGCCAACCGAGATGTTGTTCCCTGCACAAGTCCGCTGGTTTCAGCTACTGCAAAAAGGTTGAAATAATATATATATATATATATATCCGACCATCTCCCAACACAGATAGCATTTTGGGGGAGAACAAATATATATATATATATATAATTATATATATAATATATACACCAAAAACTGTGTCATTGAATCCATCACTCTTAGCCCAAAAGTGATTTTTAGGCCCGCACCCGAAAATTTGAAAATCCACAAAGATCGAAAATTATGCTGTCCAGGTATATATATACACACATACACACACACATAATATTTATACATTATACATATGCATAGTAATCTAGGTGCTGGAACTAAGCGAAGGAATCACTTGCTCACTTGGATAGTGCCTAATGATTAATCCCACATGATCTAAAATGATTTTAAATGATCATGGAATGATCTTAACACATGATCTTAAACGATGATCTTAAATGATCTTGAATGATCTTAAATAACCTTAACTGATCTAAGATTCCCAGATATATCTCAAAATATCCCAACCGCTGCCCCGGGGCACCTGTGTTCCCGCCACAGGAGACCAAGGATGCCACGAAACCGGTGGTGGACTTCGCCATTGACCCGGCGGCACCGCTGAAGATCGAAGAAGAGTCGACGACGGTGTCGTGGCGGTTCGTGGCCTTTGCCAAGTGGTTCTGGGGGGTACCCTTTGGGATTACTGTAGATATAGGATACATGGATTTATGGATGATGAATGGCTTATTGAATCTTATAATATGGATGATTTATGGATGATTTATGGACCATTTATGAATGGTTGATGGAGTATGAATGGGTTTTCTATGGATTGTTGATGCCATCCCTGACATTGCCCATTTTGATGGGTGGTAAGCAGTATCCCCAAATGATAGGTTTATTGTTGGGTTTACCACATTTATATGGAATATCTATGGATTTTTGATTGATGGAGTAGTGATGGAGTATTGATAGAATACTGGGGATACAGTGGGATCTTACCATATCTTACCCTTTGTTCTCTTTGAGATGGCTGGGAAATCTGTGGACGAGTCATGGAGGCTTGTAGCCGTTGTAGCTGGGAAATTCATGGAACTATTGCTAGGGAATGTTCCAGCCAACTGGCGCTGATTACCAGAGGCTATGTGGTTTGTTTGATATTGGCTTAAAACGATGTTTGAATCCCCATATTGGTCGTGAACAAGACTCTTTGAATTTTAGTAGTTACTATTAATGTGGGGTTCATTTAAATTTAGTGGGTGTATGGAGGATAAATATAGAAGTGATTATTTGTTCCACTGATCGTGGATTTCAAGTCCAAGAGGAATAAACAACCCAGGGATGTAGCATGACATGACAATGAGTCAAATCCTACATTCCTACTGTGGATAGAAGAAATCCTGCACCAGTTGATAGATGGTTTATTCCATTATTTATAGGGTTTCAACCATCCAAGGTGGTGCAAGTACCCTAGTACAGTACGCACCCACCGTAAGCTGATGTCGCCAGTAGATGACAGCAGTAGACGGATGCAGTTGGAGGAACTAATGACCCTCAGAACCGCAAACTGACTCAACAAGGGGCCTACTATCACTTATAATCTGTTTCAAATGCTGGAGTTCCCTATATCGAATTATGATCCCACCCATACGACACTTGTGTTTGGGAGGAGTTTAAGCCACCGACCGTGCAGCAAGTATTATATCCCGATTCAACTATATAATTACATAGTACTGTACTTAAGCAGTGTGTATATGAATATGAATTCATGATATACTGTAATCACTTAAAAGATTTTCGCAACATCAGGAAAAACTCTGGGAGGGTTTGGCCCTTTATTGGCTGATGATTGTTCATGATTTCAAGATCCATTCTTCTTGGGTATCCCAATTTGGACCCATTAGCACATATGCTTTCGTGGTTGCAGGCAATTGGTTTTCGTTATTTTCTGCTTTGAAAGGATGCAAAAAGCAACATCAAAGGCATTTCAATCAACGTATGTCATTTCTGTTCACTCCGTGTGCAAGAAGAATATCACCCAAACTCATTGGAATGTCATGTTTGAATGTTTGAATTTCTTCCATTTTGGGGGGTTGAAGTCGTGGTCAAACAGTATCTAGGCAATTTTTTACTCAGTATGATTTTGACATGTACTAGTTTTCCAAGAAGATCTTGTGACTTCTCCGATGATTACAGTATATGTTTACGTTTTCTTGAATATTGTTCCACACAAGACTCTTGAGCAGAAAATGCACTTTTTTGTCGATCAGTTGCAGTTGATTTCGGACCTCTGATGTCCGTTGCAGCGATGGTGGTGCATGTTTTTTTCGCTGAACAGTGTGCCCTTAGGATGTGCCAAACACATCTCCATCCTCACCGTCATCAAATGCCGCTGCCCGGATGCGTTGCGTGATTTTCCTAGGGTGGTCTGTTTCAGTTGGGAATACTTTGGTTTTCTATAATTATTCTTTTGGGCTATCCATTTGAGAACTTCCCCTGCTTGGAACACATATCTGAGAATCATAGGGTTTCTGAACCCATTGAAGGATGAATGTCCATATTTTCTCACTAAACATATGAACTTATCTTACTTTGTTCAGTCCTGGGTCGCCACCCCCGAGGCTAAGAAGAAACCCAAGAAGAGGGAAGCACTTGGCAAAGGCTGCGGCGCTGCCAGTGAAACTCATTGGATTGGTTTGTTTAGGAAAATCTTACCCAGAAACCATGGATTTCCCAGGCAAATTTAGGGGCAAACCCTTTCCAACATATCCTTTCAACCATTTCTAGGTTGACAATTGAAAGAAATCTGGGCAAAGATGAAGCTGATGCATGAGATGTCAGATGACGCACCAAATCAACATCAAAATGCTCAGGATGCTGGGTATTTTGAGGTAGACCATCCCACTTTCGGCAGGTGTGAAATGCTTGCACATTGGTTGCGATGTTTGTCCCCGCTCCTTGGACAAAAAGCCCGGTATGATCAGTGTTAGTCACTGGGTACAGTATAGCCCTAGTAATTATTGGATGATTTGAGCCCCCAAATGGTTGGTTATATTGCATTGGGTTTACGGGAAACAATGCCCTCTTTGCAGAATTCAATGATGGATGGGTCGACTCAGGAGTTTACAAAGTTTGGGCCAATGGATGAGGGTTGTGCCCTAGAACATGTCGTCATGCTGTCAATGACCTTCGATCGAAAACAAACAAAAGCTTTCCAGATGTTCAGCCAAAGCACGGTTGACACTCGAGGCAATCAAGGACCTCCAGGATTGAGATCTACATAAGTTTCAACTGCCAAAGTCGATAATGTTTGGGGCCACATTAGTGTTCGCTAGTCTCAATATGTTAGTGATGATTGTTTTCCATCACGAATCCATTTCACCGCAACGAGTGCCAACATGATGTCGATGTATGAGGGCAAAGATGGCCCAGAATCACTAGCGCTACTCTTTCACAGATGTGTGGCTCAAGACTTTTATAAGTCCAGCAAACTAAAAAACCTGACCAGAAATGAGGAGTACTCTTTGGTTACCCCTGTCAAAATCAATTGTCCAAAATCATCTGAAATCTGGTTTCGGAATTGTTAATCAGTGCTATAAACAATTATAAATAGTCCTATCCAGATCCCGTTGGAGCCATGACTTGACTTGCCAGAGCCGGCTCCAGCTGTATCAGGATGGTTCGTGGTGGATCAAGTGCTCTTTGATCATTGGTGCAACGAAAAGTTCACCTGCTGCATGGTGGGTGAAAGCTGTAGTCGGTCTCTCGGCAACTGAAGCGTCAAAGCAGTTTGCCATGTTCGAGGTCTCAGTAATCTATGGGTTTCCCATGGTTTCCAAGAAAAGGCCACATCACAGGGGATAGTGTTTGTCCTAGCTGTTGATTTCTGATCCTATCATTTCTTCTTGGGGGTATGGGAAATATGTATAAAGATGTGGGAATGCGGGTCATGCAGGTCCCATATCATCCCAACACTTCGATTTGCATCGCTGTGACGCTGTGGTTCTGAACCACAGAGGATGTCCAGGATGCACACCCAAGCAGCTATCAACTGGCCATGAGTTGGTGATAGTTGGTGTATCCCATGGTATCCCATCATTCTGAGACAACTGAGACAACTGTCTGGTTTGTTAATGTTTGTTATACATCCCGTAATATCCCTTTTATGCCATAGCTTCAATTTTTATATATTATATACATATATATATATGATATATGTTATTGTCCCACAGTTAGATGGTTGCTTTCGAAAGTTCCCAGAATGAATTCGCCGCGAACTCGCCTTGGGACCGCCTTCGCTTAGTAAGTGTCACCAAGGAAGGAGACACATACTGCGTTGGTGGCCTGCAAGGGCGTTCCACAGATGTTGTCCCGCCACGGGCGACCGGTGCGAAAAGCTGACAGCAGGTGGGACATGTGGGACATGGAGTTACCCTCTGGAAATCTAACATAGCTAGGGAAAATCACTATTTAAAACAGGTAAATCAACTGGAAATGGGCCATTTTGAATAGCTATGTTAGTTTACTGGATGCTAATTAGTTGCCTTTTGGCAATTGAACAGGTTGCTATGGGTAGTCATCATGTTTTATCAGGCATTATATGTTCCAGAGTTATGGTAAATTGTCAGGGGGTAACTGCTTAGTACTTGGGGTACTGTAAATCATAATGTACAAGGTGGTGCCCCATAGTTAGCTAAGTTGGTTTATAAGTCCAATAACTATGGTTTATACGTGTTATATCTATAGTTAATGGGATTATAACCCATTTATAACTGGGGGGGCACCACCTCGTAGGTATGTTTGAATAATATGGGGGATCTGGTTGGTGCTTTCGAACATGAAACTTATTTTTCCATTCAGTTGGCAATGTCATCATCCCAACTGACGAACTCCATCATTTTTCAGAGGGGTAGGTATACCACCAACCAGTATTTCCCAGTCATCATCCATATTTTGATGGTATTTTCCACTATAAACCATCCATATCATCCATTTATAGATGGGGGTAGGTTGAAACCACCAACCAAGTTATTATTAACCATCATGAACCATATAATAACCATATATTAACCATATATTAACCATTATTAACAGTATATTAACCACAATGGTAGGTAGGTATACCACCAACCAGGGGATTGACTTTCTCCGATTGAATTGCCGTTTGGTTGGACACTGACGCCATGGCATCCCATGGCGCAATGGGATGATCGAGATTTGATCTCTTGCCACGGGCTCTGAATTTATGACCCGTGTGTGTTTTATGATGCCGTGTTTCATAGCAACATGTTGTTTATCTATATGCAGATCATCCATTTGAATCTTGACCAAATGTCAATTCGTTTATTCATATTGTTACCCGCAAATGTCAATTTATATCTTGTTGTTGATCTTATCCATTTTATATTTGATCATAGACCTTGAATACGTTCGGAATCCGGATCAGCAAATCTCTGAATGAGGCAATGATGACTCGTCATTCAATCGTTCGCCATCGTTCGCCATCGTTCATGGGAGAAGTCCAGCCCCCAAACCCAAATCATTGACTGTTAATAATTGATTATTATTAACCATCATTAACCATATAATAACCATATATTAACAATTGTTTTACTGTACAATGAGCTATAAACAGGCTATAAATGTTAATGGCTCAACGTTGCTAGTTTACTTGGTTGATCTCTGAGATTTTTGGTGAAATCTCAGTTTTTGATTGATGGAAAATCGCTTGCGTAGGCCATATCTTCCTCCTGATTGCAGGCCATTTCTTAGTTGAAATGCATGGTGTCATGGTTGGAATCTCAAGATTCTTGCTCAAAAAATCCAATGAAAACATCTATAGCTTTGTTGAATGCCATTTTGGGGGGGTCAAACATCGAAATGTTCTTAGTCAAAATCCTTGTTTTCATGGTAAGACACATAATGGTTAAAACTAAAATACAATTTGAAATCAACATATTCTGTTGAGAGTTGATTTTGTCTTGCTTAAATCAAACATATGTAAGACTGGCCTGGTTCAAATCTTATTCGTCTTAACAAACACATATTCTTAGTAAAGAAAACAAAACCAATATTTCCAGAGAAACTTCAACTTTCCGATATGTGTGATGTTAAATGTTCAATTTTGCTGATATATATATATATATATACACATAGAAACTGTTATATCATACATAACATTATATATATATATTGATATGTCATACATAACATATATCTATTTATATATATATAAGATAGAACATACATATAGACACACAATGACACACACACATATATATATATATACCACAATCAATATTAATCCCATAAATCACCAGCTTTTTGGCTGCCCAGGCCGCAGCTGTTACCGGGCGGCTGCTGGGACGTGTGGCGCCCCGGCAGCGCGTTGAGCTCGGCCGCGCCGCGGGTCTTTGCGGCGCCCATGACGGCGGTGTCGCCCAGGTGGCGGGAAGAGGCGCAAGGGGGGAGGACTTTTCTGATGTTTTGGGCTCAACTCTGGTTGGTGGTGACTGGAACATGACTGGATGATTTTTCCATTGGGAATTTCATCATCCCAACTGACGAACTCATATTTTTCAGAGGGGTTGAAACCACCAACCAGAACAAACAGATTAGATTAGATTAGGTTAGATAGAGAATTGATTGATTGATTGATTGATTGATTGATTGATTGATTGATTTGATTGATTGATTGATTGATTGATAGATGTGTTAGACTAAATTGTAAGTTGCAATCAACTCATGGTTATAGTTAACATCACATAATGAATAAATATTTTTGAATTAACTATGAACTAATGGTTATAACTTACATAATTGTTTAAACCTGCATACTTGATAGATGTTATAGTTCCTAAGAACTGACATAGCTCAAAGTTATTGTAAGTTATTAACTACTCTAGTAAGTTATCATTATTGTTAATAAATGTTACTAGTTATTGGCTATTATTGACTAATATACTATTATAACATTACTATATGGGGGGAATGATCCAATCCATAACTAGTAACATCTATTAGCAATTATGTGCTAAACGCAGGTAGTTAACAACCCTAATAATTCTAATAGTGTTCCATAATAGCTATTAGTAATTGGGACAGACAGACCCATTAGCCATTAGGGAATGGGTGACCAATCCAACCCATACGTAAATGCAACAGTATGCAACATTAGCAGAATCATGATCAGTATATTACCCTCTGGTAAATTAACTTGTTGACCCTGAAAATAGCCAATTTTTAATGGAAACTAGTCTTCCAACCCCGACAACTGCCAGGGTCTATGTTAATTTACCAGAGGGTATATAATATCTATTACACTAACAACTATTTCAACGATAATGTCACAGATTGTCACACTTTTCCCATGTCCTAATTCCCTACTAAGCACCAGTAAGAGGATGGAAGATTGGGATAATGGGTTTGAACATTCAGGGGAAAACCATCCACATGTTCATGATCAATATGATCATGTTCGTTCACGTTCAGAAAAATAACATGACTATTTGGAGAAAGATGGGTGGACATACTTTATGGATTTTCTTCGAAATTGAAGCACCATTTTTTTCGCTTTTCGCCGTCAACGTCTACATGTTTTTTTGAGCAATCACCAGGGATTTTGGGATCTGAAATGACGACAACAAAAGCGTGGCTGAATAGGGTGCGGTGCATGTAAGATGTTGTGGGTAGAAAAGAATTATGTAGTTTTTACCAATAAGCATAGGGTCCGGATGGAAATGTTTGGGAAACAGCAGCTTCAATCCAAGGCAGACAAATTGCCTAGGAACTTTCTTTGTGGGACCTGCAATGGTTACTACCCGTCGCATTACTGCCACCCGAACTATGGTCTAAATATATCTCAATGTCCATCTATACGTTGATCGGGGTGTTGCTTGAAATGGGTGTTCACATTTCTGAAAACATGTTTCAGCGCTATGACCTTCCGGTAAATTAGCATAGCTATGGAAATTGGCACATTTATAGTTGATTTACCTATCAATGATGGTGATTTTCCATAGCTATGTTAGTTTACCAGACGCTATGTATATATATATATATACATATATCCATCTATCATAATTTATCCATGGATAGTGCTGGGTTTGCTCCTGATTCCATACATCCATGGCGATCATGACCTCCAGTTTTCCAGGCGGCCAAACTCTTTGACAAGGGCTGGACGCAAGAAGCATCCCAGAAGACGATCCGCTATTTGTGTCGGGGCAATGACTAATCCACTGGGGATCAAATAGGGATCTGGTTGGTGGTTTGGATCAATGGTTAATAATGGTTAATAATGGTTAATAATGATTAATAATGGTTAATAATGGTTAATAATCGTTAATAATGGTTAATAATGGTTAATAATGGGAGAATATATCTGGTTGGTGGTTTGGAACATGTTTTTGTTTCCATTCAGTTGGGAATGGAATAATCATCCCAACTGACTTTCACTCCATGATTTTTCAGAGGGGTAGGTCAAGCACCAACCAGGAATGGATCAAATGATCAAAAGCTCTGCGACATTTGGATTTTCACATCACTGTAGCTATGTAGCAATGTTTTGAGCCATCACCATATGGGTTTAACCATGGAGGATGTTGTTGTTGTTGTAATTGTTGTTGTAAGCGGACGTCAACCTGCTCCTCACCGAAGTGAAGTAGTTAAGACGCCATAGTATGCCATCTGCGAGAATCAAGTTCCCATACTTCTCCAAGCAAAACACAAAAGAAGCGAAACCTGCCTGAAAAAAAGAAGTAAACACAGTGCGCCAGCTAGCATTCCGCAAGGAATGTTTGTTGATCAAGTACGACTTGCCAAAAAGGTAAAGTCCGTAGCCGCTGCAGACGCCAAACTGCTGCAGCCCAAGCCACGGCTCGCTGATGTCGCTGCACAGCCGCAGCGATCATGGAGCGTGAGTCACGCAACACCTCACCTGCCTGAGCATCGGCTGTCGCATTGAGAACGCGGCAGAGATGAACATCAATCCAACCATCTGGTGGTGTCCAGTCAGGCACCTTGTTGTGAGAAGGGATCCAAACGCAAACAGTGCCCTGAATCAATAAGCCGCTGATCCGCTGCCAGAAAAGCGGCAAGTCACCCTCCCAACGGCCAGTGCTAATGCCTCGCTGAAGCCGCCGCACCAAAGCCTGATTGTCAATCAAGAGCATCACCGGTCTGTTAGCTGCAGAAGAGGATACTACAACTGCCATTTGTTCTGCCAAGAAACTGCTGATAAACAAAGAATGACCTAGGGGTACACAATTTTGAGACAAAACCATGTTGTATTATTGGATATGATTGGCATGTTTTGTTAATGTTTTAACCTTCAGCCATAGTTGCGCTCTAGAGTAATCAAACCTGAGTGGTTGGAAAACCGTTCTATGTTTAAATGCCAACCACAAATATCTAATCCCTTTCCACATCAATTTGTTTAACCCCACAAAACCATGGTTTTTCGCAGGGTTTGGGAAGGGATGAAGATGGGATGTCTGCCAGGTTTCGAGGAATTGGGGGATCTGGGGATCCTTAAACCAATCCAAGAAATCCAGGTGCCACCAGATCACCGCGAGCCACCGAAAGTTTGAAAATCAGAAACCACCTGACAAGGTCACCCCCCAAAGATGGGACAATGTGGGACAGGATTTCTTCCTTCACATTTTTTTGTTTGATTTCCATGTTCTACATGGGTTGTAAACCAAGCGACATGAACCATTTCGTGAATCTCGATGAAATCCTCGCTGTGAAGTCGAAAAACCATGGTTCCTCGGAATGGACACCATGCGAGTGTAGGAGGTTTGCTGGAGACTTTGTGACTGAGCTATACCCAATTGGCCCAATTGTATAGGTCTTAATATAGGAAACCATGCTTGGATGGATCAATACTTTGAGTTTGTTCCATACATCCGGAAATGATGTCCAAGTATAGTCAAACAGGGCCAAGATTCACCAGCCCCTCAGGTTGCAATGCGACGAAGATCCCTTGTTTGTACGAGAACAACGTCCTGCACCTAGAGCCGGCCGCGACGTGGGCCGCTGTGTGGCGCTGTTGCGTAGTAGGGTCATAGGGATGGACAGCCATTGGGTTTAAATTTGGTTTACCCTCTGGTAAACATACAAAAAACTATGGAAAATAACCATTTTTAATGGGAAAATCCACTATAAATGGTAATTTTCAATAGCTATGTTAGGTTACCAGAGGGTATAGGGTCAATCAACAATGTGAGACATTGACAGCTCACAGTTTTGCTTGATATATCTTGATATTATCATTGTCAGCAGTCCTTTTTTTGGAAACCTTGGAAACCTGTTCTGATCTCAGTCAGTCCAAGAAGTCTCAAACATGGTAACACGGGGGCTCGAGGCACCTGACAAAATCAACATTTTCAGCAGCAGCGTGCAATGGATTTTTCAACCCTCGCAATGTTTTATGAACATCGCTACTTTGAAAATGGCCACGAAATGCCATGAGGCTGGGGTCCAAAACACACTTTCAATGGTATTTGCAGGGGATTCTGCGCCCCATCATTTTCAAAACTTTATTTGTTTGAGAAGAATTGCTTTTATCGTCAATTTTTCAGTTCCGTGGCCAATAGCTGGAACAAGTCCTTGTCGACATTGTTCTTTCTCCATACATATTGATATGCTTGGCTGAACAGCTGTGGATTGGGCAGGCCATCGATAAGTGTCTTTACACGGCCACAAATGTGCACCATGTCCACAGCTTATCAATTTGCTGCGTTCCAGCAACTCTACTCTGTCCTCGCTTCTTCTGTCTTCGCATTTTGCGAGTGAACTCAGAGCGACAGTGTTTGCGCGTACTTCATGTACATGAACAATAAGGAAACATATCAACTCATGTACCACGAAAAGGGCACAGCGTATCAACACGTATGTCACTTCATGTACATGAACCAAAAGCAAACATCTCAATTCATGTAGCACGTAAAAGTGCACAGCACTTCATTCAATGAAGATGAACCATCAGGAGCGTACTATCAAGAACGTTCTCACCCCTCCACCCCCCGCGAACCCCCCCAACCAACCCCCAGCGTATCAACACCTATGTCACTTCATGAAGATGAACCATAGAGGACCTGGTCGAACATCTCCATGTCACAAGAACAACATGAACCACATTTTCATGTAACACAACATCAATGTAGTAGACGCATGTACAAAGTATAAACATGTGCAAATTATCAGGGGCCCCGAGTCCCCGTGTAACCTCAAACATGACCTGTGGCTTTTTGTGATAACACTATCAACCTAAGGATGCAGCGGAACTACCACAGGAAATACCTTTATAAAAGTTAAACCCAGTGAAAGGAACCATGTTTACATCAGTTTACCTTTGGAGAATTGTACAGACCTTACAAAATTGAGGGTGATTTCACATCTATATTTGGGTTTACCACATTACTACAAGTGGGTGCTACCCTCAGCATTGTTTGGCATAATCTCAGAGGAGTAAGATAACAATATGTTCTATATATGTGTCCATGCAAAATAGCAGATAATACTGTAGCAATCTTCAAAAGATAGAACAATTTAATTCCTACTCACATGTATGTACATATATATAATATGTATATAATTACTTTGTTTTGTGGCTGCTTCTTGGTGATATAGCTTGTTTCAGCTTCGCCCAGGCCGAAAGAAGCACCCAAGTCTGATCCTTTGGTTGCTGTGGCAGGACGGTCTGGTGTTCCTGTGGTGCCCCAACTTGAATCGCTAAGTTGGTTTAGTTTAGTTCATTAGGCTAACTTGATGTATTTATGGTAGATACAAACCCATAATTAGATATAATTAGATGGGTTCAAATAAAACCAACTTATTACTGTATGGTTTAAATCCTAGGTAACCATATGATATTTTTGGGGATGAACGTGCATGTAATTACCAACTATTTCAGTGTGAACAGATGGGCACCAAGGGTTTGACTGTAAAAGTCACCCCCAAAGAACCAATCAGAATTGAGATTCACTTCGGTGGTAAACATATTACTACAGAGAATGGGTGAAGAGTTTGCACCCTGACAACCGTGATCACTGGATTCAGGAACGGTTGCTGGATGTTTCTACCAGTGGGTTGGCGGGTCACAAGTCCCAATGTGCGTCAAAAAGAAAGTTACGTGTTTCTAGGACGGATTTTCCGATTAAATTAAAACCTGCATTTATAATTTATAGTTGAATTTCCCATTAAAACTCATTAAAACCTCCATTTATACTGGACTTTCCTATTACTTCTCCATTTAAACTTTTGTCAGTTCAGGATCAAATTCTTGACAAGTTGCAGGTTTGCTTGGTCTTCCTATCTCTTCAGGAGCCTCGAAATAGACAGAAACGCCCCCTGAACTATTTTTGATATGATATCAATGGGAATTTCAGGATCCTGAAATATAGGCCTTACATATGGTAGGTACCTCCATTTTAAGATCCTGAAATTCCCATTGATGATATGTCCATTTCAATCTTTTGGAGAATTCGCCCCTTTTTCAATCAAAAGCATCTCAGTCGCCGACTCTCGCTCTTACCCTCTGGTAAACTAACATAGCTATTGAAAATGGACATTTATAGTGAGTTTTCCCATTAACAATGGTGATTTTTCATAGCTATGTTAAATTACCAGAGGGTAAAGTCGTCAGGAGTCACCCGCGAAGAAAGGAGAGGTCGGCACCATGCTGTCGGTGGCCATTTTGTCACGTCAGCGCTACACCTCGAAGGGACCAGTGCACCTGCAGGCGCTTATCGCTGTTGGTGAGGAATCTGGTGGAAAATCCAGGCGCTATGTTTGTTGATTTAGCCTCTGGTAAAGCAACATAGCTGGATATTAATATGTTAGTCTACCAGAGGGTATGGATTATTTTTAGATCTGGATTGGTAATGCATGTGGAATGTATATGGATCTCATATGGATGTTATTATGGGTTTATGGATTTTAATGGATTAACACTATGGATTTCTTGTTTACTTGGAACCGCAAATTACCTATAGACACATCTACTATTTTTCTGGAACTACCAATTCAAGGACATGTTTGAGTACATGCCGGATTCACTACCTCGGGTTCAGCTGTTTTTTCCCTAACCATTCTACTCAGGCCTGAGATCATGGGAGGGTCTCCGAAGGGTACATCAATGCCGAAATTTCTGGTGGAAAATAAGTTCCCAACCAGCTGACTGGCTCTTTTTCAGGCCTTGGCTCTCATTGTCAAGGTTTCTGTAAAGATTTATCGAGAGCTGAGTTTCTGAACAACCACTAGCGCAACCTCATTCACAGCCAGGCATTTCTCCTTCCTTTATTCGTACCAATCTCCATCTTGCTGTACATTGGCCCAGTTTGGTTTGTCATGGCATGGGGTAATGTCGATTATACCGATAGACACACATGTTTTTGAGAGGAAACAATATCAAAAATCTATATAATACGGTGTATATATATAATTATATTATATACATGGGAAAATATTGATGGAGAAATCCAGTAATTTTTGGGTACCCTCCAGTAATCGTGGCAATGGAAAATACCCATACCCATTTATAGATGATTTTCCCGGCTATAAACCTCTATTTAGTTCGGGGATTTCCCATTGTCACGTTTGATTTTCCACCAAGAGTTACAGACAAAATCCACTCATTACCATTAGCCACCATTAATCACCATTAATCTTCATTATCCACATCACTATCATTAACCATTAGTGTTTATTAAGAATAATATTAAATGATAGATCATGGACGAATAGTGATATTAATACAGTAGTGACTAGTTGCCAGTGTGAAGAATATCACTACTAGTTATAATTAACGACTATTAATATCACAAAAAAAACACTAAATTAACCGTATTAATATCACTAGTTAACCACTAATTAACCACTTTTCATATCACTGTTTGTTAATATGAATATCCCACAATGTGAGGCCCCCAAGATAGCTAAGTTGGTTTATAACTCCAATAACTATAGTTTATGGTACTTATAACTATTGGGGCTTATAAACCAACTTATAACTGGGGGGGGCCTCACATTGTATGAATATCCCACTATTAACCATGAATTTTCACCACTTTCGAAGCCGCCAAACAAATCCGTTCGCAGCTCCAGCTCCAGGGCGGCATGGTCTTGGAGTACATCTCCGTTGAACCCGGCACCGGGGCCAAGGTGAACACCTGGGAAGTGCTTCCATGGAAAGAATGGATCAGAGAATTTTAATGTGTACCCTCCAGTAAACTAACATAGCTATGGAAAATGGACCATTTATAGTGGATTTAACCATTAAAAATGGTGATTTTCCATAGCTATGTTAAATTACCGGAGGGTAAATGAAATTATGGATGATAATTTTATCCAATGTTTCTGATGTGTTTCATCAAATACTGGAAATAAATGGATGTTTTCTTCTAAATCTGATGTGTTGTTTGCAACATGTTTGGCTGGATAATTTTGCAAAGGGTCATCAGGATGTCATTCCCCAAGATATTCTGCAAGGCATCATCTCGTGACCCTAGTGCCTGGAGATTTCTTCATCCGTTCTTTTCCTTTTGTGCCCCATGTCAAGACTGGTGATGTTCCCAATTGACATCCATTGTCGTGTTAGATGCCAGCTATCACCTTCCACCTGGATATCGAAAGGCAGCATCTCAGAGTGCCAGCTTTGCAGAAGTCATCATGTTGGGTGGCTATTTCTTGGGACTGGTAGGCTGATCCCCCGAAAACTCGGCAGGCGTATTGGCTGGTACAGGCTGCTGAGGAGGCAGGGGGGTTTCGGTTTCGGAGGGAACTTCGATCGGTTCATTGGTTCGATTATGAGTAACCCCCAAAAAAGATATATAGGAAAATGGAGAGTTATCATAAGTTATCACCATAGAATAGTGGACATTTGACCAACTTCTATCTTGTTGAGAGGTTAATACAGTCAGCTTCATTATAACTGAGCGGTCATCCGGTCAACCTCAGTTGTTATTTTTGTTTTAAGGCTTGAACTTGCGTGCTAAGTGGGATGAAGCACCAAATATTCAAACATCAATTTTGGGGTACTGAGCATGGTTCAACACCAACATTTGAGTTGGTGTTCAACACCCCCCCTGTAGGCGAATGTATGTAGGTATTTATTCTGTAACTCACAAGAAGTGGTTGGTGGCTTGATATTGCATGTTCCATCCTATTTGATATCCATATCCCCGCATCGAGAATGTTTGCATTTTAGTCTGGATAACACTCTGCCAGGTTTGACCCTCACAACTCATCAGACTAGTTAGATACGAATTAGTTTGTTGTTGGCAAAATCCGTAATCTCTGACGGTGTCTGACAGTGATAATCCAAATCTTTTGACGCTTAGATCCCACATAAGTTTAGTGACTTGGATAGGTAAAAACCAACATTTTTTGATGGCTCAACCCTCACGTTCCATCATGTTCCTGTTCATTATTGATTAGTCACCATCAACTGATGTTGTCATAATTGACAGTTTCCTGTTCATTTTTTTTTATCCAACCAATTTCATTATTAACCATTATAAACAAGTATTAACCATTATTACCCGGGAAAAAAAACAACTAACATAGATGTGGAAAACCTACGGTTTCCTTCGGAAAATGATCTACCAATGATGTTTTTTCTTCCATATCTATGTTACTTTACCCTATGAGGTAAATATGATTAATTCATTATTCACCATCGTTGACCATGATTACCCTCTGGTAAACGTTTACATAACTATGAAAAAACACCATGCTATTAATGGGTAAATCCACTATAAATGGCCATTTTCAATAGCTATGTAAGTTTACCAGAGGGTAACCATGATTATCCATCCGTTCCTACCACAAAACATGGCAGACATGGCAGATCGATAGATCCTACGTCAACCGTTGAGGTGGCTTTACTGATGGGCCACAGCGAGCTCTTCAGTGCCTGCGACCTTAACCAACGTGTGGAGACTCAGCTACCGGAGAAATGGCTTGAGAAATGACATGAAGTCCATAGAAATTATGTGAAAATATGACTATGATAACTATTATCCATTAATAGTATTAGTCATATTAGTTATCATATTAGCTATCCAAATTACTATGATGAATAACTATGATGGACCATAATTATCTATGAGCTATCCAAAACCGTTTCCTTGAAGTCTTATTATTTATGTTTTTATGTATGTTTTCCCTGTGCATGCTAATTTGTTTTTGGTGAAGCAACAAGGGGTCCATCAACCCTGGTGGTTCATTCGTCTCATTAGTGGACTACCCTTAGATTTCCATGAAGCAATGGGGTGCCCCCCATAATACTGATATAAATTCCTTCAAAACGATATTAATCCTTTGATCATAGGATTAGGATAAAATATGTTATGTTCGGTTTAAACTATGTTTATTCTGGTTTATTTGTTGCAATTTTAGGGTTCCATGAAAGATTGTTGAACCCATCATCAGGATTGAACTCGGAAAACATGGGGATGTTGCCAATAAAATTTGCGGTTGGGTCTTCACATGTGTGTTTCCAAGTATTGGCGACACCCAAACATGTGAGATGTCCAAGCCTGGTGGACGGGTTTAGGATTCTTGTGGGTTACATAGTTATATTATTTATTCATGTTCTTTTAAAATGTTATATCATATATCTCCTGATTCTGAATTCTATATGTGAAGCAGCGATGGAGGAGGATTTCCCATACTCAGTTCAAGAGAAAACTCATCGTTCCATTTTCAAGAAACACTCAGAAACCTTGCAATGTGTACCCTATGGTTATTTAACATAGCCATGGAAAATGGCCCATTTATAGTTGGTTTACCTATTAAAAATTGTGATTTTCCATGGCTATGTTAAATAACCAGATGGTAACTTGGGTGCATTTGACCCGTTTTGGGGTGAATGCAACTAATATCAAAAGGGAATGGTTCAGAGAGTCTCAGTCCCATAGCTGGCTATCATGGGATCATCATGGGTTCATCTCAGTCCCACCAGTCCCAGCCCCTGCAGAACCAGATCTTCTCCAAGGTGGTAAAGCCTTCGAGGGGCGGGCCAAACCCGCCTTGGAAGCGCATCGCAGATGGGGCTTTGAGGATCTCCCCCCTGGTTTTTTTGTTGGGTGTTTGCCCTGTATAATCCGGGGTTGACATGATCTCACTGCAACATACCCTTTGGTAACATAGCGAACATGGCCTATTTTGATAGTTGAGTTACCAAAAAAAATCCATGATCTTCCATTGATCGGATTTTTTTTGGGGGATTTCCAGATTTGATAGGTTTCAAGGCAAGTCAGTCCCGGCTGTGCTATCTACATCTATCTACCCTCTGGTAAATTAACTTGTGGACCCTGAAAATCACAGATTTTTAGAGGAATTTCTAATCTGAACCAACCCCGATGACTGCCAGGGTCGTCATGTTAATTTACTGTAGAGTATAGCTTGTACCGCAACTATGACCGTCAATTATTTGTGCTTTGATGATCTGATTAAAAAAAAGGGTGATCCCGTGTTTCGAATCATAGCCGCACTCATAGCCCATAGTGGAAAGGTTACCCTCCAGAAAATTAACATGGCGATCCTACCAGATAGGATTTTGAAGATTGGTTTCAACTAAAAAGATGTGATTTTCAGGGTCTATGTTGATTTACCAGAGGGTATAATTCCAGTAATTTCTTAGTTTCCCCTCACCTCGCAGGACACAGATCAGAAAGAGTGGACGGACAGGCGCTTTGAAGTTTACTCTGCGGGATGCAGCGTTCGCTACATGGTCAAGATCGTTGGCCGTTAATGTGATGCACCAAAAAATCTGACGTATTCTAAGCATTTATACATGTTGATGTTTTGGTTGGTAACTTGAATCTATACTTCCAATATCTTCAAATACTAGTGACGCTCTATGTCTGACGCTGAAGTATTGATTGGTCGTGGACCTTAGACAGCTGAAGTTGCTCATATCAAGTTTGAAGTAAGAAGCATCTGATCATATCTGATCACTGATTGGTGGTTTGGAACATGGCTGGATTATGACTTTCCATATATTGGGAATGTCATCATCCCAACTGACGAACTCCATCATTTTTCAGAGGGGTAGGTATACCACCAACCGGATCATATCTGATCATTTGTATTCATTTGTCTGTTTGGAGTACGATCAGAAAATTCAGAGGCTGCAGCCAAGAATCGCTTGGCCACCTGCCAACTGTTGGCCCTTTCGGTGCACAGCCTGTGCTGCCGCGACGACTTTTTTCTGCCTTGGGGGAAGGCAAAGCTGTGACCTGAAACCTGGCCATTGGATGTTGGTCGGCGCAAGCTGGGATGATGCCTTGATCCATTGATGTACATGGCTAATCATGGCTATAGATGCTATGGAATTCCCGCAAAAATGGGTCGGTTGGTCCAAAAATACGTGACCCGATGATTTCATGATAAAGCTGATAAAGCATAGGATTTTGGGCAGCCTATTTTCAGACAAGCGGACCTTTATACTTAGTGTTTTTTGGGGCAGCCAATTTTGACACAAAAAACTGCAGCAAAGTCCTCCAAGTGGACGATGTTTTCAAATATCATCCCAGTGGGTTTAACCGACGTGGTGTGGTGAAAACCAACCTCCACGTGTGGGGTTTTCTCATGGGCATCAGATGAGATCGCGAAAATCCAGGGGCGCTTTGAGCGGTTTGGGGGGCAGGGTGCGGTGAAAGCTCTCTGAAAGACCTGGGCCTTTGGAACTTGGAACTTCTTGGAGAAGAGAATCAAAGACCCTGTGGTTTTTGAAGATTTCGGACACCTGTTTTGGACAGTCAGCGACAGTCAGCCCTATTTTCACGGGGTGTCCATCTGGGGATGCCAGGGGAAGCAAGAAGCTACAGCTGACAGGTGCAACACTTGGTGCTGGTTCTCATGGACTTGGCCCAATTTACCCCCATGAAATGTGTGGCGAAAAATGGGGGAAACGCCCGAAGTCGTGCCAAAGAATTCAGATTGGGCGAAGCATTTTTCTGGCTTGAAAAATACGATGATGGCAGACTGGCAGACCCCCAATGACCCCCAATGAATTCGCTAGCCGCTAGAATGTGTTTGAAAGATGACTGGTTAAGTGTATTTGGTATTCCCCTTGTCATAGTTCCCTGAAAAAAAGGGGTTCCTGACATTCCAAAGTGCTAACTTCAACTGCCACTGAAAAACCATGGTTAGTTGAATGTACGTTTGGGACACTTTTTATTGGTTGATGGTTTCATACCCTCTGGTAAACTGTCACATAACTATGGAAAATCACCATGTTCAATGGGAAAATCCACTATAAATGGGCCATTTTCCATAGTTATATTAAATTACCAGAGGGTAACATGTCATGGCCCCCAATTTGGGATGATCCCCGAAATGGCCATGGCCCACATGTGGGCCATGACTTTCACATTTTTGAAAAGTGGCGCAACCACTTGGCGCACAACTGGCCCGGCCGTGGTTGTAGGAGGAAGGGCCTATGGTTGGGTCAATGGCAAGATCTTTTTTGATGTGGAAATTCTGGAGCAGTCAAGTAGTGTGCATCTCCTTGTGCCAGAAAATCATGTGGGCTCAATTAGGTATAGGATTCATGGGAGTCCTTTTTCCTCGTGCTCGTTGATTACAAATAGAAGGGCAGCCAACCTTGAACAACCACTAGGTCTGTGATGGTTAACTTTATTGGCATCCGTCCGAAGCAACAGCTCTTTTTTCAAATTCCGTACCACTTAAAATTATGGTGAAATTATGGAGGCTTGTAGCCTGGTTGCTGGTTTTGAATATGTTCTCTTTTTCATTCCTGAAATGTGGCGGCCTGATTTGATCCTCGACTTGGCCCAAACTTCATCCAGGTTCCTCAGTGATTTGGAGTTACCCATCAGGGGCAAGAAGGCGAGTTTTCTGGGAGGATCTGTTGGGTTGCTATAGATGGCTTAGTATCTGAAATGGCCAAAGGCCCCAAAGATGGCTTAGACTTTTCAGACCGACTTGATATGTCTTGATTTGAAATAAACAACTGAATCGATGGTTGGTATATTGAAATGGTGATTCGCAGGGTTGGGTGATGTTCCATCGCGCATGTGCAACTACTGTGTGAGTGTGTGTGGCTTGGGTGATGTTCCAATGACATATTTCACCACCCTTGGTTGCTTGGTTGACCTAAGCACTGCAATCTGCTGGTAAGCAGGTCCAATCCCCTTGGAACTGGTAAGTAAGCTACTTACCTACGAAGTCTTCTGTGGAATCAAAGCTTCTATTTGATTCTATTTGTATGTATTTGTAAAGACACTATGGCTACATATGGTTACAAGATGTTGCAAGTGATTTTTGTTTTCCAAAGGAACGAGCATTTTTGGAAGATATTTCCCCATTACGAAGCCATCGTTTTTGCCCAGTCGTGCAACTCTCAGGTCCCCCGTGACATCGACATACATCGATCCCAGGGATCTTTAGACTCGACAATTGTGATGGAAAATCACCATCGTTCACTACGGTAAATCATGTGTACATGGGCCATTTTCCAGAGTTCACTCCCTGCTGCACCGAATCATCTTGATGTTCCCTTCGAGCAGCGATCGAAGATGATCAGGCATGCATCCACTTACTTCTCTCCCTGCAGTTAGTTTTTTGGATTAATTAATTTGTTATAAATTGTGCAGAATGTGTGCAAGGGATACGAATCAACTGATCCCTCGCATGCCCAACGACGCTTGGGACAAAACCGAAAAGCCGAAAATCCAGTGGAGCTAAGGAGCTATGGGTATTCATATTCCCTATTAGATGGGGAGCTAAGGAGCTACCAAGAGGTTCCCAACCACATACTAGAAAATTACCAGAGGGATCCAGAGGGTAACTAAAATTTGAAATGTGCCCTTCGGTTTGAAGCCGACAAGTAGTAGGGCCACTCTCATTACACCTATGTCCTTTGTGCCGACGGAATCCTCATCATATTGCAACCAGTTTCTCCACGAATTTTGCATTCTCTCTCGGTGCATCCACCATTTTCAGACACACCCAATTATCAACAATTATGCATTGTTTGTTATCTCTCATTTTTTCTTGGTTAGTTAATCCCTTCCCCATCTTCCCCCTTTTCCTAAGCACCATTAAACACCCCCCAGAAACCATGGGTTAATAGGTGATGAAATGATGAAAGCACCGATTTGGGACCATAGAATTGGGATGTTCAATCTGAGTGATGGGATTTCCCACGTGATCTCCCTCTGATCTCCCGCATTGTACACCGCAGGGCACACGCCGCCTGGGTCCCGTGCTTTCGCGCCGCTGGGTTGCAATGGATTTAAGCATCCTGTGCCCCAAAACCTGTGGATTTGCAATAGATTTTCCCATATTTTCGCTCGTGATTTGTGAAATTGCTGGGTTCAGAGAAACCCACCATTGACATGCCATTTTCTCTGACATTCCTGGGTGTTTTACTTTGCTTTCGTTGCAGCTACATTGCTACATTTTTTTGCTGGGTAAATTGAGGGTTGAACTCGCCAAACTAACCACCGCTTTCTCAACCAGTTGTGATGCAGATCCTGTGGAAGGTGTTTTTTGACATGGCGATGGAAGTGATGGAACCCCAATTTATTGCCATGGGTAAAATGGATGTGGAACAATAATATAGAATATTGATCTATAGATATCCATTATAAACGGTAACAGTTATATTGCCAATTCTATCTATGGATGTAAAATTTTGATATAATGGGTGTATAGAATAAGTATATGAATCTACAATCGCGAGTGGAATGGGCTTGTTTGCCGGAAGAATGTTCAATGTTCAGTTTTTTGAGGTCTTGTTTGCTTCAACTACATCGATAAGCACAATCCATCCGGGGGGGTCCTTAACTTTTGCCCCATACACATCTCCAGGAACATCAATATCCACAGGTTGATGAAGCTGTTCTGCTACTTGAGATGGCCAAATCCAGCATAATTTCAATAATGGTCTTGTTGAAAGGTTGGATCTTGATGTGTCTATTTCTTGCTGTATTTTGATAGAGTAGATCCGCATATGTTCCAATAGTTTCTCATGTTTGATCCAGTCGTTCTCATCATTTTCCAACGTATGCGTATATGTACGTATGTGTAATATAATATCTATGCACGTTCTTGCTGAATACCACCAACATGTGATTATTTGGGGAACCATGTCTACATACTATTCTGCTTGGTGGTGACAGTGTTTTGAATGTTCAAACATAGAAATGAGATGATGATCCCCTTGATATCCCCTGGGGATATCCCCTTCGTAATCAAAGAAATATGTTTTTGTTGGTTCAGTCATCCACCCCCAAAAAAAAACAAAAAAAAAACGAGCCGCTCGAAGAGGTCGCTTGTTCACCCTCTTCCATCCCTATGCTTCCAGTGATCAGCTCATCGCATGAGCTCAGCAGCTCAGCAGCGAGCGTTTTCTGGTCACGAGGCTGAGGAAACCACCATTAATATATGGAGTATAGCATCAAGAATGGAACTATTCCCATGGTATATCCCATTCTATATACATCTTAAGATGGGAATATCTATGGGAATATAGATATATAGCCAATTAAGATGTGGATAGAATAGGAACACAAAACCACCAACATACCACCATTAAGATGGTGCTAGAACCAAAGAAGATATGATTGATGGCTGAAACCACTGACCAGCTCAAGGTCTGATTTAGCCAATTTAGCCACTAGATATTGGGCGGAACCCTGGCATGTCCATTAAACGTTGCAATGATTGTGCCGCTAAGAGATATTGAGATTATGTTTGGTCAAATTCAACATGATTTTACGGATGTATGTTTGATTATTTACACAACACGTATCCACTATGCTCGAATAAATTGTTGATTCTGTTCGCAGTTTTTTGTTGTTTGCGAGGCGAGTCTGCACACGACACAACCGGAACGACAGTGTGCCACTCCGAGAACTGATTGTCCCAATCCAATCTGGTGGGCTAATCAGATGAATTGGATTAATATCAACCCACATGAATATCAACCCCTAAATTGGATTGACATTTACTGGGCTAATTAATCCAACTTACAGTAATGTCAACCCCAGATGAATATCAAATATATATAATATCAACCCCTGGGCTGTTGATCATGGGGTCGGTTCCCAAATGAACCAGGGCCGCCCTGCATTTCTTAAGCAGAACCTCGGGGACCAGAGCTGGATGCTCGATGATGTAGCCTTAGAAATAGAATAACATGATATAACATGTGCATTTGCAACGTTGAACATGGTGATATAAAATGAATCAACAAACATCATTCACCGTATTCACCAGACAAAGGATGGGCTCAACTCGCCTTGCAAAATTCAAGAGATGTGCCAAGATCAAAGTTTCGGTTTGGGAAGGGCTGCGCGCGCCAGTTCCAGTCATTGCTCTACTTTGACGCTTTCTCACGGACGTGCCAAGGTTTTCACAGAGAAACTGCAGGCTATCTCCAGTAACCCACCATAGCTATGGCAAATGGCCCGTTTAGAGATGATTTGCCAAGAAAGAGCATGGTGATGGTCCATAGCTATGTCAAATTACCATAGGCTATCGCTAAAGACTGGTGACTCCCAGCTGATGGGGTTGAACTGAGAACATGATATACTGTTAAATGTGCAGGAAACCATGGTTTCTACCGTCCAAATGCTAGGGACTCTTGTATAGTTATTTCCCTTCAAGCAAGGCCTGGCGTCTGACTTGGGGGAAAGATCCCAGGATGGCCAACACGAGTCTCGACCAGCAATCGCTGTTGAACCAAAGGATGACATCAGTTGCACATGTTACGTAGGTTAGTCATGGTTAGTCTAGGTCCGAGCCTGACCCTGGGCTGACTCAAGACTCAAGCATGTACAGGTACTGACAGGTACTGAATGTTTTGGTGGCTTCTCCGTATTACCTGGGAATTCCAGAACCTTTAGATATTCTTCAAATTTTCAGACACACTGTGAGAGTCTTCGTCCACATTTGGAGTTCTACTTGGGCTGCACTTGGATGTACTTTTTGCGGGTACACAGTATACAGAGTATCGGTCCAACCATAATTTAGAAGTTATCAATTCCCATTGACTCCCATAAATTGAACCATAGCCCTCCTCGATTCTGGCCATCGATTCTAAGTTTCTAGCTTTTCTAGCACCTGGCTGTGCGCAACCCTTGGGAGCCAAAGTAGCTGTGTGCTGATGTACTCGAGACTGTGCCGTCGAGAAACGGGGAATTTCGACAGAACAGGCTGAGAGGTTTGCTTAAAGCCCCAGAATGTTACACACCCTGATTGCCAGTATGAATTGGAATAGTATGAAGCTGGAATAGTATGTTCATTGGATCTTCATTGGAGTTTCGTTGATGCTGCACTGTTTTGAACGTGGTCTGCTCTCGCATCATTGTTACAGCTCATCTACGGTTCTCCATCCCGTGGGCCATATCCAGGCCTTTTACAAAGATCTTTTCCAAGTTGCTCTATTGGTTTTCAGATCCTAAATGGTTGATATTGATTGATGATGTCATTTCGAGGTTCAAATAGAAAAGTGATGAACAGTTGCCCCATGTTTTGCGAAGGTCGGATAATGAACAATGATCCATTGGGGTTGAACGGTTGGCCGAGGGTAGCTCATCCACCAAACTAGAGAACATGTGGACGTGTAGGACTTTGAAGTTCTGCGGTTATTTTGAAATGTTTTGACCACGAAAGATGTTGTTCACTCATTTGCAGTGTTGATTCGTGCTCCTTCAAGCCCTGCGAGCACTTGGGTCATCAAACTTGACATCCGGTAAAATCTCAGTTCAGGATTCCGGACAAACTGAGTGGTGAATGTGGTAGAAAATAGTGCTTCATTTTCGGTCATGTTGATGGGGAAAGAGTTGATCTCCGGGTCAAACATGACTTTGTTGTAGGCCATGGAGAGCCACCATCACTGCAGCTGGATTCCACCAAAATCAAGCGACTTGGAAGATAAACCTGGAAGAGCACCAACCCAAGTTGGCCTTACACTGCCATCCAAGACTGCGGAAGAAACCCTGGTTTTTTTCTTGGATGTTTCCCTAGTTTCATGTCGCTTTCTTGGAGAGTTCCAAATAATTCCTGATCGTAAAATGCAGCATCCAATTTGTGGGACTTGTGACATGACTTTCGTACCCAAATCGATCAAAGTGTGGAATTGTTCAAAAGCAAATGCTTAGGCTCAGTTTTCTCACTTGTTTTGAATGCATTTGACTATAGGCACCCAGACATTCAAGCCATGCAACTCGAACATCAATTCAGATCTGGTTTTGGTGGCATTTTGACAATGGAATCCCTACGACATCATAGGTGTTGACAGAATCAACTCACAAGTTTCATTGACATTCCACTGGCCTGGATGCGGCGCCGACGCATGCCTTATGCCTGTGCCACCTGATGTGGTCGGTGAGAGGCAGGCTTTTTCATGGAGCCGGGCGACGGAAATTCGGGCAACTTGTGGTATCCCAAAAACTATCCCATAGGATCCATGTGTGCTATATATGGTAACATTATGTAACATTTACCATCAATATACATCAATATACCCCCAATGTTAGTATATATACCATACATGGATCCTATGGGTATGTTCCACTTGTTTCACGAAGACCACGAATGGATATGATGTGTACATAAATGGAGTCCCGCATTTGAAGAAACCACAAAACCACAACTCTGGAAAGTGCAAAATAATAATAAAGGGTCTAAAGCACACCTCAATCATTGGGCTATGTTACCGATCCACTGTCAAGTATCGGTACTACATGACAGCCTAGGACAACCTTCCACTTGGCAATACTTTCTGTGAGGAGTACAACCAGGAGAAGCAGTTAAATTTCACATGGTTTAACGTGTGACTTGTGCATTGCTACTGGGATGCCTCAGACCCCCATGTATTCAATGACGAATGACAAGTGGTTCTGGATAGGTTTCTTGTCGTCCATTTCTGCTTTCCATGGTGGTCCTCAATCCACAGTCGTGTCTACCAATCTGCAGTGTTTGCTGCATGTGCAAAATTTGGCGACCTCAAACGACCTGGCAGTGAATGATGGTTTATAATAGTTGGAAACCAGACATTTTATTACCTGAAATGAGACTTGGCAGTTTGTCATATATTATATATTAAATTATATTATATATTATTATCCTCCCCTTATCAATCATGGCAATGCAAGTCGCTAGAACATGGAATTTAAGGGGAACATCATCTAGTCATTATGAGTCTACGCATGATTTGTCCATTGCCAGGCCAGGTTACTGAAGGCAAGGTTAGATTATAGATTATTAGAATTTATTAGAAGGCATCCTGATTATCCATGGTTTGGATTAAACGTTTAGAGGAAACGCCTAGATTTCATCGGAAAAGCCATATGTTTTCCTGTAGATTTATCCTTGATTGAACCAATCCATTGAGATTAAGACCACCAGCAAGGCCAAAGACAAGGCTGCGCCATGCGTGCGTTGTTGTACAGGAGCTGGGGGCGAGATACCTTGGGCTGAGAGGGGTCAGTATGGAAAACTTCCCTTGAAAATTCCTGAAATGGGTAATCTTATGATGGAATCTTCTTTTAAGAAGAAATATCATGAAATATTGCCTTATAACTCTCGTTACATGAATGTACTAAAGCAGGGTTTTGTTTGTTGAGGTGGTTTCTTGCGCGGGGCAACGGGGCTGTGGCTCAAAATTGGGTAC
Organism: Cladocopium goreaui; assembly: GCA_947184155.2. Taxonomy (NCBI): domain Eukaryota; class Dinophyceae; order Suessiales; family Symbiodiniaceae; genus Cladocopium; species Cladocopium goreaui. The sequence continues at coordinate 188,582 of CAMXCT020006312.1, forward strand.
CTGAAGAATGGACATTCAATGACCTGAACCGGTGGGACTGGGTAAATGCTTGACTGGTAGCTATTCTATCATCCATCCCATATTATATTGTGTAGCGATTGATACCCGTTCAATTTGGATTCCAGTACGTTGAGTTGCTATTCAAAGATATTTAAGCCACGCAAATAGTTCAATATACATATTATATATATATAATGTATATTATATAGGAGTGAAAAGCATGAATATCCTATCCAACACAACATGCACGGTTTTGAACCCTACAGCCGCATGCACTTTTTCGCCTCCCAGGCGACTCGGCCGAAGCATGGCAACCGCCATTGCAACACCAGGCGGCTGGGAATGCCTACCAGGCTGCTGGTGCTTTGGGGAGAGCTGGAAAATTCCCGAAAATTCAAAATGCATAAAACAATCATAAAACATGCCGGTTCACTATAATTCAATAACTTCAACACTCTGAAATTCTGAAATTCTAGTGGATATATGTGGATATATCTACCAGTTGTAGTGAATATATCAACCCATAATCCCAATACTGATTGGTGGTTTGGAACATTTCTTATTTTCCATTTCATATATGGGATGTCATCCTTTCCATTGACGAACTCATATTTTTCAAGATGGTTATTGCACCACCAACCAGAATATCATAGAATATCCAAGAATATCCATCATAACTATGGAAAATCACCATTTTTTATAGGTAAACCATCTATTTCTATGGGCCATCTATACCATGGTTATTTATGTAGAAATGATTCCCCCTAGGCCCATAATCCAATAAAATTGGTCTATCTCCCAGTTTTTTTATTTCCAACATCGCCTGAGAGGCCGATCTCGAAACGAGGCTTCCGAGGCCGCGCAAGCGGCTGGATGTGGCTGGGTACCGTGGGCCCGGTAAATTCTGATAGGTTTCGGTGGGTTTATATATGGTGGGTAGATGTGGGTAGCCATTATTGATTCTTTATGTCGTTTTATGGTTTTATATGATTTTATATGTAGTTCTTTTGGGATGGGAACCGCAACTTTGTTTTATGGTGGATGGCCTGTAGTTGATTGGGAAAAACTATGACAACCTCTATCTTGTGGGAATTCTGCAATGTTGGTCAGAACCATTATGATTATAAAGGCACAAACCAAGTCCAGCTTGGTTTGGCGTGGTCTGTATACACACAGATATACCGCATACCTGGGCATCTACCAACCACGTGCAAGAGCGGCAATCGCTTCTCTATGTCAACGTATATGTTCATTGAGAATGTGCGGCAGTGTTATAACCAAACCTCACACTGCGGTGGCCATGGGAGCAATCACAAACGATGTTGAGACCCCTGACTGTTGGAATTGTTGCTCAAATTTTGCTTCAGAGTAGAAGAAGGCCCCAGAGCCTCAATCGTTTCACAAACATAAACTACGGATACTTTGCTTGGTGGTGAATGCTCTTGACTCTCGCGTGTACAACCCCATTCTATGTTTGGCGGAAGGTATGCCTCTGTTTTTTCTCTTGCGTCTTGACTCTTGACTTTCTGTTCTGGTTTCTTGCTCTTGCCGCTTGCTTTCTGCTAGCAGCCCTGTTGTTTCTCATAAGCCTGTTTTTCCTCCTTTTTCTTCCTCTTCCCTCTAAGAAGGCGTTTTCTGACGTGTTTTTTGGACATTGTCTGCAAAGAAACATGAATTAGTGCAAACAGCAGTCTAAACTGTTAGTTTCTTCTATTTCCAAAACCTGGACAAACATGTATATGTTCATATTTAGAATATATATATATATGTTTAGAACATATGTTTTGAACCATGCTGTGCTTCACAGAAGAAAAAAGACGGTGCCTGGGAGGCGATGATCTCCGCTGACCTGATGCGTCAGCCGTCTCTTGGTGATGGATTGACGGAGATTTTAAGGGCGGACATGGGGAAAAAAGCCAAGTTTTCCAATGGAGATTGTAGGAAGATTATACTGATTATACTATGGTTTATAGGGATGATAATGGGAAATGGTACTATGTTAATTTATAGGGATGACTGCCAGGGTCTATGTTAATTTACCAGAGGGTACTGATTATACTAGCAGTTGTTTCAACCTATGGGTAAATGATAATTAGCAAGGGAGGTAATTGGCAATTCGAGAGAATTGCCAATGTTTGTTCCCCTTTTCTACCTGCGGGGGTTTGGAGCACCCTGTTGTTCTACATAAATCCTGCAAGGTTCCTGTTTCTTGGTAGTAGTGGTCAATCAAAACAGTTGTTGTTATGGGGTAGTGTTTTACAGATTTTGAGACATTTGTATACATATGTGTAGTATCTTGTTACCCATGCATTCCATTCATTTTCTTTTGGGTAATTTGGAACATATCCTATCATGTATCTCTGCCACCTGTCCACACTGTAATATTTGCCACTTTTGACATCGGAGATGAAGACATTGTATGAGGATGAATGCAGCAAGTGATGCATATCACACACATATTCACTGGTAGGCGGTTTCATGCAACGGCTGGGGACACAACTCGCGGGCAAGTTGTGGGTGCTGGATGCATGAATGGCGGGTCTGGTCCTGCCGCAGGTTGCCAAGCAGTCAACAATAGATGGAGCTTCAATAAAGCTGAACATATTGAACATCCTGCCCAGAACAGAAACCGCACAGAATGGGGAATGTCAATCTAAAATAATCTAAACCCACTGGTGCTTCATGCAAGTTTGCAGCCTGGGTTCAAAACTGAGGATCAGCCTGAAGCACGTGCGCGAGTTGGTGTCCACCGAGAGAACCACCACTTTGAAGTGGGGACAGGGGAAGGTGCGCGGGCAGCTGAGCAGAGGTACCCAGGTATCGATGGAGTGACGCAGAACCAGCCATGAAGGGTCCGTTGGTTTGTTCCACCCACAAGAATGATCAATCATGGGGGTTAGACTGACATCATAGTGATACATGAGTGGCTCATATACAGTAGATAATATGTTTGTGTATATATATATACAATTATATATACACACATACATATACCTTGAGAACCCAAACCCGCAGAAATCCCAGGGTGTCAAAAATAACCAGGGTTTTCCGACAAAACCGGAGGTATTTTTACCCATTCTGAAAGTACGAGTTAGGTACGGGTTAGTACGGGTTAAGTACGGGCTAGGTACGGGTTGGGTACGGGTTAAGTATAGATTGAAAATCAATACCCGAGGTCTTCAATCGAAAGCCAAGGTTTTCTATTTTTTTTTCTGAAATACCTCAGGTTCTTGTATTGACCCAAAGAATTCTTAGGGTTTGGGTGCTCCAGGTATATATAAGTATATATAATTATATATATTTATATACATGGACATAATTATACATACTATGTCAGAAACCCATCTTTTGTTCTGAATGAAGGGATAGCTATTGTCAATGTCCTCGGGATGATCTTTTACATGTCGAGATGGATTTGCCATTGCGAGTCTCAATGGGTTTTTACAATTCAGATCCTTTCAACATACCAACCTTTATCATTATTCTTGCTTGGCTGTGGCTTAGAATTGTTGACCCATAATATTGAGCCCAAATATTGTTGCATTGTGCTGCATTAGTTTGTTAAAACAGCAGAACTTGTGGTATTGTTTGGTCCAACTGGTACCCCGGTTTTAACCAAGTTCGATCAGATCGTATCTCCCTGTGTAGGTGCTTCAACATCAACTTTTTTCCTATCCTTGTTTGTCTCAAAATCAAGCAAACCTAAGACCTCAAGGCCAATTATTTTTTTCTCCATGCAGAATGGTTGTAAACATGTTGTTTTTACTGCTGTATCCACACATTCTTTTGCAGGAACATCCCATGTGGCCTCTATCATGTTGTATCATATTCCAATCATTTCAATGAAAATCCCAAGATTTTTCCACAATTCCACAGATGTTTCATGTGTTTTTGCATATGTCCATCATCACATCCCCATCAAAGCCCTGTAGGTCCTGGTCTGCTGCGGCCTTGAAGCGGTTGGTGGCTCTGAACCCGAGGCTACAGCGGTGTTTCTGGCCGAAGGCTGCGTGGTGTGTTGGCAAAGCTCCGACGCACAGAGGAGGGGGGAGCTGTGTTGCAGGAGGATGTGGGGAAGATCAACTTAGAATTACATAGTTCATCAGATTTCTATAGACAGTTCTATGGATAGTATTTATAGATAAACAGTTCGATATATATATATATATATGATTCATAAATCAAACATAATAAAACACAATTATTTATTTATGCATCATTGTAGATAATTTGTTTTCAACATGTTTAGTGTCTATGGGTATGTTTCATCTTTCTTGTGGTGACTGAGATATTGGAATATAGCACAACATCAGACAATCCCAGCGATCCTACCTGCCATGAAGGAAGCAAATGCTGGAAATTGCCAATGGATGCCTTGAGAGTCCCAGGGCCCGAGGCTTTCTGCACAGCCGAACTAGCACCTTGACAAAAACCAGACTGAATTTCCATGAACTTTCCAATCCAGTTGCAGTTTTTGCAGCTATGTATTGGCAAATTTCACAGTGCGTACGTATATCGTCATACCGTACATCTATATTTTTATAAGTTTATATCTATATAATATACAAATATATGTGTATATAATATATGATATATAATATATGATATATAATATACATATATACATAAATAAATATATACATAAATAATATATAATATATAATGTATACTATATAACTTTTAATATATAATATATAATTTCTATTATAAAATTTATAATATATTTAATATAATATATAATATATAATATATAATATATAATATATAATATATAATATATAATGTATATAGTATATTATATATATAATATATAATATATAATATATAGTATTTAATATATAATATATAATATATAGTATATAAGATATAACATATAATATATAATATATAACATATAATATATAATATAATATATAATTTATAATATATAATATATAATTAATAATATATATTATAATTTATGTAATATAATATATATATATATTATATTATTTATATAATATAATTTATATAATATTATATATACAATATAATATATATAATATACTATAAAATAGATAATATAACATATATAATATAATGTATATAATATAATATATAAATAGAATTTAATATATATAATTTTATATATATGATAATATATATATATATATGTGTTATAATTATATATATATGTTATACATTTTTTTTTATATTATACAAGTACTGCCCATTATATAAAGTTCAAAGTCTTTGAAAGGTAGGTATCCCAATCCAAGACGAATCACGGATTGCTCCCCAGGTTCCTTGGAAATGCTATGGATGCAGGGAGAGCCCGGAAAGGTGGCAGGGGCACCAAGGCGCACCAAGCAAATGGCAGCTACAAAAAAGGTGATTTTTGTGTGGTATAAAATCCACTCGAATTTGGGATATCATGGGGATATAACCAATATCCAATAAATCGAAACTTTGTGGGATCTGGGAACTATATAATTTCGGACAGAATGGGAAAGTTGATGGGAAGATGGGAAAAACATGTGGGATATAGTGTATGTAGCCATCAATTTTATATGTTCGTACGGCTGAAAGTGGGATATCCCCCCCAGTTGTGGCCGTGTCGTGAGGGAAAATGATGACAACACATTATTTTTGGGGATACAATATTTTCAGGCCCACCCAAATTTGGATATGATGATATGGATCAAGGTGTAAGGCCGGACCGGTTTTCTTTTAATCATTCTTGGTATCAACAATTCAATTACTGTATTAGTGTAAAGTGTAAACCTATTCAGAAGGCAAAAACGCAGTCTCACAGGAATGTCATACTTTCTTCTTGGAAAATCCTTTGATGAGAGACTACCGCCCTATGCTTGTACTGATACATTGTTCCAAATAGTTTTCTGTATTCTTGTTTGGTCAATGTTAGAGAATCTGAAAGAGCTACCGTCTTTTTGACAAACATGTTTTGTTTTTGAGCGGGAACCTTTCCTAAAAGGTCATTTGCATTTGCATTTGACGAATTCTGCACATTCTCAAAGCCTTGCAGGACTGTCTCACTCACTGCATATGTACAAAACAGATAATCAGATGATCATTGGATTGTCATAACCACAAACATTAAACCAGCCCATTTTATCCCGTACTCAACATGTTTCTGGGTTACTCTTAATTAATTAGGATAGACATTGCAAAGCAAAATCACGCATTTGTATCATGTGTACAAGGATTTCTCTTTGAAAAAATCATTGTTTTTCCATATTATTTTGTTAGTTTTCAGGGCATCTCCCCATTTTCGTGTGTGAATTTTACCCTCTGGTAAACATACAAAAAGCTATTGAACATGGCCATAGAAATAGTTGACATCTCATTAAAAATGGTGATTTTCCATAGTTTTTTGTATGTTTACCAGAGGGTAACAACAATCACCGGCCACTGAGATCAGTTCTGAGACCCTGGACATGGCGGAAGCAGCACCAGGAGTCCATGTGAGCTTTCCAAGTGATTTGATGCGAAAAAAATATATGGGAAAATCAACCATTCTATTGGGATATGAATGGGGACATGTTATTGGAATATGTAACCGCCAGATGATAAATCTGTGATATGGGGATGCTTTATGGATTTGGCATGCACATTTTATGGACAACTGTGGATTTCGAGCAATGAATGATAGATATTTATAGGTTTTTATTGTATTTAGTTGGATATATAACCAACAATCTAATACAGGTGTTTCTTTTTGGAAATGGGGCTGGTACTTTTAGCAAAATGGTGATTAATCATCAAATTTGAGAACAAACCTACACTGTGTCGCGGGTTTGCTTAGATAGAACTACGGCCGCGAATAAAACAATATCGAAATCCATAGGTATCCCATTTGAGAAGTGGTCTACGAACATAAACTGTTCTCTATGTCAGATTTTTTTGAAGGGTACTTTAGTTGGAAGATCAGAAATCGTCCAAAAATGTCCTTGAAACACATGTTGGATTTCCCATGTTCCCCATGTTTTTTTCTGGGGTTTTCCCATGGAAACACATGGGTGATTTGCAACCGACTTCTCGATGGATCGCAGGACAGAAGACCCATGTGAACTCCAACGGACAGCTGATGCTCACAGTTGATCCCGAGGAGACTGGGACAGCCGAGCCATGGTGATATGTATACAGGGGATGAGGATACAAATATGCATATTATGTATACATATATATATATATAGTATGTATATAGATAGAAAGGTATACATATGTATATATATATATGGTGTATATATATATATATATGGTGTATATATATATATGGTGTATATATATATATATGGTGTATATATATATATATATCATCAGATTTATGTATATACATATATAGACATATACATATATTCACACACATATATATATATACATACCGTATGTATGTATGTATATATATACACATATATATACATGTACATACATATATATATACATATACATATATATATACATATACATATACATATATATATATACATATACATATATATACATATACATATATATATACATATACATATATATATACATACATATATACATATATATATATATACATATATATATATATATACATATATATATATATATACATATATATATATACATATATATATATATACATCATCAACGGAAATCTAGATGTCTAAGCTCCGTGATATGGACAGTGAAAATGTGAAGCACCACCACATCACCACATAATCACATCACCACATCATCATATATGTAATAATAATAATAATAATAGTCATAATAATAATATATATATATATATTATATACACACGTATTTATCGATATATTAAAGATAGATGTAGCCTATTTAGATACATGGATGACACTCCAAACAAAGATATAGTACCTCCAAAACCATTAAACTTGTGCTGTTGGAACGATGAGAGGACGTTGATGGAAACACTGTTGTCATTTGCATATTTCTTAAATCTGCTTTCTGGCTGCTGAGTGAGGCTGTCCCATCCACAAGAGTGAGATGATGAAACCCAAAGACCCGGGGTGGCTCTATTTCTTCCGAGAAGAAGTGTAAGAGACAATTTGTAGGAAACCCTTTAATGGTAAACCCATGGTTTCCAGCAAACATTTTCTTTGGGGTACCTTCAACCTGAATCCATTGATGATTACGTCCCATAAAATGGATGTCTTCATACCTCCATTGTTGGGCAAAAGACTTCCGATAAATGCCCACTATATCCCATAGTTACCCTCCGGTAATCAAAGATGGGAAATTGTGAAATCCCCGAGGTTCAAATGGAAAAAAATATTGGAAAACACATCTACAAATAAGGGATTTTCCATTGCCACGTTTGTTTTTTCATGGATGGTATGAAATACTCCAATACGTATCCCCACAGGATGGGGCCCCAGTTCGTTAGCTAAGTTGGTTTATAGCTATAATAACAAGTGTATGATACCTATAACATCGTATAACTATATTTAGATGGGGTTATAAACCAACTTATAACTGGGGGGGCCCATCCTGCATATCCTAAGCGATGCCGCTAAATCCCGATTAAGCCTCATGATGTTTTTTTTTCTCACCCAAGTCTGTGAAGTCCTCATCAATCCCCATGAAGTCCTAAGAATCCTTTAAATACCCATGATTTGTACCCATTATAGTCTCACTTCATTCCTATTATATTCCAATTATATCCCCATTGAAACCCATGAAAATCAGATTCATCCCCATCAAATCCCAGAAAATATTCCCAATACTCCCATGAAATCCTATTTGACTCCAATAAAATCGCATAAAATCCCCATAAATTCTGGCCTAGCCCCATAAATTGGGCGCTCGCGAGATCTCGCGAGGTCCGGGTGACCGACCAAGTGGCCGTCTCCTTGGGAATGGCTGTGGCCGTACGAAACTCGCTTCGTTTAGATCCTGCAAGTACCAGGCAATTCGTTGGATTAGCATTAGTATCTATTTATAGTATATATTATAGTATATTTATTTATATAGTATATTATAGTATACTTTTGTTTATCTATTTATTATATAGTATATTTGTGTTTCAAAGTAGTACTCGTATTTTTCGTATTATCATGTGAATATATGCATGTATTATATTGGTATACTGGATTATATTTAGTATTATTATTGCAAATAGCATGATTAGTAATTAGTGTTGTTGGAATGTGTATTAGTAGTGTTAGTATTATTAGAAGAACTAGATATATGTATTATGGTTTGTATTGTTGGTATATTAGTATGATTCGTTTCATTTGATTAATAGTATCATACAGGATTTTATTATATATTAATCATTAAATAATACGTATCACAGTGGATACGAATGTAATATTATTAGTTATACTGTACTAGTGAAAAAAATGCTGGAGAATGGATAAGATTAGATATTAGTATCTCAATAATTAGTGTTGACATTAATGGATATTAGATATTAATGGATGTTAATGGATCTGAGGATTGCGAACCAACAATGAATATTAGTATGTTTAATGGTGATATTGATGTAATGTACCCGATACTAGTATTTGTGACAAAGGTTATTAGTATATTGAAGTCTTACTGGTGCGTTTTACGTAGGGTTGCTGAATGGGTTGTTGGGGGTTGGGATGATCTGCTTGATAGTTAGCCAGTGGATCAGTCCCGAAAATTCCCTACGTTTAGCACAAGAAGTGCTTCGGAATTATGAAATTTCTGGGCGGGCGAGACGACGAATTAGCCTTTCTCCTTGCGGTGATTAATTGATGTAATTTACCGGATAAATTGATATGAGTATTATTAGTTTACATTGAATATATATATATTGTATAGTTTCATTAGCGGTGATATTAATGAACGTTAATTAAATCGAAATCAAATGATGCTATAGACTTTCCATCTAATCCATGCAATAACCAAGCATTTATGGTGATACAATGGGATATGATTAATGGATATCGATGGGAGCTCACTACGAGCAATTCTTGGATCCAAAGATGGGAGATGTGCCTCCCATTTATGGTCATGTTAATGTGAAATTATGACCCATCATTGTTTCTTTAAGGGGCTCATGATTACTACTGTATTCATCAATTCTACAAGTCATGAAAAGGTGGATGACGGAATTTGAATAAAACATAAGTGAGGATGTGAGGCCGGATGAGTTTCACACCTACCAAGTGCCCCAGTATTATCCCATTTTGTGGTGATTTACATAATTGCAGTCCCAGTTGCTGAATTGGAGCCCTGTTTGATGTTTTAATGTTATGTGGATGTTGGTCAGTTTGCCCAATAAAAAGCAGCCTGCGAAATGTGCAGTTTTCCTCCAGTGTCTAAAGGGCTGGAAGTTGTTCACCGGGTTGAAGCCACCAAGCAGACAACTCGAGGACTGGAATCTCTGGAAGAAAAGATTGAGCGTTTGTTGGAGGAGGATTGGAAGGCTTGGAGTGGTTTTTTTTTGATCCGCCTGGATAACGATGATCATGGATAGCCAGTAGGGTGGACCAGTCAAAACAGAAACTATGCGGATGATATGGTATGATGTGTATGATCTGGTTGTAAAAAAAAATGTGAAACCATGCGGAAAAGGGCTGAAATTAGCTTTGGTGGTTGTGATGTCTTTCCAAAGCAGCCATGACCCAGCCAGGGCAGCCACTCTTTTCTCAGTTTGTCCTTGGAGGCTCTGGAAAGACTGATCAAACGATTGGAAGATCCATGGTATTTGATGGTCAGTCTGAAACTTGGATTTGGAATACTTGGATCACCCAGGGCAGGTTATTTGTGAAGATCTGGGCATGATCTGGTCCAAACATGGTCTCAGTCAAAAAAAACACACCATGGCTGAGGGGCTGTTCTACAGGGAGGGTCCAACCTCGCCAAACATGCTTGAACATGTGTAAAAAAAAAAGATAGTGTGAGATACAGTAATGATTCAGATCTGATCTATGTCTTTGGGTACTCCTAACGTTTTGTTTGTCCTCGAGTTTGCAGGAACTAGAAGTCTCAGTTGTTTCCTCTGAAGATTACAACCGAGATGTGATGCCAGGTGCATAACTTGTTTGGTCTTTGCCATCACAAATTGTGAATGTCTGTTTGGTGGGTAGCCCCAACAATCTCATAGTAATCACTGTCAACCAACCCCCAATAAACAACCCCCAGCTGCTTGTTTCGTTGGGGGGGATGTTGGGTACAACTACTTAATCAACGGAGGTGTATCAATCCTGGGTGACATTACTCAGAACCATAAACATGCGGACGTCCTGCGTGTCCTGCGGGGCCTGTATTTTGACATATTCTGCCCCACACCCACGTGTTGTTCTCCTTCGTTTGTTGGTTTAGAGCACATGGTTTTGGGTCTCCAACTGAGCAATGGCCCAAGCACAACTCTGATCGACCTTGAACATCGCAATTGTTTACCGGCGTGGAAAGGTGTACAACCCACTACAAACTGATTGGCGGTTTCAAGTTTCGCATACTATTGCCATTCTCAATTTGCTGTTTATTCATTGTAATGCTGGGTACTAACATGTATTAACAGTTCTTGGGATGGTTTGTAAGCACCAATACCGCAGATGCACAGTTCGTCAGTCCAAGGAAAGATGTGTCACATCGAATCTTCAAGTTTCTTGGAAATATGCGGAAGCACCGGAAAATGTCTGAAAATCTGAAAATGGTTCTACCATGTTCTACCGTGGTTTTTTCTGCCCTACCAAAAAGTAGGGTCAAGAGGGTATGGTCTCTTGTTATGTTCACCAGCATTGCAAAGGCTTCGGCATGGATTTTGCCATGACCAATTTGAATCCATAGCGATTTGGGGGATGATTTATCGTGGAACATTCCAAAATCTTCCAAACACGATTGCTGGGTTTGATTGGTTTGATATTCCAAACTAGTCCACTATATTTCAAGAAAAAAACCGGAATTGAGGAATTTGCCCAATCTTGATCATCATTTAGGTGCCAACTAGTCAGCTGTTTGACCATACAATTGCTGTCAACTGTTTGGTTTGTAAACTTGTAAACCTGGAATCAGACCCTTTGGTCAAGGGTAGATACAGAGAAATGCCTTACACAAATCATTGGCTCTATATTGAACTAAACCATTGGCTATCGCGAAAATTGGGTTGTGACTACTAAATGCGACCGGAAATTGTGGCCCCAAAGCTAAAGGCTTCAATTTTTGATACATACCAATAGAGGCCCATAGAGTTTATAGGGCTGAGACTCTCAAAAGCATTTGTGCGCCCAGTCTCAACATATCACGACTCTAGAAATTGTGATTTACAACTGCCAGTTTTGAGTATCAATGCAGGTGGATGATATTTCATTATTATTATTGTTTTTGGTTTTTGGCCCATTTTGGCCCAGCAGGTATGAGCACGTGATCCACAAGCTGCGCTATGAGCTAAACGCTGAAGCGCGTTTGCTGGATTCACCAGCCTCCCGCCTGCAGGTTGCCAGTGCAAGCACCCAATCCGCTGCATTTTTGTGGGGTTACACAGCAGCTTAAACAAAGCGAAACTGATCCAATTCCAAAAGCTTGATTTTTGCTAGGCCAAGAATGCATCAGCATCATCCATCATCCATAGATATCTGACCTGACCAGGTTTGGGAGGGCCCTGATCTGGTGGTTTGTTTTGAATCTATTTGAATCTGACATATCTGACATTTCCACCCCTGGGGTGATTGGGGCTGAATGGACAGTTGCATATTTCTGGGGCACCAGCGGGTACTGGTAGTCTTTGTTCATTCGTTCTTTTGATACTTATTGTTCTGAAAGCACTCATAGGTACTATATTATACTATCCTTGGTTATAAACCACTTACCCTCTGGTAAACTAACGTAACTATGGAAAATCACCATTTTTCATGCGAAAACTCACTATTTCTATGGCCATGTTCAACAGCTTTTTGTAGGATTACCAGAGGGTAGGATTCCTCATGTAAAATCAGGGATCCCAAGGAAAATTGCAAAATCTGGGTCCACGTTTGGTCCCCAAGATTTCCCAAATGGGGAAATTCTCCAAGTTGGGGCCCTAAATAACCAACTTGGGGATTCCCAGAAGGCAAATTTGTTTCATCCCAACTTGGAGTGGAAAAAATCATGCGCAACGAGAATTCTGAACCAGATTTCTGAAAGAGCGTCAATAACAATATGTTCAATTTATAGTTCAACTTGGAATAAATATCACTGATAGATATCACTGAACGTCAACATGTTTTTGTGTTTTCAATTTATCGTTCAGTGATTCGCAGTGTCTCAAACACCAGGTGTTTGTTTGGACTTGCAACACTTGTTATGATGTAGGTTAATTATTCAGCATTACTTAACCATTGTATATTAGATACATACACCCACCATCCCAAAATGTGGGTGAATAATTTTGAATCATGCCTGTTTAATAGTTGCTGAAGTAGCAATTACTATTAAGATGTTCCCCGACTAAACCGGCCAAGGTTAATCCAAGGTTGACAATTTCAACAAAATCCGTGGCATTATTGGATGATATTGGATGATTTCGCTATGAAAGGGGCATAGTTCAGTCCCCCTCATTGTGGCTCAGGATCTTCTCTGGGAGAATGCCATGGCAGAGAAACTTCACGACAAGGCGCGGCCGGGCCCCGGGCAGGGGAGATGGTGACGATTCGGCGTCGGGACTGGGGTGGTAGCGATTGGGAGTGGCTCCCAATTGGTGGGATTCCTATTGGATTTGACATCAGAATTAGTGGAAGAATAGAAGAAACATAACAAACCCATGTGATCAAGCTGGAAGCAAAGTGACCGGTTGTTTTTGGAGTTGACATGACCCATGCATGGGAGGGTTAAGTATCTGAAAAAAGGACCACTTGGTCTATATCCAACATTATTATCCACCAAAAGTGGTTGAAGACTATGCTATGATTTTTGTGGGTCTGCAGGTACACCATGTTTGAGCCATTCTCAAAACAGGCTTTCCTGGTACACTCTTGCAAGCTGGTTGCCACATTGAAATATAAAGAAAATTGATGTTTGCCCGAGCCCTACTGGAGCCAGTTCGAATCCTATCTTTACCCAGTTCCATCAAGTAAGCAGATTAGTGATAAACCCAAGTATAGATAGGATTAGAGATGGTTTTGATGGTGTTTCCCCAATAATAGGAATGGTGGTTTATACCCATCATATACTATCTATAAACCTCCAATGAGTGATGTTTTTTTTCAGAACTTCTTTCCAACGAAATCGGGGTGGTTTGCGATGTTTGGAAAGTTGCCGTGGGAGAAAACCCGCACCTTAAAATTGTTGGTAAATGGAGGTTCAACCCTCCAAATATGGGTGCAATAGGTCTCTTAGAAATTCTGGACATCTAACAAATTGCTGGTTGGTGGTGACTGGAACATGGAATTTTCCTGATTAATCTATGGTTCATCTATGGTTAATCTATGGTTAATAATGGTTAATCATTGGAATAACAATATATCTGGTTGGTGGTGACTGGAACATGATTTATATATATATATATTTATTGTTCCATTCAGTTGGGAATAATCTCCATCATTTTTCAGAGGGGTAGGTATACCACTAAGTAGATTGTCATGTTCATGGATTTTAATGGTAAATTTTGTCACATAATACCAACGTTTTTGGGGTGCAGTAATCAAGTTTGATTCATACCCATGCATGTCCTGTGCCCCTGGTTGTGCCCCTGGTGAACATCAAAACAACTGTTCAATGGAAATTCATCCTGTTCAAAAATAGACTGTAGGTACTGATCAATAGTAGCCATATGGAGATTTCCATAAAAAAATGGTGGGGTACCCTTAAATCATCCATTTCACTCATAGAAATGGATGATGGCAAAATATACAGGAAAACCCGATCAATTTGATGGTAAAAACCATGGTTTCCGGTTAAGATTTTCCCTTAAACCAATCCATTGAATTTCAGGAAGACCCCATCAATTACTACCGAGATGCCGAGACGCCGAGGTGGTGGCCCATTTCGACGTGCGCCGACGGACTGAAATCCTGAACCAACGATTGAGTTAGAGCCCAAGGGGATGATCTCGAGATATCCAGATCCATTGGGACTAACAGTTAGAGGGTTAATGATGGTTAGTAGGATGTTAGTAGTGGTTAATGGATGTCCATGATGTCAATGGTAAATGATGGATTGTACTTCATGATCAATCATCTAACCATGGGGTTAAATGGTAACAATGAGGTTAATGTTAGTTAATGGGTTACCACTGGTTACCATGAGGGTTAATGATTTGGACAAAATGATTAGTAGTGGTTACCATGAGGGTTAATGATTTTGACAAAATTTTGGTGAATGATGGTTATCATCTAAATTTACCGTTTATTATTAATGATCAATGAGGGTTAATGATGGTTAGTACAAGGTGGTGCCCCCCCTCCAGTTATAAATGGGTTATAATCCCATTAATTAACATTGGAGATACTTTGGAGATATAACACGTCTAAACCATAGTTATTGGACTTATAAACCAACTTAGCTAACTATGGGGCACCACCTTGTAGATGTTAGTACTGGTTAATAGATGTCAATGGTAAATGATGGATTGTACTTAGTGGTAAATTATGGAAAATTGCTGCTGTAGTTAATGATAGTTAATGATAATGGTAAATGATGGTAACCACTAATGATGGTTTGTAGTACCGATCAACAACATTTAGTAGATGTTACCACTAATGGTACCAATCATTTACCACAACATTTAGTAGATGTTAGTAGTGGTTAATGGATGTTAATGGCAAACCATGGTTTGTAATTAGTGGTTAATTGCTACTGTAGTTAATGATAGTTAATGATGGTTAATGGGTGGTTAATGATGTTAATGGGTGGTTAATGATACTTTAATGATACCTTTAATGATACATTAATTCCATGATGTTAATGATGTTAATGACAATTTAATGATGTTAATGATACCTTTAATGCCATGTTAATGTTAATTAATTATGGCGACTTATGATGAAATTTTCATGGAAAATTCGCCCAAGAAGGTAATCATCAACAAATGGCTGGAAAATCCCCCATAGATGATTTTCCCACGAGACAGGCTAGGTGATTTTCAATTGCCATGTGGAAATTACCGGAGGGTACCCTCTGGTAATGACTAACATAGCTATTGAAAATGGTCATTTCTAATGGGAAAACTCACTATTTCTATGGCCATTTTCAATAGCTATGTTAAATGACCGGAGGGTAATTCATAGATATGTGCAAAGCAACCCCACTTTTTTCGAGCTTTTCCCAAACAAAATGGACGGGTTTGGATTCTGGAAAGCATTCCTCAATATACAACATATGGGAAATTGGAAAAGTGTCAGACGTATGTGAATTGTAGGAAAATTTGCCCACATGCAGTGGTTCCAGTTGATATGATGGCTCAAGTTGGTAAGTGGCACACAAGTGTTTATTCCCATTCATCAACTGTATTTTCCAGTTTCAGGTACTACATGGTACTACTATCTGAATGTCAGGATGGTAGAGACTCCCCTTATGTTGGGCATCCGAAAATGGGGTGCAACAGATACTGTGTGCAGCGAGCCTAGATCATGCGCACAGAAGGAGCCTAGATCACTCGACTGCAAATGGATAATCAATGGATAATCAATTGGACCTTGGCTACGTGATCACCATTGTAACATATTGTAACCATGCAATGCATTTACACCATGCATCACTATCACCATTTGTGAACCATATGACCATGTACATGATCACACTGAGTGTGAAATGTTTGGCATGCTCTTTTGAACAGAAGCATGATTTCCAACCCTCTTCTGTATTTCAAGCCCCAATTGTGGTGTCAGTTCCAAAGGATTGTTGATTTGGTGGGGAAAGTTGGGAAAAATGGCTCTGCAGGTCAGCAGAGTGTTGATATTTTCTGTCTCAAGAGAATCCATGACCATCATGACGATTGCCGTGGGTAAACTTGATGAATGGTGCATGGGTTGATTTGCCATGGCCATCAGGAAGCTAACCCCCCAATCAAACCAACCAGGGGTGGATAAATTTTGGATGAAAAATATCTCGATGGAAGAAATACTGCACCACCTTGGATGGTCCAAAACCTATACCCTCTAGTAATTTAACATAACTATGGAAAATGGCCCATTTATAGATGATTTTCCCATTAAAACCTCCATTTATAAGGGATTTTCCATGGCTATGTTAAATAACCAGATGGTAAATAACTGGATGTATAACTGGATGTAAAAACCACCGTTTTCAACTGCAGGAATTCGCCACCATCCACCGTACCATGCCACTTTGAAGATGATTCTGTTTGCGTCTCGAAGGTCCAGCTTCACTGCCAGGCTATTCCCTGGACTATTTGCACACCTTGGGAGAGCACGTGAGGTCCGGTAACTGCTGTGACCCGCAGATGCTCACGGGTGAGCAATGGGATGCTTCATTCTGATGTAGCACCTTTGGAAAGTGTTGTACCTACAATTTATGGGGTTCCTATGAAGGATGAATTCATGTTCCTTCCAGAAATTCTAGGAGTTGCTGTATCTTCCCTTTTTGGCACTTGGCATCCAACGAATGCCTGCATAGGCATCTCTACTCGGTGCGCTTGGAGAGGACCACGGTGTTTTTTTCGGAAAATAGGCTCAAACCATGGGTTCGCCTGAAAATGGAGTATACCACGGATAACATTTTAACAGGGAACATGATGATTCACTAGCAGATGTAGGGTTGTTTCCCTCATTTTTTAGGCAAACCCAACAAGTGGATACCAATGGTGTATGAATCATTTTTGGGAGCCTAATTTGATGTTTAGATTCCATCTTGAATTTGCAAAGTGATGTTGCCCATAAATCTCTGATTCTCTGCCTCTATCTATTTGGATTTGATTTCCGTAGCAGAAAAAAAACATTGAACATTATTAAAAGTCAACAAATGAACCCCACATACATCCAGTTGTTTTGCGGCAAAAACAGGATGATCATCATCCTCATTACCTTGGAACTGGGCGTGCGGAGCCATAGCTCTGGTGATTCGCTGCAGGAGTTTGACCGGATGTGAAGGGTAGAGATGGAAATCCACACCAAAAGTGTCGGAAAATGATCTACAAATGCAAGGTAATAACATGTTAACTTACTCGGAGGCACATTGTTTTTGATTTGTTTTTGTATGTTTTTGTTGGTACCATTCTGATGGGTCAGAATAAAGGATAGATACTACCCCGATCATCCCAGATCTATCCAGCTAGCGTGTTCTTTTTGAAGGGTACCGTAACTGAATCTTCAATGGCGAAAATCATTTAGGAGTTTAGCACTTGCCTTCCGTTCAGTACTGATTTTGGTATGGGGTTGCCTATATTTGTAAGTGATGTCAACAATTTGAGAAGTGGGAAGAAAAGGGCATAAAGGCGCCAATAGAAAATCAGATGACGTAAACTTGGATACAGAAGCCAAAATATGGTTCGGGAAAATGTATTGGTTAGGTGGTAGTCTTAAGGGGTTGTGCTTCCTGGTGTAGATCGCAGATTATACTAATCCAAGATAATCCAAGCGTAGAAGCGGTGGCACAAGGTTTGCAGCACTCTAGGAGGAATATATACAGTATGCTTGAGCTGTGGTGCCATTCTTTTCTCCATCCAGACCACTTAGCAAAGGCACTTCGTCCAGAATTTCTCTGCTGGCAATCCCCACAAGATCGACATCCCCAGCGAAAACTGCTCCTCTGAATCTGAAAGTTCTTACTTTTATGAGTCAAAACACATTTCGATTTCATTAATTTCCTGATAGCACCAAAAAAAGTGGTTGGTGGTTTGGAACATGATTCTTTTCCATTCAGTTGGGAATAATCATTCCAACTGACGAACTCATATTTTTCAGAGGGGTAGGTCAACCACCAACCAGCTATAGTTAATAGATAACCTAGATAACTATAGTTTGAACTGAATCATATATCATATATATATATACGTATATAACTATAGTTATAATTTGGTTGTGTTAAATAGCTATAGTTGGTTAAAGGGGTAGGTATACCACCAATCGTTTGCTAATGACATTTTAGGTATCCCAGACATCCCATCCAGCGCACGCTCTCCAGGTTGGCCTCATCAGCCTTTTTGGAGAACAATTCTCCCCACATGGTGCACTGTGCGGCGATCCAGCTTGGAATGATTTGGAATGTTCAGATTTCATCCATCTTTGGGAAACTCCAATGCAACAAGCCATGGAAGTGATATATATATATATATAGTAAATATATATAGTATATATATACTATATACTATATACTATATACTATATACTATATACTATATACTATATACTATATACTATATACATATATATATATATAGTATATATAGTATATATGTTTTTTCTTACACTTACGAGGTGGGTGTTCCATTCTTGTCTTAATGATCTGAACGATCCCCATGTCAGGGGTTTATGAATTGGGTCTACTGGTGTTACTACTGGTGCCTCTGTTTGTGGGATGATGTATACAAGGTGGTGCCCCATAGTTAGCTAAGTTGGTTTATAAGTCCAATAACTATGGTTTATATGTGTTATATCTATAGTTAATCGGACTATAACCCATTTATAACTGGGGGGGCACCACCTTGTAGTTCCCTATTCTGATGGTCAAACCTATGCCTTTACCGTGTTTCATCTGCAGAAAACCATGGCGTCCAACGTCCAACTGCGGCACCCGAGGTTTTTAACGGGGCAGAAGCCCCTGGCACCTCCCAACGATGCGTTTTGACGAGAAGAAACAACCGCTGTTTTGAGTGCGTCGTTTCGCAGGGAATGGCTGTTGTTGCAGATGTATCTTCAACAGCCATTCAAGCGGAAAATGTTGGGCCCTATGATTCTCATGATTTGTGACCAAACAAAAAAAAATGGAAATCCAGCCAAGCCAATCCATGAAAAAACATGGCAAATATGCCACCTGAGGCCGGTTCCCCAAGTTTCTCCAACACAATCAGTCTGGGGAAAATATTGCAACCTTTTTTTCCGACAGTGGGAATTATGTTTTTTTTTTAATTTGCCCAGTAAATGAACTGCTGCTATTATATAGAGCCTAAAAAATATAGCGCGATTTTTGGGTAGAACAAACTTGGTTATACTTAGTGTTATCTTGGTTTGGTTGATGGGACACATCTGCCATTTTAAATGAAACAGTTATTTTACCTCTTGCGGCCAATCTGTGTTTGTTTGCACCCGGTCGTTTCCCTTGTGCATTTGCCATGACGGGATCCGGTTGGGTAATTTACCTTCCTGCTTAAAGGCTTAAGATCCTCTTTAAATCAAATCAAAGCAATTTCCAAATTTTCCAATAGGAAAACCACTTTCCAAGCAACATGTGTTGGATTTCCTCTGCATTTTTTTTGGTTTGGTATCCTCCAAGTAATGAGTTTCTATCCATGGGTGCCCAATCCCATAGTAATTTGGTAAACCCAGTAGTAAACCATATTCAATTTCACCTTAGAATCATTCCAAAATGGTACGTAGGTTCATCATTGGGTTTACCTACCACATTATTCATTTCTTTGGGGTCGAGAGAGTGATCTACACATTGACACATTGGGCTTGATTTCACGTGGCAGCACCCCTCGCTCTCTTCGCAGCTGCTTCATCCATCAAAGATATCAATTTAGAGTCAGTCATGACCGATATATATATACATAATGTGTATATATATATATAGATGGTACCCAAGACCTTCATAATTTTTGGCTCCTGTATTGAAGATATGTTTGATCTTTCAAAACAGTTTTTTCCTTTGCACTCATGGAAAGATGATTCCGTTCGACTCAAGTTTTGTTGTTTGGTGGTACAACCACCGGTCAGACAATTGTTCCGTCACCATGCCTTGCACATCCTCCAATTTTTCAACCCAGCAAGAACTATAGATTCATATCACGCCAAAGCTGAGATTGTGTTGCTATCCTGGTGGAAATTTGTAATTCTGGGGGTTCAAGACTATGACTACCTATCCTACTCAATGCAAAGAATCATTGCATGTCAACCCAGAAAATCCCCCGGGCTCATTCAATGACCCCTGGGTGAATTGTCAAAATTGGTCGGATTATCAGAATTCTATGGTGGGTAATTGAGTCGCACATGATTTTCCCGATATTGTAACATTAATACAATCAACTGGAGGTACTATAGGGTAGTATATACCACCATATTGATTTAACTATATAGGATTGTATGGTGGGTATGATAAGAATAGACATCAAGACATGGATAGTTCGTGGCCCATGGATCCGTTCGCGCGTCTTCCTATAGGCCCATCGCCTGCAGGGCTGAGTTGCGTTTGTGAAGAGATCTTAAAAGAAACCCAGCAACAATGGGGGGATAGACCCCAAGAGACTTGGTGATTTTAGATGTGTACCCTCTGGTAAACGTTTACATAACTATGGAAAGATCCACAATTTTGAATGGGAAAATTCACTATTTCTATCTATAAATGGCCATTTCCAATAGCTATTTTGACATAACCAGAGGGTAACAATTTAACTAATGACCTGTCATTACCTGATCTTTGTTGGTGGTTTCAGAAGGCTCAGGGAACGATGTCATGAACAAATGCTGACACTGGGAGTTGCTTATCATTAGTCATGAACAAATGGAAAGCCAACGAAATGGATATGCTATCGATCGCGACCTGCAGCTTGGATTATTTAGCCGGCAGATTTCACCATTGATGGTTGATATATCATGATGTATCAATATATATATATAGATATATATATATAATTGATTCATTTATTTATTCATTTATCTATTCATTTGTGTATACAACGTTTCGACCATTGCACACTTGGGGCTGGTTTCGACATCATGAAACTTGCGCGCAGGCAACAGCAGCGCATCGTCTTCGCGGGACTCAACAGACGAGTGAAGATGTGATTGGTGAATATAGACGATACACCAATAATTGGTATAGACATTATTGTAATATGTAATGATAATGTGATTATAGAATATTATGTAATGATAATAGATATATAGGTGATTGTAGATATATTGGTTAATATATCATGATAATGGTACATATATATATATATATATACATATGTATATATATATACAGACAATACATGTATATATGTATAATTGTAACATTAATACAATCAACTTTGTGTATGTACTGTATATTACACACATTTATACAATGGGTGGTATGTATGCCCACTGTTGATCACAGAGTGATAGGGGTTTAGATACTGCCTGGTTTATTGGGGATTGCATATCCATATGTTTTGACCCTTTTCTAAGAAATTCTAAGACCTATAATTTGTGATGGCAGATGTTTTTTAACACTGCTGGTGTGATCTCATGTGCAGACTGGTTGGATTGTAGTGATATACTTATACTGATGTTTGTTCTTCTTGGGAGGGATTAAATGGGTACTGTACGCAACATACCCAGTAGAAGTCGAACCACCATGTGGCTTGGGGCCCATGGGGTTTTCACGAACCACCTGGAATTTATGTGAATTCTCCATGTTCGCAGCAGAATAGGTCAAAACACCACAGGGCATGAAGTTCTCATATTGTTTAATGGGAGTTTAATGAGGAGGTATTTCTAGTATTTGATGTGGATATAATTCAACATAAATCAACATAATTCAACTAATGTGGTTAAAACAATGCCATAAACTAGCCATGACTGGGAATGGATTATACAACCCATTTATGATTTAGGAGATGGTTTAAAATTGTTTTAATAACTTTAATTGAACATAATTCAGCAATATATGATCCGTTGTTCGTTCACGTTGGGATGGTCAGCCGCTAGGAGCCTCCATTGGAAGATGCTGCTCGGTGAGGTTGAGGTTGAATTTCCAAGTTCTTTGGGTGGTATTTTTTTTTTACCAGGACCCTACAATCACTGAATAGTGATCAGAATGGATGGTTAGGATGGTGTGCAACACTCAACTAACTGACTGGTGCTTTCATGTTGGTCTTATCTTTAATCCTGAAATCGGATGTCATTTTTTGGGATGGGTTTGTGATTCTGTCGGATTATATGTGAAAGACTCTAAACAAACACCACAAGAGATTGGTGTTCGCATGATGTTGGGGTCGCGGTAAGCCCAAGGATACCAGTATCGATGACATCTTGAAGCTCATCGAGGACGGTCCCGGAGCAAGGCGCGATACAGGGATGATCGAAGGTCAATTTCATGCTGTGGTGAAATTGCTGTGGAATTGTCATCAGTGAAGGGTGTTGTGGCCTGAGGATCAGGGTACAATTTCATGCTGTTTGCTGTGTTTCCTGTGATGGTCAATCTCTCTTTATCAGCTGGTCTGTGCCTGCGCCAAAGCTGCCCAGGGACCAAGATGTGGAGGAGTTGTTGCAATCCTTGCAGCCCAAGGAAGGTTATCTTGGGGTGTGCTGACGGGCTGGCTGGGTTTCCCCACAAATGTGTTATATTTATTTACGACTTACCAACCACACAGCTATATGTATATATACATAGATGCTGTACTATATCCATATCAATGACCATACATATACTGTACTGTACTATACTGAACATATCTGTGACATGGAAAATAAAAAACATACTAAGTTACTTGGATTTCAAGCAAGAAAGATGTGGGCCATACGGTTTCGAATTCAACAAGCCTTGGGGAGTTAGCCACCAAATGGATCCAAGTGGGATAAGTAAAGAGGACAACATGTGGTATTTAAAAACGAAACAATATTTTACTCTACAAACCTGGATTTTTCCAACGAATGGAGATGTTTCACAAAAAGAATGGGAAGGTCTCCCTCCTGTCAACGTGGGGGTTTCAAGTAAGTTTTTGGGTCACATGGATTTCTGAGAATTGCTCGTTTTAAGCTTCAAGCATGTCCCTAGCTTCTATCCTGAAAAATCAGATGATGATCCCTAATCAGCTGCCAAGGAAAATCATGCTTTCTTTTCTGCAAATTAATGGTGTGCACCATCACCAAACATTTCTTTGCTCCATTGCCACATGAAAAGTATTTGTTTTAATAATCTATATAGATTGTTGTCATACCAAAATTATCAAGACATGGTTCTCTTAGTCTCTTATTATTACTTCAGTGTTTTGGGAAGCTTAGGTCACTGGATGTCCCTTCCTGGGATCATATTTCTCTACCGGACATGAACGAGTTTCGTTCCTTTTCATGGCCGGAGTGATGCACGATACCAAAGAACCTGCTGATGGAGGATGTAGACCTGCCTTTCACTTGCCATACTTGGGATGCCTGTAGCAACTTGAAACTTTTGTGTATCCTTTCTTTTTGTTAGCTGCAAAAAGTTTCAAATCCCAGCATGATGTTTGATTCTTTGGGATGGTTTTCCAATCTCAGGCCATTCAGTTGTTCTGTATTTGTGAGCATTTGTGGGTAAATGCACCATCTGGAATAGTTTTCTGTGAAACTTTGGGGACTTCCCAAATCTCTGTCGTAACTGGTCCTGCATGGTTTTTCTCTGTCGGGTTGCTGGTCCCAGTCACCTTTGCCGCGGCGTTTGGCTCAAGATATCTCAAGATATGTGAAAACACAGCAGATGTGCAGATCCCTCCCCACCATTCTAGCCTTGAGGCCATTGGGCCCTTGCTGTTTGATTCATGTGTGTAAATGAAAAATGAGGGGAAGACTGGCAGATTTGGTCATTCGCTTGCGAGTTGAAAGCTGAGGAGGAAGCATCTGGAAGTCGGGGCAAGGGAGCCCAGATGATCGAAGTAGTGGCTGGTGACAAGACAGCAAGAAAAGACGAGCTGCAGTCGACCATATTATAGCAACACTTCCCCCCTAATTTGAAATAAATATCCTTTTTTTGTATTGGATCCATTCAAAATCATCACTTGTTGTTATTTGTTTCTGGGGGAAAGGAATAGTTACTCAGACTGAAGATATTTTTCTTGGCGATAGAATTCATCCCACCGCAACTGACAGCAAGAAACTGTTCTTGTATCCCTTGGCCCCGTGCGCCGCGCGGAACGGCACCCTGTGGGCCACGCGGGCTTCAGCCCGCGCGCCATCGCGCCATGCCTCTGCCTGTAGTGCTAAGCAGCTGCGTGGTGGCTTGGATTGCCGAGCCCGCTTTTTTGTTGAAGCAGCAAGAATCCAAGATCTAGAAACATTCGCAAAATGGGGTCCAAGATTGTAAATGGGATGTGTTCACTAAAACAATAACTGGGATTGGTGCGAACAATCAAATTTGTGTTTCAGTTTGGGAGGTACTATAGTGATTGATATGAATTAATGAGAAACCTATCATATTTCATCATATGTCCTTAAAAAAGAACTTTGGAAATTCCTATTCAATCCTATATAGCAGCAAGGCTAACAAACAAGGTACTAACTATCAGAATCAGACTTGAATCTTCAGGATTGTTCAAGTACACGTTTCGTGTGAGTTTCAGTCTTTATTGGGCCGCTTCCTTGGAGAACTGCAGTCCTGACGTGTCGGAGCCATTGCTTGTCAGCCCTTGCCATGAGGCGTAGGAAAAGCCAAAACAAATAAGGCTGGTGCCAACCTACTCTAAATAAATCATTGTCACGATGGATCACAAGGGTGGAATCGATTTGCCTCTATGATCCCTTCTTCCTATTACAAAAACTGCCCTAAATAAAAGAAATAGGATTGGTGTGGCACTTCCGTTTTTTTTGGTTGGGCACAATTGGATTCTTAACTGTGGTAATTGAGAATGATAGGAGAACAGGATGGTGAACCAATGGGTTCAACCCCCTATTGATAAAAATAGAATGCCACCTGGAGGTTTTTTATTAGGGTACCATCTCACAAGTTCTATTTTTTATTTTTATTAATTATTAAGGTTTTCATTGGAATAGTAGGGGAAAGCTTCGAAATCCAGTTTTTGGCAATATTTTATATAGATTTTAATAAGGGTTTTAATCAAGTTTGAGATCGAGTTTTTATATTTTTAATATTGGTGTTTTCATTCGAATAGGAGAAAGCTTCGAAATCCAGTTTTTGGCAATATTTTGTATAGATTTTAATGAGGGATTTAAACAAATTTGAAATTGAGTTTTGTATTTTTATTATTAAGGTTTTTCATTGGAATATTAGGGCCACCCCAATACAAAATATCCGCTAATAATAAAAAGACATCACCGTGTTTACCTTTTTTTTGGGGGGTGGGAATGTTTTAGTAATAGAGAGAGAGGATTATTTAGTGTTTTTCCCCCTCTTGTATATAGGTCTTTGGCAACAATCCCTGACCAGGATGCCATCAGCAATCGCTTGGAAGAGCTTGTGTAGCTTGGCGCAATTTTTTTGTGTAGGTTCGATGGGATGATAAACCTACGCACAGGGAGGCTCTCTTTTAGGTGAATTATCCTTTGAAAGATTGGCAATGAATTTTAGCTGGTCAGCTTAAGGCCACATTCATGCCTTTGGTGTATTACCAGAGGTTGACCCATTCCTGAGTATGTCAATCGCTGTGTAATTATCCAACTTAGCATCGTTAAATGGGTCGGAGACGTCTTCAAAAGAACGACTTGGAAATCTTCGACCATCAATGGATGACCCTCCCTCTCCAAAATTGCCATCCATTTTCCCATTAGAATCATTAGATTTCTGCAGGATATGTTCCAAACATGTCAGGTTCATAGGTTGGTGAATCCAAGACAAATAGAAAAGTGGTTAACTTCGCCTTCGGCAATCAACCATGGCTAGTTGGGAAATCACCCAGAAAATGGAAGGTTAATGGGAAAATCATCTATAAATGTTGGATTTTCCAGCACGTCATGATGTCATGTTTGATTACCGGAGGCTACGGCTATTTTAGTCGGAGAAACTACTTCCCCATCTTTGGGTGGCTACGAAAGAATTTTCAGCCAGACTTTTTTTGTTTCAGGTGTCATTGCCAAGAACTTCATCGCGAAAATCAGACTTTGCAGATGGAGAATGCCTCTCTGTGCCTTGCTATTGAACTATCTGGGTCAACTGTTGCTGGTAGTATATAGATGGTACAAAGTGAGGCCCCCAAGATAGCTAAGTTGGTTTATAACTCCAATAACTATGGTTTATGGTACTTATAACTATATATAGTTACTGGGGCTTCTAAACCCATTTATAACTGGGGGGCCTCACATTGTAGGATATTTTTTAGCTGAAAATGGGAATATGACTAGCTTCGGGGAGTAGAAGTGAATCGAAAGTGGGAGGTGATTTTGTTTACTGTTATGTCAGTGGCTCCGTGTAAAACAAAATTCTTGGGCATCCTCCCATTTCAACAGGACGATAGTCTAACGATTGGGACATGAATGCACAGATCACAAGTAGTTAGCCAACGGGGCTGTTTGGGGTCATGCAATGTGAAAATTTTTGGACACCCCACCGCTTGTGGTGACGTGTTTATGAAATGCCAGACCTGCCGTTGGGATGACTCTGACTGTTATGCTCCCGGCATGGAATGGCGGATCCCCAAGTCACCATGGTTGTTTCATTACTATTCATTACTAATTCATGTTCTAATGACTTGGATGATGCAAGGGGTTGCCCCTATTTTGGGACTTCTTCATATAATATTTGAGGCCCCTTGCGAACAAAACAACGTCAGGTTTGCAGTCACAGTCTGACTCTGTAGCAGATGTAGCAGCTGTACCATTTCGATCTAGCAGCTAGCATTTCAATCCACTCATTTCTCACGCTCCTTTCACCCTCCAAATCTTCTCAACATCCTCGATTCTCGCATCAAAACTTGAATGTGCATCCCAGTTAGAAAGTAGTGACTGAATAACCCATCTGAAATTGGGGAAACCCACCGTTTAGTTCTGAAGCCCAAACCAACTAGGATTCACTGACTTTCAATTTTCAAAGGCTGGACGCATACTGGGTGACCCGTACCAGAAATATCCCACTGATCTCATATGCATAGTCAAAATCCACATTTCCAAGTGGTTACACGTCCATGTTTTCTGGTTAAACTATATAGAGGCTTAATTCAGGACCTTGTATAATCTCGTATATGTTCATTCAAAATAACTTAAATAACTTAAATCCATCATGCCAAGTTGATCCCCAAGTTGATGGTTCCCCACATAACCTCCCCACCGTGGGCTCTGAGGAGACTGCAACAGGCTGGAGCGGCCGATCGAAGACCGCAGGCGGCCTGGAGTCTCCCCGGTGTGTGTAGGATGCATCCTATGTAGTTGGTGCATGTCCCACATAAGTTCCAGATAAAAATCCACTTGACCAGCAAAGTTCTTGCTACGTGCAGGACATGTTCTACCATGTTTTTTCATGTTTTTTGCTGGAGCTATAGATTCTGGCTACGGCTATATAAAAGGTCTTGGGTGAAATGCAATGTTGGATCCTTTTTGTGGGCTATGAATCTCCCAAAATTCCTTTGTTTACACTTCCTGCTGTTTTTATGGCCATAGACTTCACAGTTTATGGGGGTGAACCATCATTTTTGTTGAAAATAAACAAGAAAACAAAATTGTGTTGGTAAACATATAATATTATCATATATTCCTTTGATCTTTGGTTATAAAGCTATTGTATGTTCTATGATCAAACATATACATGATTATTTGATAGTATTATGTGTGTATAATATATACATACATACATACATACATACATACATACATACATAGATACATACATACATACATACATACATATATATAATCATATATAATCATATATAGTCATTTATAATCATATATAATCATATATAATCATATATAATCATATATAATCATATATAATCATATATAATCATATATAGATAGATATTTGTGTATAACCATAGATGATTGGCTTCATACCACATGGGAAAAGATCTGAAAGGTCCATGCAGAAACCTTCTGAGGTTTCGTCTTTAAGCACTTGTCGCAAACCGCGGAAAGCGATATGGCACATGATAAAAGCGAGAACGTGATCTGAAGGTGAAATAAAGTGAAGTATATAATTTAGTTTCCCTCGCCATTTGTGTGTGGTACAGTTGAGGAAATTGAAGCTTATAGATAGCTCATGGGAATAGATCAACATAGATTCCTGCCAAATGAGAAAGAAACTCCAGAACCCTTGTTTACAGTGTTTCAGTGTCTATTTCCCCCACTTCGAATCTGGAAAACGCTGGGTTCCAATGGTCTTTGGCAGCCGGTTAGTCCAAAACACAAGCTTTAAACTCTAATTAGTTGTCCCAGTGCAGCCTTGAAACCTGTCAGTCTGTCAGTCAGTAAAATTCTGATTCCTGATATATCTGGTTGTATGAACCAAAGAGATGAAAAACGATACTGCAGAAATAGAAGGACAGTTCCGAGCGATTTTCCTACCACTCTTTGAAAAAAGAGA
The DNA here is from genome assembly GCA_947184155.2 of Cladocopium goreaui. NCBI lineage: Eukaryota > Dinophyceae > Suessiales > Symbiodiniaceae > Cladocopium > Cladocopium goreaui. The sequence continues at coordinate 217,853 of CAMXCT020006312.1, forward strand.
GCAACGGACCGCTGACCATGAAATGCCGCTGGTGATGATGTGGAGATGGACGGACGATATGGTGAACTACAAAAAAGCGATAACTTTGGCGTCGAGACCGTTTTTTTAATGACCTTTTATGACCCCAAATAATGGTTATATTGGTCAGTTTTCATATTATCCAGTCATCTACATAATATTTATATTATTCATATATTATGCATATATATATATCATATATTATATATTGTATAATAATACACATGTATATATATATATATATATATATCATATATGATATTCCCATGATATCACCTGGTGATATTCCCATGTGCTGTTTTTGGTCCTGGTGACACCTGACCCCCGTTTGTCTTGGAGGTGCCTTTACTGGTGCTGCCTCCAGAGGTGCAAACCTTGGAGGTGCCGCAGCTAGTTTTCCATAGCTATGTGAAAGTACCAGAGGCTTTTTGTGGATATTTCTTTGGTCATGATGAATAGTACTTAATATAATACATATAATTGCATGATATATATATATATTATTATAGTTTATAGTACCGATGAATACTATGCAATGTAGGATATTGATATTTGATCGTCCCATCCCACGAAAATCCCCGACGAAAGCATGATTTCTGGGGGTGAAGGGATTATTTTTTCAGAAAGGGGTGTTGAGAGCGCTAAAAAAACGAAATTTTGGGGATATATAGCCTTGATACTATGGATGGTTTCATGTTTTTTTTGCGCTCACAACAGCCTGTGTAAGTAGGACGAATCATTTGATATACTAAGCAACCAATGTTTGCTGTCTGCTGTCTAACCCGAACTACAAAATCCTCCAACCCGAACTGCACAATCGTCCAACCCGAACTAAATCGCAACAAAAAAATGAAGTGAGAACAGGTACACGGAGAACTGTGACCCATTGCCGCTTTGATTTCTTTACAATTCCATGACATCATGATACGAATGTTTTCTTTTTCTCGGCGACATTATATAGATCCCCGAGAGGCAGCGAACATATGTTTTCAGATGCACCCTTACCCTGGTGTTGATGGTTCGCATTGAATGATGATCAGTTACAGTTACAATGCCCAAATTGCACTTCTGGAAGCAAGAAGGAAAGGTTCAAATCCTCGACGTGTTGAGGAAAAATACCAACTGTATTTTTTGCGTTTGTTTGAAAACACATTTGATTGTCAGTCGATTACTTAAGATCAACCAGATGTATCAGGTAATTTGGCTAACTTATTCATGGATCATTCCCAATTTTACCATACCCAATTCGATAGTCAACATTGGATGCCACAAGGATTTGTCTGACGATTTTTGGAAGACATTCCACTGGTTAGGCAACATTACCCTCTGGTAAACGAATATAGCTATTGAAAATGGCCATTTATAGTTGAATTACGCATAAAAAATGTGATTTTCAGTAGTTATGTTAGTTTACCGGAGGGCACCCCTATTGAAGTGGCCGTTTGAGCTGTATGCACCATCTTTCGACAAACCCACTGACCGTCATGTCCGGTCAATGGAATTAATAGGCGCATGGACCTCTAATCAATACTATTTATAAGCCACACGGACACTAGTAGTCATAATCATAACTGCAAGGAGCAGTTTTATGATGTTGAGGCAAGCGTTCTATTGATTATTGCTAGCACTCAGTTAATCTCAGTTATATTACATCGATCATTAAGACAATGATTCTCACTCATCATTAAATTATTATTACAACAACCCTATCAACCTATATCAGCAATATTAATTGTCAACCATAAATCCTCATTGCCCCAAAAACCTGTGACTGTACTATATTGTACTATAGTGTACTAGTCATAATTTAATCATGATTGTTCTGATTCTTTCCCTACTGTGGATGGACAAGCCATCCTGCACCAGTTGGTGACTATTGGTGTCTATGAAACAGTGTACAAGAATGGGATGATGATGGGATAATAATGGGATAATCGGATAAAGCGCCTACCAACTGGTGATACCTGGATTTCGCAACCATCCGCAGTACGTAGTAACTTGGCTGAAAAAACCTCAATCAATCATATTCTCCTTGGTTTCCCATCATTTAAATAACCAGATGGTATATCCATCAATATCCCAGTATTATCCCATCATTATCCCATTATCAGAATTATCATCCCTATAAACCATATGAAAAACCATAGGTTGTTTCATGTTAAATAACCAGCTGGTATATCTACCATAAACTAACCACGTAGAATTCAGCCACTGAAACATCACTCGACATCTGTGGATCCCACCCAGGCCCGAGTGAAGGAGGTCTTCTTGGAGCCCGAGCAATCCATAGAGCTGCCCAGTGCCGCAGGCAACGCAGCGTGAGTGAAAAACGCAGCACAACAGCAGTGACTAGTTCTTTGTTTACAATATAACATATGTATATATATATGCATGTAATATATATATATAGTATATATATATATATAAACATATTTATATATATATATATCACATTTCTGTGATGCAACAGGGTTTAATACATGTAGATTAATAATCGCAGGTCCGGCCCATCGAGTCCCAGAGAACTCGTTGGGTTGGTCTGGATTTCTCCATACTTCACATTTTAAGCAGGCGGATGTCCAGATTTCATCCTAGGTCAAAGTTATCAAAACATCAAATGGATGGATTATGAATTATGAAATCGATTACTGCATATGTATGTATATATACATACATACATACATACATACATACATACATACATACATACATACATACATAGATAGATAGATAGATAGATAGAGAGATAGAGAGATAGATAGATAGATAGATACATACATAGATAGATAGATAGATACATAGATACATAGATACACAGATACATAGATACATAGATACATAGATACATAGATACATACATACATACATACATAGATACATAGATACATAGATACATAGATAGATACATACATACATACATACATACATACATGCATACATGCATACATGCATGCATACATGCATACATGCATACATGCATACATGCATACATGCATACATGCAGACATACAGACATACAGACATACAGACATACAGACATACAGACAGACAGACAGACAGACACACACACATACATACATACATACATGCATACATGCATACATGCATACATGCATACATGCATACATGCATACATGCATACATGCATACATGCATACATGCATACATGCATACATGCATACATGCATACATACATACATACATACATACAGACATACAGACATACACACACATACATACACACACATACACACACACACATACATACATACATACATACATACATACATACATACATACATACATACATACATACACATATACATATACATATACATATACATATACATATACATATACACGTCACAAGTTTTCCCCTTAGATCCCTTAGATGAACCTCTGGTTGTTTGTTCAAACCAGGCCCATCACCGGATACTTCCATCATGCTGTCCGGGGACCCGGAGGATTCTGCTCAGCTCGGTGTAACTGGTGGTCGATTTCACGGGTTTCCTCGATGATTTTGGGAGTTGCAGGCTAGTTTTAACATGTTGTGTATATATGTTATAATATGTGTATATATATATATTATAATATTTATACATGCATATAATTATATGTATATATATATATAGGTGTTATAATATATATATATATATATGTTACAATATTTATATATGTTACAATATATATATGATACATATGGAAACGGTTTAGAATTGTTGAGTAAAACAATGATAATCAGCACAAAGGTAGGATAGAACCTCAATGTCTTCAGTCGACTTAATACGTCTGAAATAGACGGCACAAGTTTGTATATGGCCGCTGAATGACGGTGCTATGGTCGGGGTCATACTCGTTGGTTTGATGATTTTACTAATGTACCGTATGAAACTGAGATGAACTGAGACTCGTGCTCTTAACCACGCAGTAGGTTGGGGGATGATTGAAGGTGAACTGGGCACTGCGACGAAATGCCCAAAGCTGCGACGAGTTTGGCTCAAACGACGACATTTCAGGTCTCAGCTGAGATATGTTTGACATGTTATACTCAATGATGGTGACACTCTGCATCCACCCTTTCCAACACTCAGAAAGGATCAAAGAGCTCAGCATTTGAAAGCCACAATATCTCTTGTAAAATGACTCACCATCAATCAGCTCGAATTTGGATTTGACGCCCATTTACCCCAGCAGTTCTTGATAAACTTGCCATTCATTCTTGATCAAATCCTCATTCTTAGAGTGGAAGTTGTAATTGATCCTAGTTGCGCTGGTGAAATCCCAATTTTGCCATTGGTACAATCTTATTAGTTTGTGAAATCATGTCCGTAGTTTTGAAATAATTCGTCTGACAAAATCCTAATTGGCGAGTTCAAACAATCCCACAAGAGATCCCAGCTATCCATGATTCACTGGGTCAGACCCACCCACATCTTTGATATCTTTGGAGATAACAATGGTTATAGTTAACCCACTATTATTTAGACCCACTTTTTTAAAAAAATGATCTTTGGTTAACTAACCCCCTATCTATAGAGTTAAGCTATTGAAATCACAAGGCGACCACCTCCCATGGCCACTCCGCCATGGAGACAGTGCTGGGCTGCAAGAGGACTCTGGAAGCTTCCGACAGCAGTGTGGAGCAGCTGAAGGCCGTCCTGCAGGAGACTTTGGTCGAGATCTAGGGGGATCTGTTGGGATTTAACTTGGTTTACCCTCTGGTAAATTAACATAGCTATGGAAAATCACCATTTTTAATAGGTAGATCAACTATACATGGGCCATTTTCAATAGCTATGTTAAATTATCAGAGGGTAACCATGTTTAACCATGAAAAATGAACCAAACATGGTGATTTCATGGTATATACTGGTGATATTTGCTGGCTTAACTTCGATTCGACATGATTGAAGCAACAAAAAAATGGGGATCTCGCTATTCGAGATGATCTTCCCCTTCATGGGATATGTTGAGATGGCGGGATGTTCTGGATCTTTGAAAAACTCAACACAAGCGGAGCCAAGGCCTGAGAAGGTGCTCAAACGACCAGGAAAAAAGTTCACTTCTATTTTTGAGCCTGTAAAGTCTGCGTTTTTTTTTGTAAGAAGCCACATATTTTGGTTTTGAAACAGAACCACTGAAAGCTCCAATATTAGTATTAGTCGTTTTTTGAGATGCGAAGCTCTGCCAGTTTCAATGCCGTTTCGGAATGGGGAACAGTGTCACAATTTCCTTCCGTTTCGGATGGTATATGATAGCCTTGGATAGGTCCATGTTTTTCCGGGTGGTTGCAGGTTTCCTGAAGCTCCTCCCCAAGGAATCCTCCGTTTGTCCCAGTGTTTTCAAGGGATTTTTCCATGGCTTTTCTGGTCTTTCCTTGGCTTTTCCCGAGGAGCTGCGAAATCTTGGAGAGTTGTCCACCAAAGTGTTGGCCGAGACAAAGATTGGCCTCGCGGTGAATCAGCTCAGCAAGGTGCGTCAGCTACTCACCGGGACGCAGGGTGGTTTTGCGTGGATTTCGTGCGGTTTTATCGTAAAACATCCATGAAAAAGAAAGATTTTAACATGGTTTAACTGTAAACATTGGTGATTTAATGGCTAGGTCAATCTTGGATGGGTAGTTTAACCCTTTAGTCTTTTGGTATCAATGGGATTATCTACTAAAGAGCTAAGAATTTAATTGTTTGCAGGGTATCTAAGATTGGCCATGATGCCATATACTGGTGATCTAGTTACTTAGCTTCTGGTGTCATCAAACGTGGCTGGAAAATGCCGTGAGCTATGGCTGGAGGTTTTTTGTGGCACAATCATAGACACTACCCTCTGGTAATTTAACATAGCTATTGAAAATGGCCATTTATAGTGGATTTTCCCATTAAAAATGATGATTTTCCATAGCTATGTTAGTTTACCAGAGGGTAAATGGTGGATTCCCAATTGCCACGTTTGATTACCGGAGGGTAATTTGAAACAATCATGTGATGCCAAAACCTTTGAGTCAAAATGTGCTCACCGTGTTCACCATCTTTTTTTTTCCATGAGAATCTGTGACACAGATTAAAGTTGTTCCTGCCATTCTGCCCCCTGAATCCAGCAACTGAATCCATGTTTTTGGATTTGTTTTGGGTTTTGGACAGATTCAGGCCAGTCGTTTCTTTAGTGAAATAGCTGGCGTTACTGGCGTTCATGTCCATCCCAGAGGCAATTCACCAGCAGTGATGAATTTAAATGGGAACACCTACACGAACTGAAGCCACAGGCAAGATCACATGAAAGAAGTGCAAGAATTCGCAATCATCCGTATGATATATGATAATGCATGTATGCACCTGTATGTAATATATTTGATTTATACATAAGATACCATTATATATATAAGAGGCCCTTCAACTAAAGATCACCTTAACAAATTCAAAAGCGTTGATGCACTCGAAGACTTATTTGTTTGCTGAGTGCGGGGTTACGGCCCTGCAGGCAAGTCATGGAAGTGAGGAACTTCGCGACATGGCCAAGTGCTTGGTGCAAGACTGGAAGCAGCTGCATCGCAAGAGGAGGGCCCAAGGGGCATATTTTGAGGGGAGAGCTGAAAAGGTGACCCGGGAATGTAACATGGGTAACATAGCGGAATGTTGAAAATCACAGAGTTTAACTAGTTGAACTCATCGAACTATGTGCCATGTATTGCCATTTTCGAAATAATAAGTTATATACCCTATGTTGCCCTTCAATTGAATGGGAGTTTAATATGGCTGCAACTCACATTTTTCTAGGTCTGGATCAAGGGTTGAAACATCCGGAGGAGATCCAGACCGATCCATGTGGATCACAGAACGACCCAGATCCGTTTTTTTGAGCCACAACAATTATGGAGGTTTCCTAAAATAGGGGTAACCCCTAAATCATCGATTTTGATAGGATGTTTCCTTATATTTTTTGGGTACCATCCGTTTGTGGAAACCTCCATGTTTTGTTTCAAGTACTGTAGCAACATTTGGGTGTTTACCAGTGTACCTGTCAAAAAATGCAAAATTTTCTGGACAAGAAAATAGCTCTCCTGTAAATGGAGCTTGATCCCGCTTGTCCAGATGAGATTTTCAATGAAAAGCAGCAGAAATGGTGGTTATGATCTTATGGAATGATCACAATCTGCCTTGCTTTGGTGCTTAGAGTAGCCAGCAACTAAGAATTGATTGTCGACATTAAAGTTGGCACATTGCAGATTTGCAAGTTATGCCGGGTTCCCCATAGATGGATAGGATACTGTACTATAGATTGAACAGATAGGATAGGTAGATAGAGCGAAAATTTGGTTCCAACAAGATATATACATCGGTTTGTTGGTGCGCCTTTCGTTTATCCCTGCATTGCTACTCCGAACCGAAGCAGCTGTAACCCTCCTCCAACAGACCCTGCAGGAAAGGCGTCGCTGAAAGCGAGAGCCCCAAGAAAGCTGCCAGAGGGGCACCAGTCGCGCCTGAAACTCCAAAAAAAGCACCTCCAGCTACTTGACGCCAATGTGCAAGGTGAATTGGTTGCTTTGGTGATCTTTGGGCCATTTTGATAGGTTTTGATCGCGTAGACTATCCAATCTTGACTAAAATTGATGTTTGTGGTGGTCAAGATTAGCCATGGTTGCTTGGGACTATCCACTGCACGTACCACTGAACCCTTGATGTTGTGATTTGTTTGAGAACTGTTCAAAATAATCTATGACCAAATTTCTGAGTCCTTTGATCATTCTGATCCATGTCAATGTTTGCTGTTTCACCCCATGACCCCCAGTTTCAGGAGCCAGGCTCCTTGTTTAATTCGTGGTGCCCTCACGGCAAACGATCCCAGCGGACTCTAGCAGAGGTGACTGGAGCCAGACTCAAGGTGCTCGAAAAACTTCAAGATGCTTTGAAGGTGGGGCTAGCCCTGGAAAACACGTTGTTTTTAAGGGCACCATCAGGTATGTATGTATATATGATTCAAGTATCAGAATCTACATGCACAAGAATGTTGATTAAAACTAAACATGCACAAATTGACAAGTTCCGTCAAACCTTTTAGCACCAAACTCGCATGAAACCTTGAAGGTTACTATAGTGGAGGCTTTTGGAGCTGAGATCATTTGTCTGCATGTCCATTCAACAAAACTTTGGAGCCTATGCATTCACCAGCCAAATCATCGGAAATGTTTCCACTGGTTCTATTATAGAGAGAATCCTCAAATAGTCTCCAGCTGCTGGTTTCAAACATGATGTTTCAGAGATTCAGAGGGTTGAAAATAGCAGTGTTTAAAATGTGGAAAGAAGGTAGTCCCATTCTTCCGAAATGTGCATTTTTTGGAGGGCTGCATCTTTTTTCAGAGGCGATCTTTTCCCAGCAACCTGGCTCAAAGACTTTTCTCAAGGGGGTTTTCTCAAGGGGTTTGGAAGGTTTTGGCTGACCCAGTGAATCGCCAAGCTGCTTCCAGGAGGCATCGCTTCGTTGTGGTTCAGTCGAAGCTGTGTCAGTTGAAGATTTTGCCGGGCAACTCGAAGAGGAGCCACTGTCGACGATTTAGCTGTTCCAGTTCATGCCTTGGCTGATGGTTTTTGATCTATTACCCATATGCTCCATGTATGGTATAATTACCATTAATTACCTACATGACTGGGTGATTTTTAGGGCAAATGTTTGCAAATAAAAATCATACATGGAGCATTTTTTTGTTATATGGGATGTTATGGGTTTCTCCTTAAACAGAGATCCCTTAAAGAGTGAAGATCATGACTGGTCACTGCATACATCGCTGATCCAGGGGTGGTAGGACCTCAGAGGTGACTGAAAGGTTACCATCTGGTTATGACTAACAGTTTGCCATGAAAAATCACCATTTTTAATAGGTAAATCATCTATTTCTATGGACCATGTTCCATGGGTATATTATACGCTTGTTCAATGGTGCTCTGTCAACCCTGCTGGTTTCTATGATATACCACTCAGATTGGCCATGGGATGGAGCGGTCACCGGCTGATTCGCAAGGGCAGAAGAATTCATGAGAGATATTCCCATGGAAATATGCTATCAGATATACCCGGTAGGTAAGGGTTCATCCCAGCGAGTTTCGCACTTCCCATGGATCCATGGATCCTTTCAGGGTTCATCATGTTCATCCCAGCCCTACCAATGGACCAAAGCCTCCAGCCAGGAGCTGCACCGGAAGTTTGCTGTCATGGAGCAGGCTGAGAAATTGCAGCTTGGTGGAACATGTTCGATGTAAAGAAAAAAATATGTCACTCACCCGGTGACTGATCCCAGCAACAAAAAAGGAAGATATGATGAGCTATGGGTCTGGGCATGGGTCAAATTTCAATAACCAGCGCAGAGACTGTTTGTTTGTTCTTGAGAGTTCTTCATATTGAGTGTCTATTTCTTTGTGGTTCTCACATTCGCCCAAGCCCACATGATCTAAAGCCAACAACATCAAGTTTCTAAAGGGCAGTCCATTAGTTCTTGTTGGGAGATGTATCACCTTGGATGCAGGGGTTTCCTCTAAAGGGACCTCCGGACCTCCACGCAAGAAATCATCAGTCTCGCTGATGGTTTGAGACATTTCGCCTGGAGATAGCAGGTACATGAACCAATCCCGCACCATCCTGTTCAATCTCAAAGACCCCAAGAACCGGACCTTCGCTTCAAAGCTTCTTGCAGGCGGTCCGCAAAGTCAGGCTGAGGGGTAAAAAGATAGGCGACTTCACAATGACCTCGCTGGAATTGATGGTTACCCTCTGGTTATTTAACATAGCCATGGAAAATCACCATTTTTAATAGGTAAACCCAGGTAAACCATCTATAAACGGGCCATTTTCCATGGCTATGTTAAATAACCAGAGGGTAATTAGTAAGGTAAACCACCGCAGAATGGACTGATTTTGACAAGATTTCGGACGTGTTGCTAAGTTGCCTAGATGGGTTAGCTGTTATTTCTAAGACATGGCTTTGTATCGAAACGAGGCACATCGTATACACTGTATACCCCATGGCCATCAAAGACTGGCTCAAAAATGTCGCTGGCACGGAGACAATGAGAGTTATTCTGCTAGTCAAGCATCGAAAATCAGTTATTTGATGTTATTTGTACTAGTCAATAAGCTCAATGGTTTTGAGCGAATCACACATGTTGGTGTATTGTTAGTGGTTTTGAGTCATATAATCAGAATATACTGTATGTATATATACATATATAATCGTAGATATATATCATTATTTACAATATATATATATATATACAAATTACGTATAACTATATATATACACCAGTAGTACCGCACAAGGCGGTGGCGGAAGTTTCAGAATAGGAAACCTATAGGAGACGTTGGTTGTTGTGAATCACGGATGGCAGAGCGAATCCACTGATTGAACGAAAGGTGGTTGGAGTTGTGTTTGCTGGAGTGGTTGCAATGGTTGCAGTGGTCACCTCACCCACAACTGCTGGATGTAGTGTGATGTACCGCTAACTGTAGTTGTAGTTGTAGCGTAGTGGAGTTGTAGTTGTGGTGTAATGTAATTAGTGTAGTGTAGTTGCAGTCATATAGTTGTAGTTGTAGCAGTAGTAGTAGTAGTAGTTGTTGTTGTAGTTGTTGTGTAGTTGTAGTCGTAGTTGTTGTAGTTGTAGTTGTTGTTGTAGTTGTAGCTGTAGTTGTTGTGTAGTTGTAGTTGTCGTGTAGTGTAGTTGTAGTTGTTGTAGTTGTAGTTGTTGTAGTTGTTGTTGTTGCTGTTGTTGTAGTTGCAGTTGTAGTTGTAGTTGTTGTTGTTGTAGCTGTAGCTGTAGTTGTTATAGTTCTAGTTGTAGTTGTTGTGTAGTTGTAGTTGTAGTTGTAGTAGTAGTTGTTGTTGTTGCTGCTGTTGTTGTAGTTGTAGTTGTAGTTGTTGTAGTTGTAGCTGTAGTTGTTGTAGTTGTAGTTCTGCTTGTAGTTGTAGTTGTTGTGTAGTTGTAGTTGTAGTTGTTTTAGTTGTAGTTGTAGTTGTTGTTGTGGTTGTTGTTGTTGCTGTTGCTGTTGCTGTTGTCGTCGAAGTTAGGGTAGTTAAGTTAGTGAAGTTAGTTAAGTTAGTCAAGTTAGTTAAGTTAATCAGTGTCTACTTTTTCGACATCGTAACGTCAAAAAAGGCTCAAAACCCTCAGTTTTTTACACTTTTGACTTCGAAATGTGCTTCGCGCCACAACGGCGTGCACTTTTTCGACATCTGAACCTCCAAAAGTGGTCCGAGAATGGTGTGTTTTGTACATTTTGACTTGGAAATGTGCTTCGCGCCACAACGGCGTGCACTTTTTCAACATCGCAACTTCCAAAAGTGGTCCGAACCCCTAGTGTTTTGTACATTTTGACTTGGAAATGTGCTTCGCGCCACAACGGCGTGCACTTTTTCGACATCTCAACTTCCAAAAGTGGTCCGAGAATGGTGTGTTTTGTACATTTTGACTTGGAAATGTGCTTCGCGCCACAACCGCGTGCACTTTTTCGACATCTCAACTTCCAAAAGTGGTCCGAAGCTGAGGTGTTTTGTACATTTTGACTTGGAAATGTGCTTCGCGCCACAACGGCGTGCAATTTTTCATCTCTCATCTGGCCAGCTGGCTCCGCACCCGCCGCTTTAGCGAGCCTACTTTTCGACCCTCCGGGGCCACAAATCATTGGAAAAACACAGTGTTTCGCGACTTTCCTACCTTTTCGCGCATCTGCATCTTCTTTCTTCTGATCTTTTCTCTTCTGACTCTTCTCACCTCTGCTTTTCAACTGTCCATATTGTCGGAAGTTTCACTTCTAAACTTCCTTCGATTATGTATTTTATATTGTTCATATGTATATACATAATATTACATGAATATAAAATATAATTCTATTATATGAATGTATGTATATGTGTATATATATACATATATACATATATACATATATACATATATATATATTATATCGCCTTTCATCCCTGAAAAGCTTCCCATTCACCACGGGGCACTCACTGGACGTGCAGCGATTGTTGACATTTGGTGGTTTCCATGGGGGATCCCCAATAGCTGGATGGTTTACGGAAAATCCGGGAGAAAAATGGATGGTTTATAGGGGTACCACCATTTTAGGAAACCCCTAAACCATCCATTTTTCTAAAGAATATGTACCTACACAACCCCTAAAATGGTAAAATAAAATGGAGCTCCCAGCCACAGCTGGCTTCGTGTTCCTGGTCAGGCGAATTGTCTCCGTCGCAGCTACCCAGCATGACTAGTGAAGCTCGGCATTTGATGTCCGATGCCAGGCTGCTGGAATACTAAGAGACTCTCAAGAACTAGCTATTCACATCTCAACACGTCATCAATCCGGAGAATGTGTTGAAAATTTAAATGACATCAAGTATCTCCAAGTCACATCCACGTCGGCTGGTTTTTTTGCATGATTGAGCAGGCTCCTGTATTCCGATGTAAAAAAAACGAATGGATCAAATGGTGGCACTGGCGGCCCTTAGCCTTATAAGTGTCCCTAAGTATAGTATGCTCTTGTAATCCCTTAAACTACAAGTCCCTATACACATGATAATTATCATAGCACTCATACAGACTCACCGGCCGGCACTTTTTCAGGAAGACATGGCCAGCGATCAGAAGAACCAAAGTCGTGCAGAACAGCGGCTGCAAGCGCTGCAAGAGTCTGCCATCAAGGCGCGGCTCCGTGTGCAGTGCAGTGCTTTTTTGACCCAATGGGAGATGGAGATGTTGCCAAATGTTGCCAATGGAACTTCAAGAAATTGATGTTGCCCATGGAAATCATAGCAAAATCATTTGTCAAGCCAAATTTTGGGGTTGGAGGAGAAATGGTCCGTTGCTTAAATTAAATCCTAGTTTTTAAAGCCAACCTGTACAGTAGATGGAAGAACCCAAAGTTTTGAGAAACTTCTTCTGTGGTTACTCCACTCACAAATTGGGATGCTCATAAAAATTTAAGGGCTAACGCCCCCTGCCGCCGACCCCTGGAAAAGAACGTGAAGAAGCGGAGGACATCGTGACCGAGTGTTGTCTTTGGTCGCATGGAAGCGATATATGTCACCATCGAAGCCCAAAAATCGACCGGATGTTTGCATGGTCATATGCAATGCTTTGTGCAATGTTTGCATCAGCACACACCGTTAACGGAAATTTTCGAATTGCCTCCCGATAGGTTGGACGCATTGCGACAAGAATACTGTCGTTATAATGCACATGTTGTGCACAGCATCTACACTGGGCAAACGGACTCTCAAATAGAAGCCGGCATCAAAGACGCGGAGGACAGTTGGCCCGAACATATGCACAATCCACGCATGATGTCCATCCCCCAATACCAAACTCGACGAGCACCGGCTCGAGCCGAGATGGGTGCATCGAACGCATGGACGAAGGAAGCCGACAAATGGACACAAGACTACTTGGCAGACGATATAGTGAGCCTACAGTTTTTAAAGCAGCATCATTACCACCCTTTCAACGCTGAAACTGGTGAACGCGTGCCTTTACGAGGCTGCCAAAGAAATGACGAAAAAGGCCTTTGTAAATCTGAGTTCCCTCGCTCCCAGTAGCTCTGTTCCGCGGCCAAAGTTTTGTGCCCCTGCGAGATGGAAACTCATGGCTTCCCGCAGCGAGGTCGTAAAAATCGTCTTGGAGCTTTGCATGGCCCGTATGGTCACCCATATCTGAACCCGTGCCACCCGGCGATTTTAGCGGCAATGCGTGGTGCAAACAACGATGTCCAAATCCCATACCGCTTGCCGTTCACTTGTGACACCTGCGGCTCCATGCCGTCCATAGCCGAAAGACGCGCCATTGCGTTAGCGGCCCAACGGGCTCAAGATGCGCAAACAGGTTATTGCAGCGATTATTGCTCAAAGAATCAGCCAGTGGGATTTCATGAAATCAAAGAATTTCAAAAAGGGCATATTGCGTTACACGCAAACTTGGAGGTGGCCAACGCAGACATCAGTACCATGGGAAAAAGACACGCCAGCCGCCTGCTCAGCGATGCGTATTGCAAAGGCTTAGTCCGAGGGCAAGTCGAATGTTGCAATTTACGGGCTAACCACATCGACGGGCAGATTGTGGCCGCAGAACGTCTTTCAACCACAGGATTTGTACTGTTCCCCGGCCACACCTTCATTCGTTTGCTGGAACAGCTGACTGGAGACATTGACGACCAACCGCAAAGAAGACATTATGTGAAAACAGGAGTGCCCAAGGGGAACGGAGCAAAACATTTGCGCGAAAGCATGACAGCGGCAGCTTACGGCCACCGGCCTGTAGACTCTGAAACCTGGTGGTTTTCTCCATATGAATTCACCATGCAGTGGGAAATCCGCCCGACACGCGTGCCGCATACTTTGCGCGAGTGGGAATCCACGGTTCCTGAAGACTGGGATGTGACAGTGACGCAAGCGGGAATGCAAAAATTAGAGTCCGCTGCGCCACACGCGCCCTTGCATTTGAAACCAGGTTCGCATTACACAATACGTTTGACTGGACACAAGGACCGCGTACTGTTTCCAGCGAAGGCTGAAACCGCTGCACTACGACATAATTGGTACCTCCACCGTCGTTGCCGACCGCGCTGTCCACACTTCGGTCGGACGCCTGTGCCACAAGGCTTTGCCGAAAACGTCGAAAGGAACGCCAAACTGACCAGTGTTTACTTTCGGGCGTGGACTTTAAACGCAACGACTGCTACGCACAACGTACCGTACTTGGGCAACTTGCTGGGCGAACACACCTCATGGGAAGATTCCTTGCGGGCCTGGCTGCAGCGCTTGCCGTCCGCCGACACGAAGCAATACGTAGGAAATTTCCTGTCCGTTTTCCGCGTGCGTCCAGCCGCCGAAGCCGACAGTAATAGTGATGATGACAACGCGGACACAAAGTTCCAATTGAATCACGAGAACCTGGGGAAAGCACTGCGTACGCAGATGCCTCCGCAGAAAAAAACGGGACGAAGGCATGGAACGACGATCGTTCGCAAGATGTAGCTGCCGCCTTCGCGTGCCTCGAGACTTTCTGGGCACGGCCGTCCTTTGGAGACAACACGCCGCAAACAACAACTGGTTTTGCGCAACTTGATGCAGAGGCAATTCAGAAAGCAGCGCGTAAGAAACCCACTGCTACGGTGCCACGTGACACCACCGTGCCAGCTGTGATCACTTCGGAGGAGACGCCAGACTATGTCACTAAGGTGGCGCGTTGGAAGCAAACGCTTGCCAACAGCTCGGTCTGCAACGCCGAACAAACCCAATTTTGCCACCAAGTTGCTGACCGGATCGTGCAAGAATTGAACGACCTCCGGGACGGAACGGAGGACGCAGGTGGAAGTAGCGAACCGTTGCGTTGGGTTTTGCACGGCGGTCCTGGCACGGGAAAATCTTACACATTACGTTTACTGCGGGAAAAACTTTTCGAAGAAACTTTGTGTTGGCAGCACGGCGTGCAGTTCCAAATCGTTAGCTTCCAAGCGGTAATGGCAGACTTACTCGGTGGAGACACCATTCACCATGCATTGGGGTTGGATTGGAACGGAGACTCCGCGTCTAATGCGTTACGTGCCTGGGAGCGGGCACGCCACACACTGCAGTGGCGCTGGCTTATCTTGGACGAGTTTAGTATGGTTAGCGCGGAACTCTTGGCGCAGTTGGAGCTCCGCTGCCGGGAATTGATACGTGATTTGGGTGTTTCAAAGTACCGTCGACATGCAGGCGACTCTCGTCCCTTCGGCGGATTGAATATCATCCTCGCCGGAGATCTGTACCAACTTCCGCCACCGAAAGGCACGTTTTTAGGCGACATACCGTGGGACCTCGTGGCCGGCCGCAAAGCATCAAAACGAGCCACCGGCCATCATGGCCAAACTTTACTGTGGGGTGGACCTTCCTCAGGCATGCAAGGTGTGACTGAGTTGGTGCGCTGTGAGCGGACCGCCGATGCCTGGCTCACGGAGGTGCAACAGCAACTGCGGTACGGACAATTGTCGAATGATAACCACGCATTCTTACACGGCAGGCCTACGTCCGTACCAGGCAGTTGGCTCGGTGGGCGCATCACCTGCGGCAACGCCGTGTGTGGAAAGATCGCATCTGCTAACGCATCGCCGGAGCAAATTCTAGCCCAAGAATGCAGGAACGGAGCGCTGCGCGCGTCAACGAGTCGCCACCGCCGACGATCCGCGCGTGGCCGCAGCATTCGCGGATGCAGTGGCCATTTTCCCAACAAACGACATCAAATACCATGCGAATAAATTGCGCGCTTTGGAATGGGCCAGCGCTAGACAAAGACATTTGTATATCGCGGTCGCGCAGGACACGGCTTCCAGCGCCGTCTTAAATGAGAAACCGCATTTAGCTGACGACAAGTTGCAGTGGCTCCAACGTCACGACAAAGAATGTGGTGGCTTGGTGT